>CAUDMG010002352.1:882500-972500 GCA_958450375.1 Homarus gammarus | reverse complement strand
CGTTAGCAATACACGGTGATTCAACATATACTGACGCAGTGCTTGTTGGTGGTGGTTGTGACGCAACTGTTGCTCTAGTTGGCCTTCCAAACATGCCACGTCGACCTGATGCTGATGTGCACGATAACCCTGACGACCACTACCTACCCTCCTGACGACCCTGCCCACGCCCCTCTCCTCCTGCCACGCCCTGTCTCACCTCGTCAGAGAGACCAGGTATTATCCTCAAAACTCTCGAGTGACTGTAGGTATTTATTCATTCATCATTACGGGGGAAAAAATAACAGACTGTACTTGTGTTTTAACAATTGAGGACAGTTTTATGGTCAAGAGACTCGTCACCATCTCTCGTCAGTCATAACACTGGTCATCTCTTCTTTTTCTCACGGTACAAGAGGATTAACCTGATCCAAGACAACTATAAGAAGCCTTTATCCTGGTCTGATGTGTTGATAAAAATGGTATTTGTCAACCGTAGGTCATGATGACGTCACGACAGGAAGTAGGCGTGGGGCGGCCGCCATCACGAAACAATGGCGACAAAATTATTGTTTTGAATAATTTCCTTTTACCAGTTGTTGAACTTGTTGGTAATACTGAGGGGGGGGGGGTGATGTGGTCGTCATGACGAGTGGTGGTGAGGTCCAGCAAGGTCGTTAGTGACAGTAGTGTTTTGTACAGTGACTGACTGATCCACATCCACCAACACCTACCACTGTAAGATGAGACACACACACACACACACCTGAGAGGTTAGTGTTCCGTGGTACAGACGAGGCTCGGGGACCAGCATCAGGTTCACGCCCACACGAGAACTACCACCAACCCCACATAAGACTGACGACCACTAGCACCACATGGGACTGAGGGCCACTAGCGCCACAATTTTTCGAATGGTCTGAAAAATGGCAGATGAAATTCAACGTGGACAAATGTAAAGTACGCAGTATAGGAGATGTAAACAGGGAAACCAGATACCAAATGAACAGCGATGCCATAGAGAAATCCGACTGCGAGAGAGATTTAGGAGTAATGATAAGTAGGAACCTTAAGCCAAGTAAACAAGACTAATCCCGGGCATTAGGAACCTTGAGTATAGAGACAGGTTAAAGCATCTTAATTTGCACTCCCTCGAGAGACGTAGAGTGAGGGGCGACCTTATAGAGGTGTATAAATGGAAGTCAGGGCTAAACAAAGGGGACATTACAAAGGTACTCAAACTATCCAACCAGGAGCGAACTCGTAACAATGGTTTTAAATTAGACAAATTTAGATTTAGGCGCGAAATAGGTAAACACTGGTTTGGAAACAGAGTAGTGGATGAGTGGAACAAGTTACCAAATATCATCATTAACTAGAATACGTTGAATAGCTTCAAACATAGGTTGGATGCTTATATGAGCAATAGGGGTTGGGTGTAAACGGGACTGCCCAGTATGGGCCAATAGGCTCGCTGCAGTTTCCTCCATTCTTATGTTCTTATAACAGGTAACGAGCCAAGGGTCACAACCTTCAACACTACAAGTAAGATTCCACACCAGCTTGTCACCCCTGCCACACCCTTATATGTTCAACCCCCGTTTTGGGACAGCTGCTGCCCCAGTCACACTAACACCGTCACACCATCGCAGAACAAATCTCACCTCCACGTGCACCAGCTGTTCAACACCACAGCTGCATCAGGGTTGGTTACAAGGCCAACCACTTTCCAACCACTGTGGCCATTATCAGATCTTAATTAACCTGTACTGTGTAGTCATCCTCTCGTTCCCTCCCTTTGTTAAATGATCCAGTTCCTCCGTGTTCTAATTATGTCGTTTTTTATTTTCAGGTATTTTGTCTTAATAAACCGTTATCACACACACACAAAATAAAAAATAAATAAAAAATAAATAAATCACACAAGGACGAAGATATATAGGAATGAAATCAAGGAGATAATGATAATAACAGAAGAAGACAAAGATGACGAAGAGGAGTAAAAATAAAAGAAAATAGCAACTAACTTAACAGTCATAAGAATAATAAGAATGCAATAATGAAGAAGAACAACAAGACTGTACAGTAAATACATAAACAGCATCTCACACAGCTCGCCACCATTATCACCATCACCACCAATCACCACCACCACCATTATCACCACCACCATTATCACCACCACCATCACCATTATCACCACCACCAATCACCCAGTTACCTCTTATGTTTTTCCCCTCACACTTCCTCCCTCACACTCTACCCTCACACTTCCTCCCTCACACTCTACCCTCACACTCCCTCCCCCACACTCCTCCCTCACACTCCTCCCTCACACTCTACCCTCACACTTCCTCCCTCACACTCTACCCTCACACTCCCTCCCCCACACTCCTCCCTCACACTCCTCCCTCACACTCTACCCTCACACTTCCTCCCTCACACTCTACCCTCACACTCCCTCCCCCACACTCCTCCCTCACACTCCTCCCTCACACTCTACCCTCACACTTCCTCCCTCACACTCTACCCTCACACTCCCTCCCCCACACTCCTCCCTCACACTCCTCCCTCACACTCTACCCTCACACTTCCTCCCTCACACTCTACCCTCACACTCCCTCCCCCACACTCCTCCCTCAAACTCCCTCCCTCACACTCTACCCTCACACTCCCTCCCAGTTGGTCAAGTGATAGTATGAAGTAGTACCGACCTCACACTCAAAATGGCTGGATATTGTTAACCCGAGATTATTTCAGGTAATGATTAACTAATTGGGGGGATGAGGTTAGGTTAGCGTAGGTAAAGACACAGAGGGGAGATGGTGGCTGGACCTCTGGGTGATGGCCAGTGTTTTGGTGGCAGCGGCGTGGGATAGTACACACCACGAGGCTCCCACTACTGGACCTCTGGGTGATGGCCAGTGTTTTGGTGGCAGCGGCGTGGGATAGTACACACCACGAGGCTCCCACTACTGGACCTCTGGGTGATGGCCAGTGTTTTGGTGGCAGCGGCGTGGGATAGTACACACCACGAGGCTCCCACTACTGGACCTCTGGGTGATGGCCAGTGTTTTGGTGGCAGCGGCGTGGGATAGTACACACCACGAGGCTCCCACTACTGGACCTCTGGGTGATGGCCAGTGTTTTGGTGGCAGCGGCGTGGGATAGTACACACCACGAGGCTCCCACTACTGGACCTCTGGGTGATGGCCAGTGTTTTGGTGGCAGCGGCGTGGGATAGTACACACCACGAGGCTCCCACTACTGGACCTCTGGGTGATGGCCAGTGTTTTGGTGGCAGCGGCGTGGGATAGTACACACCACGAGGCTCCCACTACCATGAGATAATATGTCATGTGGGGTTTGATTCCAAGTCCGGCAACCACAACACAGTTACGTCTTGTGGTGGTTAGCTTAGGATAGGATTGTTATAGGTTAGGATAGGATTGTTATAGGTTAGGTTAAGTTAGGATTGTTGTAGGGTAGGTTAGGATAGGACTGTTATAGGTTAGGGTAGGTTAGGATTGTTGTAGGGTAGGTTAGGTTATGATTGTTGTAGGGTAGGTTAGGTTATGATTGTTGTAGGGTAGGTTAGGTTATGATTGTTGTAGGGTAGGTTAGGTTATGATTGTTGTAGGGTAGGTTAGGATAGGACTGTTAGTGTTATAGGTTAGGGTCGGTTAGGATTGTTGTAGGTTAGGATAGGATTGTTTTAGCTGTTTGAATCTAGGGTTATTGAAACTGTGCATGTGTCCCTGACCTTGTGATTGGCGTCAGTGTGGTGAGTAAGTGATTTCTGTGAGTTTTTGTGGTGAGTTTTATGTCCGCCACGTGAATGATGGGGTACTTCCGGGGGAGGGAGAGGTGAGAGAGAGGTGAGAGAGTAGGGAGAGAGGTGAGGGAGAGAGGTGAGGGAGAGGTGAGGGAGAGAGGTGAGGGAGAGGTGAGAGAGAGGTGAGGGAGAGGTGAGGGAGAGGTGAGGGAGAGGTGAGGGAGAGGTGAGGGAGAGGAGGGAGAGAGGTGAGGGAGAGAGGTGAGGGAGAGGAGGGAGAGAGGTGAGGGAGAGGAGGGAGAGATGTGAGGGAGAGGTGAGAGAGAGGTGAGGGAGAGGTGAGAGAGAGGTGAGGGAGAGGTGAGAGAGAGGTGAGAGAGAGGTGAGGGAGAGGTGAGAGAGAGGAGGGAGAGGTGAGGGAGAGGAGGGAGAGAGGTGAGGGAGAGGTGAGGGAGAGAGGTGAGGGAGAGGAGGGAGAGAGGTGAGAGAGAGGAGGGAGAGGTGAGGGAGAGGTGAGGGAGAGGTGAGAGAGAGGAGGGAGAGGTGAGGGAGAGGTGAGAGAGAGGTGAGGGAGAGGAGGGAGAGAGGTGAGGGAGAGGTGAGGGAGAGGTGAGGGAGAGAGGTGAGGGAGAGGTGAGGGAGAGGAGGGAGAGAGGTGAGGGAGAGAGGTGAGGGAGAGGAGGGAGAGAGGTGAGGGAGAGGTGAGAGAGAGGAGGGAGAGGAGGGAGAGAGGTGAGGGAGAGGTGAGGGAGAGAGGTGAGGGAGAGGAGGGAGAGAGGTGAGGGAGAGGTGAGAGAGAGGAGGGAGAGGTGAGGGAGAGGTGAGAGAGAGAGGAGGGAGAGAGGTGAGGGAGAGGTGAGAGAGAGGTGAGAGAGAGGAGGGAGAGGTGAGGGAGAGGTGAGGGAGAGGTGAGGGAGAGGTGAGAGAGAGGTGAGAGAGAGGAGGGAGAGGTGAGGGAGAGGTGAGGGAGAGGTGAGGGAGAGGTGAGAGAGAGGAGGGAGAGGTGAGGGAGAGGTGAGGGAGAGAGGTGAGGGAGAGGTGAGAGAGAGGTGAGGGAGAGGTGAGGGAGAGGTGAGAGAGAGGTGAGGGAGAGGTGAGGGAGAGAGGTGAGGGAGAGGTGAGAGAGAGGTGAGGGAGAGGTGAGAGAGAGGTGAGGGAGAGGTGAGGGAGAGGTGAGAGAGAGGTGAGGGAGAGGTGAGAGAGAGGTGAGGGAGAGGTGAGGGAGAGAGGTGAGGGAGAGGTGAGAGAGAGGTGAGGGAGAGGTGAGAGAGAGGTGAGAGAGAGGTGAGGGAGAGGTGAGGGAGAGGTGAGAGAGAGGTGAGGGAGAGAGGTGAGGGAGAGGTGAGGGAGAGGTGAGAGAGAGGTGAGGGAGAGGTGAGAGAGAGGTGAGGGAGAGAGGTGAGGGAGAGGTGAGAGAGAGGTGAGGGAGAGGTGAGAGAGAGGAGGGAGAGGTGAGGGAGAGGTGAGAGAGAGGTGAGGGAGAGGAGGGAGAGAGGTGAGGGAGAGGTGAGGGAGAGAGGTGAGGGAGAGGAGGGAGAGAGGTGAGGGAGAGGTGAGAGAGAGGAGGGAGAGGTGAGGGAGAGGTGAGAGAGAGGTGAGGGAGAGGTGAGGGAGAGGAGGGAGAGAGGTGAGGGAGAGGTGAGGGAGAGGAGGGAGAGAGGTGAGGGAGAGGTGAGGGAGAGAGGTGAGGGAGAGGTGAGGGAGAGAGGTGAGGGAGGTGAGGGGAGAGGTGAGGGAGAGGTGAGGGAGAGAGGTGAGGGAGAGGTGAGGGAGAGAGGCGAGGGAGAGGTGAGAGAGGTGAGGGAGAGGTGAGAGAGAGGAGGGAGAGAGGTGAGGGAGAGGTGAGGGAGAGGTGAGAGAGAGGTGAGAGAGAGGAGGGAGAGGTGAGGGAGAGGTGAGGGAGAGAGGTGAGGGAGAGGTGAGAGAGAGGAGGGAGAGGTGAGGGAGAGGTGAGGGAGAGAGGTGAGGGAGAGGTGAGAGAGAGGTGAGAGAGAGGTGAGGGAGAGGTGAGGGAGAGGTGAGAGAGAGGTGAGAGAGAGGTGAGGGAGAGGTGAGGGAGAGGTGAGAGAGAGGTGAGGGAGAGAGGTGAGGGAGAGGTGAGAGAGAGGTGAGGGAGAGGTGAGGGAGAGAGGTGAGGGAGAGGTGAGAGAGAGGTGAGAGAGAGGTGAGAGAGAGAGGTGAGAGAGAGGTGAGGGAGAGGAGGGAGAGGAGGGAGAGAGGTGAGGGAGAGGAGGGAGAGAGGTGAGGGAGAGGAGGGAGAGAGCATAAAAGATAGAGCGAGATAAAGAGAGAGGGAGAGAGAGATGGGAAGAGTGCTTGAGAGAGAGAGAGAGAGAGAGAGAGAGAGAGAGAGAGAGAGAGAGAGAGAGAGAGAGAGAAACAAAGGGATGCATAAGTAATAAAAGGTAGATATGTATCCATCTATATCTATCGATCTATCTATCTATATTTATGTGTTTGTCTATCTGTATATCTTTGTTTATTTATTTACTTATTTATTCCATTTTTCAGGTGACAGCGCCCCTCCTGTCTACCGAGGCGTGGCTGACGGTAAGTACCTGTCTTTCTGTCTCATTACGAACACTCATACTTCACAATGTGCCTGAATAGTGTCTAAATAAAGTGTTCGAACATTTGTTGTAAAGTGTCGCCCCCAAATGCTCCAATTATGGTTAAAAGGCGTACCAAAAAATATCTTGAATTTTTCTACCTCTCCTGGGAGAAACTCATTAATTAATTTCTTGTTTTACCTGGTCTTATTATCTGGTCGTGTTACCTGGTCGTGTTACCTGGTCGTGTTACCTGGTCTTATTACCTGGTATGTCTGTCTCCTATGTCAGGAGTCATAATATTTTTGGTCTCTCTCTCTCTCTCTCTCTCTCTCTCTCTCTCTCTCTCTCTCTCTCTCTCTTATCTTTCTCACGTCTTTAAAATCACACACACACACACACACACACACAGCGAAGTCCAGGTTCCGATTCGGTGATTGCCTTTTATACTGATGCGTGGCGGAAACCCTGTGTGGTCGACCAGGTGAAGGAGGGGACGGTGTGTGTGTTGGGGATGGTGAACTGTTGGGAGAAGTGGGAGGGATGAGGGAGAGAGCGGTGGGTTGTGGGGAAGAGGTAATTATGTTAGGGAGGGAATGGGATGGAAAGGGAGGGGGGAGGAAGTAGCTGATTTTGAGGAGAGGTTGACGGTGGTGGGGAGGGTGGGGGGCGGAGGGTGGGTGATTTAGGGTGGTTGTGGCAGGAGGGTGGGGGTGTTCTGGGGTGGTAGTTGTGGTCTGGAGTCATGAGGAGGGGGGTCACTAAACAAGGTCACCTTATGACGTCATGGTTCACCTGACTCAGTATAGGGAGAGGGCGTGTGACCGGAAGCCTTGTGTGCACCTGGATTGTATATATACCTGAGACAGACACTCACCTGGCCTGGGGGGAGGACTCATCACAAGCTTGGTATGTCCGCCCTGCATCATTCTTCCCCTCACTGCTGGGCTCCTCTATTGTCCCTTACTTCATTTTCCTCTTATCATCTTAAATTCTTTCATTGTTTTGATCTACTCTTACGCCTCTGTACCTGTTTCACCTTTATTTAATTACCATGTACCTGTGACACAAGAAATTCCGGTGAGATTTCCAGTGAATTTCTCTTTGATAAATAGTTTTTTTGTGGTAGCTTTTAACTGCGACAGCAATGACTGACTCACTCACTCACTGGCGGAGAAAATGTGACGTGTGTGATAGGCAGCAGCTGTAATCCACCAGACGTTGACTCAGTGTTAGAGTAACTCGTCTTTGTTTAAGCTCATTTAAAGATTACCTGTGTGTGTGTGTGTGTGTGTGTGTGTGTGTGTGTGTGTGTTATGTCATGTCATGTCAGGTAGACGAACAGTGATACCTGGAATTAGTGTAGTATTTCTCACCCTCACCTTGTATACACCTTCCCAGGACACAAGGGCGCCACACAGCCTCGTCCACAACACAAAAGTCAGAGAGAGAGAGAGAGAGAGAGAGAGAGAGAGAGAGAGAGAGAGAGAGAGAGAGAGAGAGGAAAAAAGCCGTGACTCTGCAGCAGCTGTTGTATTAATTTACCTTACCTGTGACATCCTTACCTGAGTCTTATTACCTGAGGCCATAAGACTCAAGATTGGACAGACAGCCAGCCTGTGGAGCCCCGGAGGCATAAAAGTGAATGCGGAGGAGGGAGGGGTATAGTCATTTCTTGCCCCTAGCCAGCCAGTACAGGTAGACTATGGCCACTCTTCTTGCCCCGTAAAACCTAACCTAATCTAACCTAACCGTGGCCCAAAACGCCTGTGACCTACGAAGAGCCAGCCAGCCACTAACACCTGAGTGAATTTACCTGTAAGACCAAATTGTGGGGTCCTGAGTCGTCACCTGGCCTCTTGGTGAATAAACCTTTCTCAACAGCCATTACCACCGCTCTTTACCTCAGGGGGGGGGGGGGGGGAGGTGAACTAGGAATGAGAGATAAAAAGAGAAAAGGTGGATAAAGGTGAGGGAGAAAGAGGGAGAGGGAGAGGGGAAGGTTAGCAGATGGCTGGTGAAACTCCTCTTCCTCTACCTCTACACACACACACACACTTCTCTAACAGCTGTTGTTCCTATACCACACCCAGCTGCACCACCACCACCACACCCAGCTGCACCACCACCACCTTCACCCACACTACACCACCACCACACCACCATCTCATTCTTCACCACCACTACACCACCTGGATGACCACCTGAGTCGTGTTGAGTGGGTCAGTAGGACGACACCTGGAGACTTGGCGTGACATTACCCCACTAAAGTATGATGCACATTAGTCTATTTACACTATAAACAACACTCGTACAACCTGCCTTGAAGAGGAGTGAAAGATGGAGAAGAAGAATAAGAAAGTGAAGAAGAAGAAAGATATAAAGAAAAAAAGGAGGAAACTGAACACAAAGCAGAAAAGAGGAAGAGGGATTAGCAAGGGGAAGAGGAGTAAGAAGATGGACAAGACGAATAAAGAGGTGAAGAAAAAAGAGAGAAGAGGAAGAAAAACAATAGGAGGAAACTGAAGATGACAAACGGATTGAGTAACCATCAACACCAGAAGGAAGTAGTACAGTACTCTTACCAACCAATCATAGAACGTGTTTGAGTCACTTGTTTACACCACCACCACCTCGTTAAGTCGTAATAGCTTCATCCTGTCGGCCGTCATTTATTGAGTTGTGTTGTACAGAAATTGAAGACAAAAAAGAAATATATAAATAAAAGTTTTCGTTTTCTGTTAATGTGTCTCTTTAAGAATGAATTATGTCATTATGGGTTGTATCTTCAAGAGGGTGTGACACGTCTAATGGGCCCCACTCAGTCCTGACAGGTCCCAGTGTTTTAATAGACTGGGGTGCTCATGCTAACTACACCCCCCCCCCACCCCCCTAGTTATAATAGGCGTCAATCAACCCAAATCTAACTAGTAGTATTGACCTTCTTGGGAACTGGGGCCCAATAGGACTGACTCCGACGGCCATAAAATGAGTCGGCTTGAGGAGGTCACGGCCCGGGTTGTCAAAGGTTAATTAATGTTGTTTTACCTGTCTCATTAAACTGGTAATGAGACATCACTTCTATATACAGTTGACCAGGTAGAGTCATAGCGCAGTTTGGCAGCCATCTTTGTGACGTAGTTCAAGTCAGCCTCTAGTTAGTACTGAACATGTTTGCAGGATAATTTAACGTAATAAGCAGTAAATCTTCTTGGGATAACATTATCTTTTGTCTCTTACTGTGATACGAGTTAGAATAGCGGAGATAAGAAGAGAACTTTCTGTTAATTCTTTCTCTGTCTGTCTGTCGTTGATAAATAACTCAGATGTTGTACAGAAGAAGTAATCCAGCATGTCTCGTTAGCTCCGGGAAACTGAGAGGGTCCCAGTTACCCCACACCGGCCCCTAGGCGACGCCACCACTCCGGGGAAAGTGTTGAGAGGACAGTGGGTGGAGCCGTGTCCACAGTAACACGTAAACACTGTACCTGTGATTTATATAATTTCTTGACGTTTTCCTGTAGTTCTGCCGCAGTTATTTTTTTGTGTCGTGTTTAGTTTGCGTTACCAGCCCTATAAATGCCTTTCTTGACCACTGACTGCAGGCAGGACTCACCGAGAGAAATTTCAACCGCATTCCTGCCTGGCCCAATCATGCCGTGGGTCTCTCACTGCACCCTTGACTCATAACCTAACACTGATCCTTAACTCACCTAACCAGTTCTTGTAACTATCGATAAATAATACATTTTAATTTAATCTTGAACCAAACACATGCCATTTTTGTGTTCACGAAAAGGTAAACATATGTATATTCCTAAATCATCTTCACTCACTAAAACATTGCATATATGTGTCTTGAGTTTAATTTGGTCTTGGGTAAAAAAAATATGCAAAAAGAAAAATAGTCGATTGTATTTTCTTCACGAGTTTGTGACCAGAAAATACCATTATTATTATTATTATTGTTATTATTATTATTATTATTATTATTATTATTATTATTATTATTATACACACCTCGCCGTATAGTGAGATGAAAATATATATATATAAAATGTGAAGTAAAAGGTCAGTTTTCATCTCCCTCCTCAAGAGTAGTTTTCACTTACCACCGACGGCGAGGAAATGAAAGTGTTGACTCCACTCTGGTGTGGGATATTGTGTACACCTTCCTGGGGGCTAGGGGTGGGGGATGGGGCTAGGACTGGGGGCTAGGGGTGGGGGATGGGTCTAGGGGTGGGGGATGGGGCTAGGACTGGGGGCTAGGGGTGGGGGATGGGGCTAGGACTGGGGGCTTTTGGTTACGCTGCGAGTCTCATCCCATAATGTTCTTGGTAATAATAATAACAACAACAACAGGAAGTGACGTCATCCATCCTCCTCACAATCATGGAACAATACGACTTTAGTTACCAGATTAATCATAGAAAAGTCTTATAATAAAGCTCATCTGTCCTTCAGGTCTATAAAGGTCAAGGTTAAGAATGTGAATTAAATTAAGATCTATATTTATCCCCCGCACGACCCGGAGTTAAGCCCTCTGGTGACATCTGTTGGCAGGGTCTTGTAATTAATTTGCTTGGCTCATTATTTCTTCTTCATCTGTGTTTTAATTTTGTTGTTGGTGATGGTGGCGAGTTTGTTGTTGTTGGTGATGGTGGCGAGTTTGTTGTTGTTGGTGATGGTGGCGAGTTTGTTGTTGTTGGTGATGGTGGCGAGTTTGTTGTTGTTGGTGATGGTGGCGAGTTTGTTGTTGTTGGTGATGGTGGCGAGTTTGTTGTTGTTGGTGATGGTGGCGAGTTTGTTGTTGTTGGTGATGGTGGCGAGTTTGTTGTTGTTGGTGATGGTGGCGAGTTTGTTGTTGTTGGTGATGGTGGCGAGTTTGTTGTTGTTGGTGATGGTGGCGAGTTTGTTGTTGTTGGTGATGGTGGCGAGTTTGTTGTTGTTGGTGATGGTGGCGAGTTTGTTGTTGTTGGTGATGGTGGCGAGTTTGTTGTTGTTGGTGATGGTGGCGAGTTTGTTGTTGTTGGTGATGGTGGCGAGTTTGTTGTTGTTGGTGATGGTGGCGAGTTTGTTGTTATTTTTATTAGTAGTATTGTTATTATTGTTGCCGTAGTTATTATTGTTATTATTATTATTATTGTTATTATTGTTATTATTATTATTATTAGTTCTTGAATTCATAAAATAAAATAAATAAATTCGACGTATTAAATTACCCCCTAACATATATAAAGTCGACGAAAGAAACAGACACGTCCACAACCCAACGTCGACTTAATCATTTTAATAGTCACAAGCACCAACTGCGCTTCACAAGCACCAACTGCGCTTTTGACCTTTACCAAAAAAATTGCGCACATACCAATCTGTCTGAGGGGAAAACTGCGCAGTTCACAATCTCTTGGGCCATGGCTACGGTTGGGGGGGGGGGGCATACTGTGACGCCTCTATATAGCGGACTTATCTATATTATCCGTTAGCTAGGGGGTTTAAAATTTAACAGACTCTCGATATAACGGACTGCCGTCTCTATATAGTTGGTTAGATGGAGTTTTCATGTCTAACACACCCTCGATATAACGAACTTTCTTCTTCATATAGTCCGGTAAATGAAAGTTAAATAGAGGGTTTTCCATTAAATAGAGGTTTGTCCGTAGAGTCGAAGTTTATCCGTTAAACAGAGGATTGTCCATTAAATAGGTGATTGTCCGTTAAATGGAGGTTTGTCCGTTAAATAGAGGTTTGTCCGCCATCACCAGGGAAAAAGATAAATAGTTTTACGTCGAGAATTAAAAACAGAAACGTTCCTTTTGGCGGGAGAGATGCAAGTCACGGCGTCTTTTGAGGAGATTAGTCTCGGCTGATGGTGGTGGCCAGGTCACGCTCATACCCTGGTGTTACCTGGTGTTACTGGGGTGTTATTTGTGTTACGAGGGTGTTAATTGTGTTGTGTTGGTGTTATCTGTGTTACTGGAGTTAGGTCAGGTTAGCTAGTGAAAAGAGCGGTGATGGGAGAAGCAGCTAGGAACAGCGGTAGTAATGAGTGGTGCAGCAGCAGTACAGTAAAATGCAGCATCTTGCGGTGTCTTAGATCAGTTACTTAATATACCAGAGTGGTGGGGGGGGGGGGGGGCTTGGCGCCGTGTAGGAGTGAGGGAGGGACCGTGGGAGTGAGGGAGGGACCGAGGGAGGCAGGCCTCAGGGAGCACTACGCCACTCACCACCACCCTACTTTCTTCACTCAGCCGGGACGGACGTGAGTTTTCAGCCCTTTCGTTTAGCCCCACTGCAGTCCCCAGCTCTACCCCTGTAGCCCCGTCCCTAGTAGTCCCCAGCACCTATAACTCTCACCCAAGTAGTCGTCACCCCAGTAGCCCCCGTAGCCCTCTCCTGTGGCCCCCAGCTCTAGCTCCACCCGGCAGCGGCTAAGTATAGGACCTAAGATTTGGTGAAAATATACTGTGAAGAAACATATGTGAGACAGATGTGGTCATGTGAATGGGGGCGTGAAGGTAGGTGTGTGTGTGTGTGTGTGTGTGTGTGCACCCTGACTCAAACCGGATATAGTTATTAAAGACATAATTCCTATACTAAGTTGTAAGATAGAATCAGTTCATATTTACGATAATCATTAAACCAAATTACATCCAATATTGTGTAAGATCATCACTAGTTCTGGCAGTCTTCTAGTGATCTTGGCTTATGTTGTTCAGTCTTCAAAAACATATATTGAACAGTCCGGATGTACAGTATGTCTGCATTATGGCGATCTTCCGTCTGCTGCATGAACTATCGTGTATCCAGAATATAAACATTATAATATATGTAGCGCGGGAACTATCGTATATATTGTACTTGCTCTGGGATTGTAAATAAACTCGTACTCTTAGCGCACGTATTATCGTATATCAATTATATAAACATTTTCATGGCGCTGGAAATATCGTATACAGCAAGCAGTGGGTAGTAGTGTGTGGGGAAAGATATCACATCGTGTAGCGAATAATAATAATCTCTCCCTGGGTAAAAGTGATGATACCAGCACCTTCAGCAGGAAATAAGGCTACGTCATTAGAGGTCATTGACTGAGTCTGTTACCTGGGCGCCAAGGTTACTCAAGAGGAAGATGGTGAGGGAAAGACGAGGTGGAATTTTCGGTCTACGAGAATGATATTTTATTACGCTCTCTCTCTCTCTCTCTCTCTCTCTCTCTCTCTCTCTCTCTCTCTCTCTCTCTCTCTCTCTCTCTGCATGAAGACATAGACTACAGGTATAGTTTAACCTTCAGACAGTCAGTTGAGTGTTGCAACTCTCGATGGCTCTGATCAACGCCTCCTTATTACTGTTACCACGACGCTTTCACAACCTCTCCTACAACACCACAGTTTCCTTCTTCATAAATTTGGCCGAGTTCAGTCAGCCTATAAGGTGAGGTTAGCGTTAAAGATAAGTTAGGTTGGGTTAAGTTAGGTCAGGTTAAGGTTAAATTGGTTAATCTTTACTTGATCTGTTTATCTTATGTTTTGATAAAAGTTTCCAATGAAAAAAAAAAGTTCCTCGTTAATATCGTGACTGAGAAAACCTTCAAGATTTTACACAACCATTGAGAGTGTGTTGAGGAGGTTAGCGTTGGCACGATGCTGTGTGTGTGTGTGTGTGTGTGTGTGGTTCCGTCATAATATGTGATGAAAAGAAACCTTATTAGATCTCGGATATTACCAAAAGTTCAGGGAATTTTTTTACCCTAAGTGTACGTAGCTAACAAAACGCAAAGCCATAATTCATTCACACACCAGGTCACCCATACATGCCTCACACCAGGTCACCCATACATGTCTCGCACCAGGTCACCCATACATGTCTCACACCAGGTCACCCATACATGTCTCACACCAGGTCAGCCATACATGTCTCACACCAGGTCAGCCATACATGTCTCACACCAGGTCACCCATACATGTCTCACACCAGGTCACCCATACATGTCTCGCACCAGGTCACCCATACATGTCTCACACCAGGTCACCCATACATGTCTCACACCAGGTCACCCATACATGTCTCGCACCAGGTCACCCATACATGTCTCGCACCAGGTCAGCCATACATGTCTCACACCAGGTCAGCCATACATGACTCACCACCACCTCAGCCGCTAGTACCTCGTGACCTGACTCAGATCATTTGTATGAGTGAAACTAGGCGAGGTCAACTGCTGCAGCACCTCCTCGACCCTCAGATCAATAAGTCAATATCAGAGACTCCCTTTGTACCCCTGCCTCTGTCGTTTTATCTGAGCTTGGGAGGGGTGGCTGAGGGGTCGGGAGGGGTGCTGAGGACTCGGGAAGGGCGCTGAGGACGTCGGAGGGGTACTGGTGGCTTCGGAGGGGTGGCTGGGTGTTGAGGGGTCGGGAGGGGCGTTGCGGGTTCCAGATTGTAGTGGTGGTAGTAGGGAAGGGGCTGGTGCAGGTAGTGAGGACAGCTGCGAAATGGGGAGGAAAGTTTGTGATGGGGGCTGATGAAGGTGAAGGTTGGAGATGGCGGGGGTGGTGGGGGTGGTGTTGGGGACGGCACTTGGTACATATGGTGAAGGAGACATACGGAGGGAAAAGGAGAAGCTGGAGAGAGAGAGAGAGAGAGAGAGAGAGAGAGAGAGAGAGAGAGAGAGAGAGAGAGAGAGAAGGTGAATGGCTGCTGTAACTTCTCATAGTATTAAATATTACAGAAGATATTTATAACAATTTAATTTTCGTTTGAGTCACTCGTGTATATATTCATCGCCGACACGAACTAAACATACATGTGTGAGTTACCGTGGATACTTTTTTTTGGCGCAAATCCGTCTAATTCTCGGCGATTCTGATTAGCCTTAATGAAACGCCTGTGAATGTTAATTAAGTTGTATGAAACACCTGTGGACCGTGATGAAGTGGTATGACACATCTGTGCTTCGTGATAAAACTTTGATGAAACACTTGTGAACCTTGGCTAACCTTAATGGATTACCTCTTCAACAATTAATAGCATATGTAACACCTGTCTAGTACTGAGCTTCTTGAATCAATAGTCTAGACTTGGGTGAACGTTGTGAGGTGACTGTCGGCGCTAGAGTGGACGTTAACACTGATCTAGATTGCACTTAAGTTCGAGCTTCTATTATTGACCCATCCAATCATCAAGACATCACCTGAACTTACCGTATATAAAAGGTCAAAGGTCAATGTCACTTGCGAAACACATATCACCCGGGTGTGCGTCAGTACGTGGCTAAAGTGGAGTCCCTTACTTTACCTTGAGTTATTAACCTCCAAACTTTCATCAGGTTTTGGGTGAATATTGGTAAACAGTGAATCAGGCCGGTCGGTGTAAAGGTTTCCCAACACGTCGCTACCGCCGCCTCGCCCCACTCAGAGTTCACCGCCCGATATTTCCTCAAAAAGATTCGCTAGTTTAATTGGTGGAGACGAGACCACAGCTTGTTATGGTTTGAGTCTAGCTGCAATTTTCGACCGTGTTCTGGGTCGACCGTCACACCTATGTCGTTTTTAATTTGAGGCAGTTACTTCATCTCTCTCTTCCTTCTTAATCTACCTGGTGAAAATTAGACCGTGTGCATCTCTGTCAGTCCAACGTGTCCAGGTCTAGGATTCCCCCCCCCCCCTCAAAAAAAAAATCCTACCAGACGACAGTGTACGAGACAGTATCCCAGCACAGGATCCCATTAGCTCAAGGTCTTTAAATCACCCAAATCCTTTTACCTCTAGGTTTTAAGTCTTCATACACACACACACGCACAAGTAAATCAAGCCCCTGAACGTATGGGAAACCGGTTGAGGGTATTGGGGTGTGCTAGCTGGTGTGTGTTGTGTTGCTGCTGCCTGTCAGTATTGGGGGAAGAGGGAGGAACCATGTGGGGAGGAGGAGGTGTTGTTGTGCTGCTCACCCTCACCCCCTAACACACACACCCTACTCTACCCTCTCACCTTCCTCTACCCACAACACCTTCACACACGCACCCTCGTCATTCACACACGTTACACCAACACTCACACACACAAAGATTGAACTAAATTAGCATATGAAGACTGACAAGTGTTCCAGACTCGAGCGTGTTTACAATAGGTCATTCCTCTACACACGGGCTGACACTGTGTGTGGTGAGCAGCTGTCTGTCTGTCTGTTTGTAATGGTGGTGTGGTAAGGACGGTGGTGCCCTGCCTGAGGGGGTCGCCACCCGCAAGCTATTTACCGTGAACTACCTGCCTGCTGGTTAGAGAGAGAGAGAGAGAGAGAGAGAGAGAGAGAGAGAGAGAGCAGTTAGTTATGATAGAAATTACATTGTTTATGGTCGTAACTTAAGTTATTCACATAGATGCATTCTCACCGGCGGTACTTTCACAGCTTGATCACCTGGTCCGACACACACACACACTTCACCAGTTGTCTCGTCGAACACAAAACATGAATAATAACTTAATTATGAACATCAGAACATAATAGATACAGTTATAGACTTCACCAGGACCTGTACGTATGGGTGAGCCATTAACCTAACCAAGGTAACGGGACAAGCAGGTGAGTTAATAATGGTAAATGGAGGCTATGTCTCGTGACCTACTTCCTGTGTACTCACCAGCCAGCTGTTTGTCGTCCATCCTCATCGCTGCTGCCTCCTCCTCCTGCCACGCCGTCCCCTTCTACACATCGTCGTCGTGTTCGTCACCGTCGTCGTGGTTCAAGGCGTCATGAATATTAAACCATGACGTTATCTGGTACCGTTGTGGTGCTTCTCTCCCTGTGTGCCTTCGTTTATCTGGTTCTTAGGTTTTGTCTTCTCGTTCACATTGTCCTCAACGCCTACGGTAGGTTGGTTTATGCCTCGTGTTCTCTGGCGTCTGTCGTGTCCTGGAGGAGGAGGAGGAGGTCGTCGAGGCCCTTATCGAGTCCTCCTCCTTGTCTTGAGTCACTTCTGCTGTGTCTATCTATACCTGACATTTGGCCTGCATGGCGTCGATTGTTGGGGCTTCCTTATCCTCTTAACTCCCTCCTCTTCCTTCTTCTTCTTCTCCTCCTCTTCCTCCCACTACTTCTTCCTCCTCCCTCACGCCAGCTTGGATTCTACGACCCAAGCTTCAGAGGGGAAGGAAGTGTGGGGTCATGGTAGTAATGGTAACAGTCTCGTGTGGTGATGATGGTTGTGATTATGGTGGATCATGGAGAAGTAATTATGGTAGTAAGGGGAGTGGTAGATGCCATAATAGTAGTGGTTCTCAGTAGTAGTCGTGGAAGGGTCATTCATGGTACCACTGATTGTTGTTGATAGTGGTTGATACAGCAAATGGTGGTGGTAGTGGTGGTAGTAGTAGTAGTAGTGGTATGAGTGATGATGATGATGGCACTAAATGGTCACCTGACACTACCTCGACACTGGTGCTCGTAATTACAGGTGTGGTGGTGGCAGGTATAGACAGTGTGTGTGTGTGTGTGGGAGAGAGAGAGAAAGAGTAACCTTTGTATGTATGTATGTATGTATGTACAGTATGTGTGTACTTATGTGTATATGAGTAGTCTATGTATGTGCAATATATATTAACAGTATGTATGTATGTATGGTTCTATGTACGCGTGTGTGTGTGTATGACCCGGGATAAAGTGGGTTGTGAATATCATAGGGATAGTCTCTCTCTCTCTCTCTCTCTCTCAAATCACTCAAGAATGTCTGTCATATTTAGTATAATGTTGGGTGTAAAGTGATCTACTGTGACTACTTTTATTATTATTATTCGTCCTTTTTCTTCTAGCTACTCCTTTATTTGTTCATATTACTTTATCACTATTATTGGTCTATTATCATTATTATTGTCGTTGTCATTATCATCTTCGCATCACTTAAAAATTATCCTTATAATATATATTTTTCTTTTTGTGGTATTTTATTTTTTTCTTTACGTTTTTACTTATCTTATTATTATCTTTTATTTTTTCATTCATTTTTGTCACTAATTCATTGTTTATTCACCATCACTTCACTTTCCTCTCTTCACCTCCTCATTTCCTTTCACTTTCTTCTCATTCATCTTCTCACTTTCTCCTTCTCTGAGTCTTTACCTCCTACTCCTTCTTCTCCTAGGCCTCAGAGTCGGCCTCCTTAAGGTCAACCTCGATCTCCTCAGGTGAGCGGAGATCAATGGCGAACTTCTTGGGCCTCTTGACGGATTTGTTGCCCTTCACCTGTTGGAGGACGAGCAAGGGGGGGGGGGTTAGTGGCGTAGAAAGGGGGAGGGAGGGAGGGGGGTTAGTGGCGTAGAGAGGGGGAGGGAGGGGGGTTAGTGGTATAGAGGGAAAGAGTGAAAGGGGGGGGGGTAGAGAGAGAGGGAACGAGTGAGTGAGAGAGAGAAACATATAATACAGTACATATATAAATTACCATCATTTGAATCCGTGTAAAGTCAAAGCTGTATTGTATCTATGGTTTGTTAGTACTAATGGCGTCGTCACCTCACCTCCTTGGAGAACTGCTGGAAGGCCTGGGCGAGGGCGAAGGTGAGCTTACGGGCGTTGTGGCGGGAGTCGCAGACGAAGGCGTGGCACTGGAAGGGGTGGTGTGTCTTGAGGCTGGTGGCTGCCTCCTCCCTCACAACGATCATGGCGAACACCCGCGTGTATACCAGGTCCTGCACCCCGTAGCTGTACACACACACGAGGAGAGATAAACATATTTAGTGGAAACTGATACATCAACAAAATAAAAAATACAAACTGTCCTGTTTTCTCTCACACACACACACACACACACACACACACACACACACACACACACACACACACACACTCAAGGACAAAATACATGTTACAGGAAGCTGGGGTGTTAAAAAAAAACAAGTGAATTGAATGAACGTTGTGGTTATTTCCTGCCTAATATTATACATTTATGAATCGGAGGACGTATTGCAGGTGTTGTGTATAACCTGTCAGAGGGTGTACACACTGAGATGATCTGGGATAACGGTGAGAGAGAGAGAGAGAGAGAGAGAGAGAGAGAAGTAAGTCGCTCACCTGATGACGTCAATGTTGTAGAAGCCGCCCTCGAACGCCTTGTTGACGTTCTGTGGCATCTCGGAGATGTTGACGCCCTTGTCGCTCACCGTCAGCTTGAGGAAGGGCAGCGTCTCCCCGGGCTTCATCTCCTTCGCCTTCGCCACCATCTCGTCTACGGGTTTCCTGGTGTGCTGTAGGGGGAGACAGACAGACATGCAGGACTTTGTTTTAAGGACTCGACGTGATCCTGTGAGAGTAGAGTTAAAACTGACTTGTGGAATATTCGTGAACCTCAGCTTGTGCGGAGGCCTTAGATTAACTCTTTAAGTCCAGTGATGACCCTTGTGATACCCACCTTGATGCCCTGATGCCCACCTTGATGCCCTGATACCCACCTTGATGCCCTAATACCCACCTTGATCCCCTGATACCCACCTTGACGCCCTAATACCCACCTTGATCCCCTGATACCCACCTTGATGCCCTGATACCCACCTTGATCCCCTGATACCCACCTTGATGCCCTGATACCCACCTTGACGCCCTAATACCCACCTTGATGCCCTGATACCCACCTTGATGCCCCAGAGGCCTCCAGCATCACGGCATCCCAGGTACTTGACGATGAAGTCCTGAGGGAGGGGGAGGGTGGCGGAGGGCTGGTCCTGTGGCTTGGTGTCTGTAGGGCGGTAGTGACACATCATTATTATTATTATTATTATTATTATTATTATTATTATTTACGTTGATGTTTACTATTAGTGTTGTTGTAATATATTTTTTTATTATGCTCCAATTTTTTGTATGTATATATAAAATAGGTAAGGGTGGACCACAGGTAAGGGTGAGGGTGGGTCACAGGTGAGGGTGAGGGATGGTGACAGGTGAGGGTGGACCACAGGTGAGGGAGGGTCACAGGTGAGGGTGAGGGAGGACCACAGGTAAGGGAGGGTCACAGGTGAGGGTGAGGGATGGTGACAGGTGAGGGTGAGGGGTAACAGACCCTTATTGGTGGAAGGTTTGTCATCGAAGCTCAGTTTACGGATCTCCTTGGTGATCTCGTCTGCTGGAGGCGCTGATGGGGTCTTACTCCCGTTCATCTTGGGCGGCAGCTATAGGTCGTGACGTCAACGTGGAGGGAGTAAAGAGAAAGGACAATGACATTTAGTAAACAATAAATATAACAATAATAAAAAAATAATAATCATAATAGTAAACTGATTCATTATTCTGTCCATAGAGGCTTCGGGTTCACGAGTCTGAATCTCTCGGGGGTTCGTAGTTCAGGAGGAGAGGCGAGCGGTCTGTTACTGTACACTAGATGGCCGTGTTGGCTCCGGGTGTGTTGTTGTGTGTGTGTCACTTCATAGGTTAGGAGGCGCCAGGTGTGTGGGTTAGGAGGCGCCAGGTGTGTGGGTTAGGAGGCGTCAAGTGTGTGGGTTAAGCATAACTCAAGACGTTAACGTGACTTAGAACATTTTTAACATGACTCAGGATGTTCAGTGTTCAACCTCGACCACTGAGCGTCACCAAAAGATGTCCAGTATAAGACCTTGAGCCCTATAGTGCGTGTGTAGCAACAGACACACGAGGAGGAACGCTACTAAGGCCTCCTCACCTTGATTGACCTTTCTTGTAGGGATTCTGACACACACACACACACACACACTGTACATATATATGCCTGGTGTGTGTGTTTGTGTGTAGGTTACGGCAAGGAGAGAGGTGGGGGAATGAGGGTAGGGGGAGAGAGGTGGGGGGGAATGAGGGTAGGGGGAGAGAGAAGGAGAAAGGAATGATGGTAGGGAGGGGAGAGAGGAGAATGCGGGTAATAATGAGGGAAGGGGGCAGTGAGGTGAGGCATAGGGAGGAGACACAGGAGGACAGAGAGGGAGGTACACAGCGGGGAGAGGCAGGGAGGGAGGGAGGCAGCTGGGAGAGGCAGGGAGGGAGTGAGGCAGTGGCAAGAGGCAGCAGGGAGAGGAAGGGAGGGAGGGAGGCAGTGGCAAAAGAGGCAGCAGGGAGAGGAAGGTAGGGAGGCTGGGTGAGAACTGGTATACAGTTAAGTGTGGTAAAGGTTACTTGTCCTGGCTACGTGTGTGTGTGTGTGTGTGTGTTAGATCCTGCTGTTTCCTGCACGTTCCCCGTTCCCGTTATCCCCACCTGCCCTAGTTACGTACCTGTTATGTTGTACTCGTCCTAGTTACGTACCTGTTACCGTCTACCTGTTCTAGTTACACATATACTTTATACTTGACATCTCAACTGCCCTAATTACACCTATCTTACCTTGTTTACACCTGTTCTTCCACCTTACCTTAACCCGGCTCTCTTCTGTAATCTAATCACTTACTCTTCAATTCAGATTCAAAGAGTTAGATGCCGAGCACAGGTGTAGGGGGACTATTACCTTAACCTAACAGAGGTATTGGTTTAGTACAGGTATGATACTCTACACTAGGTTCCTGCAGTATGATGAGGCCTGTACACACACACATGATTGGTTGCAGTGTTGAAGGTGTTGCCTCTGATGTTGCAAATTAAGCGCCGCATTATTGCACACACACTCCTGCACCCGTATACTGTCACAGGGCAAGTGGAACCCAGTCCTAATGGGCCCCTACGTAACTTAACCTAACCTAGTGGACCCCTACGTAACTTAACCTAACCTAGTGGGCCCCTACCTAACTTAACCTAACCTAGTGGACCCCTACCTAATTTAACCTAACCTAGTGGACCCCCACCTAACTTAACCTAACGGGCCCCTACCTGATGTGACCTAGCATAACTTGACCTGACCTAACCCTTAATGATCAAGTATGAGATTCTAGTAATACCTGCGGCCCCTATACTAATGCTTCGGAGGCCTATTGGAACAGTGAGAGAGGGGAGAATCTGGCCTTGTGTGTGTGTACGTCACGAGACCTTCACAGCGTCATAATAACTGGTCAGTGGTGCGGCTTTGGCAACATCCTCATAACGCGTGAATAAAAAAATAAATATTAAGATCCTCCCGACTGCATCCTGTTTGGTGTCTTCACGTGTGGTAAACAATATTGTCTGTTTGTTTACATAAATAGGGAGTTGTCTGCTTTTTTTCTAATGTATTCACGTGATGGAATATTTTCTCATACACAACACACCTTTTCATTAACCTATAGTCTTCATATACATACATACATACATAATAATAATGGAAGCCCCTCGAAATCGAGGATGGCCGTCCCAAGGGACTCCTAGGTGTGAATTTGTTAAGGTGTAGAAACTGTCGCCAACACAACAACCACACCCTGAGTTAACGAGCTGCGTGACCCAGTGTCACGGAATAGTCCGAGAAGACTGGACAGCTTGCCAACTGCACTGGCAAACCATTACCCCGGAATACGATCCGCAAATCAATTAACATCCAGGTTCCCAATTACTGCTGGGTAGACAGAGGCAAATGGCGTAAAGAAACTTGCCCATAGTTTCACCCTGCCCGGGGATCGAACTCGGGTCCGTTTGCTTACGAGGCGAGGATGCCGACCATTACACCACAGATACACACACACAGACACACACACATTTTTTATCCATGGTGTAGGTTGCCAATCTTGTTGTGAATATATATATAGGTCACTTGGCATTTATATTACGTCCGTTAGCTCTCTCTCTCTCTCTCTCTCTCTCTCTCTCTCTCACACCTGTGGCCTTGACCTCTGACCTTATTACCTGTTCAATTACAAAGCAGGTGTTTCATATACATTTATCTTGCCATTTTGTCCAGTGTCATCAGAATCGGCGAACTTGTTTGGGTAATATCCTGTTCACACACACACACACACACACACACACACACACACGGGCTGGGCGGGAGGTAAACAGTTGTATATAAAGGGTGATAATGGCGGGGCTGTAGCCAGTGACCTACAGACTCTCCCCATCTGTTATTTTCCTCGTCACTGTGAATGGAAAAATTATCATAATTTAGTGAAGCGCTTCCTGCTGTGGGCGGTGACGTGGGTGTGTGTGTGTGTGTGTGTGTGTGTGTGTGTGTGTGTGTGTGTGATGATGTATGGTGCACATAGGAGGAACGAGAACGACAAGATAAGGGCATATGGGGAGAGAATCCAAAACGTTGACCAAGGCAGCTTCACTCCTCTAGTGTTCACAACCTCTGGTGGGATGGGACCAAGTGCAAGATGTTTCTACGCCAGACTCGCGGAGGTGATCTCCGAACAGAAGCAGCAGCCCAGAAGTTATGTTACAGCCTGGATGAGATGTCGACTGTCTTTCTCTCTCCTTCGGTCGGCTTTGCTCTGCCTCAGGGGAACGAGAGCTTCTGCCCCAATTCCGACAACTGCTGCAGATATTGACTACGAGGCAACAGTCACTGAATGCGGCATAGATCTGCGGCTCAACTAATTTAACACAGATAGGATAGCTTCTTATGTACTAGGATATTTAATATTAAGGTAAATAAATGGTGGCGAAGGTGTGGCTATTGGGGAAGGCTGGAGGCCAATTTAAAAAAAAAATAATAGTGGTCTGTGGTGATAGTGATGATGTGTGGTGATATACGGACACAATCACCATCACCTAAACGACCAAACTGCCGCCATTGTATATGATGACTCAACTCCAGGTGGCGGCACATACAAAACTCTAATGACCTTTGACCTTTTAACTCTTACTTAAAAAACACCGCACAGGCTTCACAGGGTCTCATGTTGACTATACGTGTGGCCAAATATAAACAACGTACCTTATAGCTCTCTCTTGTCCAGGGTAATATTGTTGAAGACGCTGTAAAATAAGCTAGGGTGTTTAATCTTCAGGTGATCCAGGTGTTATTCTTTTTAATATTAAGGAAATTGACCCCACTAATAACTGTAATTAACGATGTGTAGTTGTTATTATTTTCACTCACTTATTTAAGGAGTGGTTAAGGTGTGTGTGGGGAGAGTCAGAGGTGTGGGAGTAAATAGCTGGATTTAATCAAGATAAAGTGACCTGAACTAGATAGGTTCTCAGCTCTCACTCAGTACAGGGGGAGAGAAATTTACCTTATAATAAGCTAGGGTCTCTCTCTCTCTCTCTCTCTCTCTCTCTCTGTGTTGGTGCGTCAGGCTGTGGTGGTGGTGTGTGTAGGGGCGGAAGGGGGAGGTACCTGGACATCACCACCTAACCCCCCCCCCCCTTCACCGCCACCTTCAGCAGTAGACACAACACCATAAGAGACGAGGTGGTGCAGGAGGTTATCTGTTGCCACTACACACACACAGTTCACCTCGTCTCTTAAACATCATTCTTCCTGTTCTTCTCTTCTTCATGACTGCCAAAATGATACGGAGGGTGTGGTGTGTGTGTGTGTGTGTGTGTGGTGTGTGTGTGTGTGTGTGTGTGTGTGTGTGTGTGTGTGTATTGTTGTTCTGGGATTTATGTTTTTGGTTGTTTTTATTATTTATATATTTATTTTTATTTTATATTTTTTGTTGTTGTTGGTTACAGGACATTGGTTACTCTGTCTGTCTGTCTCTCTGTCTCTATCTGTCAATGTCTCTATCTGTCTCCCCTTTTTATGTGTGTGTCCCCCCCCCCTTTCTCATGACGTAAGGGCATTGTTGTTGTTGTTAATTACCGCTTTTCCCTTAACCTGGATACCACCACCACAATTTCCCCGGATTGTTTGCACCGTGGGAGGCACTGTTACCACCACCACCACCACCACCACTACTACTACTACCACCACCACCACCACCACTACTACTACCACCACCACCACCACCACCACCACTACTACTACCACCACCACCACCACCACCACTACTACTACTACTAACACCACCACCACCACCACTACTACTACTACTACCACCACCACCACCACCACTACTACTACCACCACCACCACCACCACCACCACCACCACTACTACTACCACCACCACCACCACCACTACTACTACTACTAACACCACCACCACCACCACTACTACTACTACCACCACCACCACCACCACCACCACCACTACTAGACGTGACGCTACACACACACAGAATGGAAGAAGGGATGAGAGGGAGAGGGGATGAGGGAGGGGGAGAGAGGGGGGGGGAAGGGAGAGAGGGGGGGGAAGGGAGAGAGAGAGAGAGGGGGGTGAAGGGAGAGAGAGAGAGAGGGGGGGGTGAAGGGAGAGAGAGAGAGAGAGAGGATGGATGGACCGGGTGATGATGAATTCTCTACTACTACAGTGAGTCATAACCACTAATTACAGGTATATAACAGGTGTCTGGTTCTATATACCTGACTCATGAGATAACAACCCCCCCTCCCCCCCGCTACCGGAACAGGATCAAACCAGGTGACAGAGTACAGTAAATCAATCTAGCTTGAGTCTGAGTTAACACTGCGCCACACACCCCTTGTCACTACACCCAGGAGGCACTTGTGATACACTTAGACACTCCTGAACCACATGTGTTGAGTCAGTCCTTCACCTCATAGACTGATGTTTGAGTAAAAGGCCACTCGGATTTTTGTTTTTTTAAGTATCACTGTTTTTGTTGGTTATCGATTCATTAAATAACTCCATGAAGTGACGTTATTATTGTTGTTGTTATTATTACTTTATTATGTGGACCATCCTCCTTGTGTTAGGCTGCCGTGGTACTTCCCTGTTACTTTCCTGTCACTTTCATACCACGTCAAGGTATTTTTTTTTTTCATTTTCTTTCAGGTTTCTGCACCCAACACGAATGTAAGTGAGGAGAACAGGTTAATAGAACAAATGTATTAATACCTTCTGTGTGTGTGTGTGAAGGAGGGAGTTGTCGTCTATCTTGTATGTATAATAATGTGAGACTCAGTATAGAGAGAGTATACTGTACAAGAAGGGAGGTCAACTAGGTGTGGGGGGTCAATTTACCAACGTGATTGACCTTACACAACACATAGATTGTCCCTGACCTGCCGGAATTGGCAATCACACCCCCTCCTTCTCTCACTCTCTGTCTACCTACCCCCCTCTCTCTCTCTCTCTCTCTCTCTCTCTCTCTCTACCTCAGTTTCTATGTCCAGTAATGAGACATTTTATTACAGGTATATAATGGTGTTGTTTTTTCCTTCACGGATTGGATGTCATTGTTTTGGTGGTGGGTGTGGGTTGTGGTGGGCGTGGGTTGTGGTGGGTGTGGGTTGTGGTGGGCGTGGGTTGTTGTGGTGGGCGTGGGTTGTTGTGGGCGTGGGTTGTTGTGGTGGGCGTGGGTCGTGGTGGGCGTGGGTTGTTGTGGTGTTGGGAGTGGGTCGTGGTAAACAGTGACTCCCGAGGCTGTAGGTGGCTTTTAATTCAACTTAACTTGTCTCTGTAAATGTCAGTCAGGGAACAGGAACTATGAGAGGCGGAGAGGGAGGAGAGAGAGAGGGATGAAGGAGGGAGAGAGACAGAGAGGTTGATAAAGAGGGAGGGAGAGAGACAGAGAGGTTGATAAAGAGGGAAGGAGAGAGAGAAAGAGGAGGAAGAAAGAGAGATAGGAGACAGAGAGAGACAGGAAGGAGAGAGAGAGGAGGGGGAGGACAGAGGTTGATAAAGAGGGAAGGAGAGAGAGAGGGATGAAGGAGGGAGAGAGACAGAAAGGTTGATAAAGAGGGAAGGAGAGAGAGAATGTAGGTTATGTTTATGGGTTCACGGTTGACGTCATTCGTGTTAGTGAGTCCTTATGGGTGTATTTAAACCCTTATTGACCCGTGAAGGGACACTAACCCACTCTAACCTAACCTAACTTGTACCAATTCTGACCTAACTTGATCCACTCTAGCCAAACCTAAACCAACCCAACCAAATATAATGTGTGTATGTGTGTGTATGTGTGTGTGTGTTGGTGTCAGTATAAAGAGTGCCCGTGTGTGTGTGTGTGTGTGTGTGTGTGTGTGTGTGTGTGTGTTGGTGTCAGTATAAAGAGTGCCCGTGTGTGTGTGTGTGTGTGTGTGTGTGTGTGTGTGTGTGTGTTGGTGTCAGTATAAAGAGTGCCCGTGTGTGTGTGTGTGTGTGTGTGTGTGTGTGTGTGTGTGTTGGTGTCAGTATAAAGAGTGCCCGTGTGTGTGTGTGTGTGTGTGTGTGTGTTGGTGTCAGTATAAAGAGTGCCCGTGTGTGTGTGTGTGTGTGTGTGTGTGTTGGTGTCAGTATAAAGAGTGCCCGTGTGTGTGTGTGTGTGTTTGCGTGATCCACTTGTAACATTTACCTCCTTCTGATTAAAATACCAGAGTTGCTTCCTGCCTCACCACGACACCATGAAGGTGACATTAACGACGACACAACGACAACTCAGGTAAAAAGTCACTCTATTAACTCTACAACAAAAATGATCGCTATTTATCGCTGGCGGCTCTAAAAGTTGTCTTAAAGTTCAAACAGTCCGGGATATAGGGGAAGGGGTGAGAGGTAAACACGACCATGGCATTCAGCACAGTTTCCTAAGTTAATAAACGAGATGACGAGACTTAACGATTCTTTAATTAGTGTGTGTGTGTGTGTGTGTGTGTGTGTGCGTGTGTGTGTGTGTGTGGTCTCAATCGGTCAGTACTTGTGGTATTTCATTCTATTACGTGGTGTAATTATTGAACTTTTTTTTTACCTACACAGTCTCTCTCTCTCTCTGTCTCCAAGGCTGAGAGATCCGGCATTAAGTAGCAGCTGTTGTTCATTAACTTTGACTAGAATAACACTATTCCTCCATACTGCCTCAACACACACACACACACACTCTCTCTCTCTCTCTAACAGTGATCTACAACCACAAGTCAACCTACATAAATGCCCCAGTCACAACAACAACACCTTGGTAATAACCTCAGTGATCACCCTCAACAACATCTGTGTTATAATAATTCTCACAACACCAATAATCAATTTTTATGTGAATTAGTCAGCTCTATGGATGTCAATACTGAATCTGACTGACTGACTGACTCACACTCTCGCTGACAGAACCCTCTGACCAGCCCGGACTGACACAGCTTACGGGAATTTGCACTTGACAACATCATGACTACCACCATCACCTTCACCACCACCGCCATCATCATCATCACCACCATCGTCACTACCACCACCACTACCTCCGCCATCACCACCACCACTACCTCCGCCATCACCATCACCTCTACCTCCGCCATCACCACCACCACTACCTCCGCCATCACCATCACCTCTACCTCCGCCATCACCACCACCACTACCTCCGCCATCACCACCACCACTACCTCCGACATCACCACCACCACTACCTCCGCCATCACCACCACCACTACCTCCGCCATCACCACTACCTCCGCCATCACCTCACCACCACCACCATCGTCACCTTCACTTATTCAACATCACGACAGCGGTTCATTTACCCACCAAACACAACACCCCCCACCACCCTTATAAACACTTAGATTACCTTGATAAATAAAGACTGCCGTAGATTATAATAAACTGTTAACTCTAAAGCCATCACACTTGTACAGTTAGAGTGTGCATATGTCACAAGAGCAGAGGTTGTCCACTCTAAAGTTAAACAACGTATTTAACGGCTACTGTTAACGGTAAAATCTCCACATGAAACACTAAATGTCTTGTTTACCAGGGTACAAAAAACAGAGTACTGTATGCTGTTAGTAACTGACGCAATTAGAATCAGTATACGAAAGGTCACTAACTTTTACGTCAAAACAGAACAGAACAAATATTTACGTCTAACGGAACAAACGCTAGAATAAATAATGTTATTAAATAAATCTGTTTTGTGCGGGAACACGGTATAGCAGCGAGCAACACACCTGGGGAACGGAGGTCTCATGGGGCAGCTGTCTCATGATTGGTCAATGTGGAGCTACACTCACGTTCTCACCACCACCACGGTCAACAACACACTGACTCGCTTCCGTTCGCTCCACCCCCGCCCCGCCGGCCCTCCCTCTCTCATTGCCTCCCTCACTCCCTCCCACACCCTGCTCTCTCTCTCTCTCTCTCTCTCTCTCTCTCTTGTTTGTTGTAAGCCTCTGCCTGACTGCCTATAGCTTGTTATCTCGTTTTCTCCCTGTACTACACGTTACATCTCTCTCTCTCTCTCTCTCTCTCTCTCTCTCTCTCTCACACAGCATAGTGAGGTGAGGGGCCCCTACTACCATCCCCTGCTACCTGGTAACACAAAACCTGGAATCCTCGAGGCATCCTTTAGGCAATAGCAGGGTGTGACCGTCTCACCCCACACCCACACAGTCCAGAGGGCACAGTCGTTCTCTGAGACTCTTGAACTGGAGTCTTTCCCTTCACCTCATCATCCTCATACCTCATACCTCATACTGTTTCCCTGTTGTATCTACCTCACCCCTCCCCTCCCCCTCATTCCCTCACACACACTCCTCTCATTCCGTGTCTAGGTGCCATGCGAAACGCGTACACCCAGGATATGTGTGTATGTGTGTGTGTGTGTGGTTTAAGTGGTAGGGGGGGGGGGCATCTCGGCCACTTCTTCAACCAGGAAGCTGATATTTGGACCAAGTGATTTGGCAAAACTAGATTTTTTTTAATCATATGAACAGCTCTCCTCTCCTTCCCTTCCCTCTCGCTCCCCCTCTCCTTCCCTTCCCTCTCGCTCCCCCTCTCCTTCCCCCCATCTGTCTCCACTGTTATTTATGTGTCTGTCATCTCATCATATTTAAGTTATCCTCTCTCTCTGGTCCTCACACGCGGCTCTCCTAACAGCCTACAGTCTCTCACAAGTACAGGGTCCACACACACCACCTGTAACATACTCTACATTAACCTAACCTAGCCTAACGACGATTAAAAGGCAGTTAGAGGAATTGTCACATATTAACAGTTTAGGTGAATTTATTTTTTTATTTATTTTTTTTTCCTGAAGCACTACTTGACTGGACCCGTCTGACTCTGGGAAGGCCGCCACAGGTGTTATAGACCGTATGTGTGTCAGTCGTCTCAGTAAAGGAAGAAAGTTAGTAATTACTGTATACTGGCTGGTGTTGCTACTGATATTTTACTTCCTGATGATTCTGTGGTTTATGGGTGCGTGGCAGTGCGTGGGTGCGTGAGATTGTTCGTAGCTTGATGGTGGTGCGTGTGGTTGTGGTCAGTGATTTGAGTGCATTACAGCGGTGGTGCGTGGCGAATTATGCACTGTGCGTGTGTGTGGCGGCGGCGTACAGCATGGAGTCTTTTGGTGGCAATGATGAGAACGGTTGCAGGGTCAAGTAGGCAGCACCTAACTTAACCCTATCTGTCTATCACCTGTCCTAATAACTGCGATATAGGTAAGGTAAGGTAAGGTAAGGTAAGGTAAGGTAAGGTAAAGTTAGGTAAGGTAAGGTAAGGTAAAGTTAGGTAAGGTAAGGTAAGGTAAGGTAAAGTTAGGTAAGGTAAGGTAAGGTAATGTAATTAGTCACCACCCCTCCACATCTCACACCTTCCTACGTTATATTTGGCCTCGTAAATTGAGTTATACAATGGCGCCCAAATTACACCGATACCATAGATTACCTCGATACGTTCTCTTAACACTTGATTAAGAGGAGAAGTAATGAGCCTAGAGTCTTGTTGAGAGGCTGTGATGTTTATCGTTTACGGTGGTGATGACAGGTGAGGTGGTGATGACAGGTGAGGTGGTGATGACAGGTAAGGTGGTGATGACAGGTAAGGTGGTGATGACAGGTAAGGTGGTGATGACAGGTGAGGTGGTGATCACAGGTAAGGTGGTGATGACAGGTGAGGTGGTGATGACAGGTAAGGTGGTGATGACAGGTAAGGTGGTGATGACAGGTAAGGTGGTGATCACAGGTAAGGTGGTGATCACAGGTAAGGTGGTGATGACAGGTGAGGTGGTGATGACAGGTAAGGTAACAAACTATTGGTCACGGTTCATAAGGTATAAGGAGGGATTAACACCACCTTACCATTGTTAAAGTATGGGGCGGGAGTCAAGGTTAGGTTAGGTTAATAATACACCTCGATGCTGGGCTGGGCGGTGTTGGTATACCTGTGCTAACCTACCCTACCCTACTGTACCCTACCTGTGCTAATATCCATCCCTACACCTGTATACTTTGCGTTGTTTGTGAATTAATGAAAAAGAATAAAATTTTGTCGTAATGGATTCAATCTCTGCAGCTTTCTATTTATAAATCTTGTTATCATTTACCTCAGGTGTTATAAAATCAGTCACTCTTTAACCCCAACGCACGACTTTAACACCTGTGGTTACCTGCCGGAGGTGTGTGTGGGTGTGTGTGTTCGTTCCTCTTCTCCAGGTGTTGGGTGATTATTCCGGCGCCACAGGTGTGAACAACAAGTCGCTCATACCTGTGGACGCATAACAGGTGAGGCAGGTAGGTAGGGGCGACACATGGCATAACAAGATCATGGAGCTGACCTGTAATAGCCTAACCTAACCTAACCTAACTTATCTAACCTAACTTACCTTACCTTACCTAACCTAACCTAACCTAACCATTTCTAGTCTTCCCAAACCGAACTGTATATCCCTAACATTAACTTAACCTAACTAACTAACCTAACCCAACACTAATGTAACTTCAAACTAACCTAACCTGTCACTAATCTAACCTGTCACTAACCTAACCTGTCACTAATCTAACGTGGCTTATCTTAACCTATACAACTTTACGTACATACAAATCTCTCTCTCTGTCCCTCCCTCCCTCTCTCTGTCCCTCCCACCCTCTCTCTGTCCCTCCCTCCCTCTCTCTCTGTCCCTCCCACCCTCTCTCTCTCCCTCCCACCCTCTCTCTCTGTCCCTCCCTCCCTCTCTCTCTGTCCCTCCCTCCCTCTCTCTGTCCCTCCCTCCCTCTCTCTCTGTCCCTCCCTCCCTCCCTCTCTCTCCCTCCCTCCCTCTCCCTCCCTCCCTCTCCTCCCTCCCTCCCTCTCTCTCTCTCCCTCCCACCCTCTCTGTCCCTCCTTCCCTCTCTATCTCTCCATCCTACCCTCCCTCTCTCTGCCCCCTTCCCTCTCACCCTACAGAGCGGTAGTAACACAGACAGTGAGGTTCCTCTGACCCGGATCCGGCCCCCCTCCCTTGTTCACCCTATACTATTACCACCATCACTACCACAATCACTACCACCCTGTTACCACCACTGCTACCACTACCACCTATCTATCTACCCATCTAGGTATTTATCTAGCTGAGCCTGGTGGTGTTGAGGTGAGCTGCCTGTACTGCACTGTACCTGTGTCACCTTCACTTGCCACAGATAGTCCTGAGCACCTTTGGTAGATTAGCGGTATACCTATTGACCTCTAGTGGGCACAACAGAGAGAGAGAGAGAGAGGGGGGGGGGGCTGTATGTGTGTGAGAGAGAGAGGGGGGCTGCATGTGTGAGAGAGAGAAGGAGAGGGGGCTGTATGTGTGTGAGAGAGAGAGGGGGGCTGCATGTGTGAGAGAGAGAAGGAGAGGGGGCTGCATGTGTGAGAGAGAGAAGGAGAGGGGGCTGCATGTGTGAGAGAGAGAAGGAGAGGGGGCTGCATGTGTGAGAGAGAGAAGGAGAGGGGGCTGCATGTGTGAGAGAGAGAAGGAGAGGGGGCTGCATGTGTGAGAGAGAGAAGGAGAGGGGGCTGCATGTGTGAGAGAGAGAAGGAGAGGGGGCTGTATGTGTGAGAGAGAGAGAGGGGGCTGTATGTGTGAGAGAGAGAGAGGGAGAGGGGCTGTATGTGTGAGAGAGAGAGAGAGGGGGCTGTATGTGTGAGAGAGAGAGAGGGAGAGGGGGCTGTATGTGAGAGAGAGAGGGAGAGGGGGCTGCATGTGTGAGAGAGAGGGAGGGAGAGGGGGCTGCATGTGTGAGAGAGAGAGGGAGGGAGAGGGGGCTGCATGTGTGAGAGAGAGAGAGGGAGGGAGAGGGGGCTGTATGTGTGAGAGAGAGGGAGAGGGGGCTGTATGTGTGAGAGAGAGAGAGGGGGCTGCATGTGTGAGAGAGAGAGGGAGGGAGGGAGAGGGGGCTGCATGTGTGTGAGAGAGAGAGGCTGAGTGTGTGTGTAAGGCTGTGTGTGTGTGTGTAAGGCTGTGTGTGTGTGTGTGTGTGCATTACAACATAGGGGTGCCGCCCTACTCCACACACAAACTCGCATCATGTTATCTGGTCAATAGATAAACGTTATCTCTTCCTGCATCAGAGGAAGACGTGAATTATTATCTCTCTCTCACACAGATACAGCCTCACACACATGCATGCTCTTACATATATAAATCAATGCACACACTAACACATATACTGTACACACACACACAGTCAGCCTCACTCACACACGCTTCCCGACAGCCTTACCCTTCTCCCAACAGAGTACAATACGTGATGGTACTCAGTCGTCCTCGCCTACACAAGACGATGAACAACACACAGTACTACACTAGTTCCTGTCATTGTTCCTGTCTACTGTTACCTTCTCCTGTTGACCTTTTCTTAGTGGTGGGCATGTTGGTTAGGTTAGGTTAGATTTTGGTTGGGTTAAGTTAGTTTGGAATAGGTTAGATTGGGTTAGGTTTGGTTGGGTTGGGTTTGGTGGGGTTGGGTTTTGGTTGGGTTAGTTTGGAATTGGTTGGGTTTAGTTCTAGTTATGTTAGTTTGGATTAGGTTAAGTTCTGGTGTAATAGGTAAAGTAGAGGTTAGGTTATATAGATAGTCACTAGGAAGGGGTTATATTGTGTGGACTCGGCAGCAGGTGGCATGTGTGTAGTCCTGACCCTCTTAGTCTAGTGTTTCAACAGCTGACTGACTGACCCTCGACCACGTCACCTCCTGTTGGCTGTGTGTGTGCTGGGCTTACCTTGCGAGTGTGTGTTGCGTGTACCTTGTGTGTGTTGCGTCTACCTTGTGTTGCGACTACCTTGTTTGTATTTCTACATTGTGAGTGCGCGCGTCATGTCTACCTTGCGTATGTGTGGTTGAATTCAAGTTAATAAAATGTTAATTATTGAATTCCATAATTAATTTATATTAAAAGTTGGTTTTCTTCTGTAGTAAACAAAATAAAAATATCATCCTTCGTTCTGTAATCCTGAAACTGAAGTAAAATAAAAAAATCTATCCTTAGGTCCAGGTTACATTGAGTTTTCTTATTCGTGAACCGTGAAGTCAAAGATGTCGGTTCCCGCTCATAGGTAACATTACACTAACCTCTTATCTCCACCCAGGAAACGTGAAGTAAAACACACTGATTTATATCCATGATGAAAGTGTTTGACAAGGAGGAAGAGGGAGGGGGGTAAGGGAAGTGGGAGAAAGAGGAGGGAGGGGGGGAAGGGGGAGGGAGGGAAGAAGCAAGAGGGGTAGTGATAATGAGGAAGAGAAGGAGGGAGAAAGGGGGAAGAATGGAAAAAAAAGAGGAAATAGGAAGAAAGGATGGAGAAAGAGGGGAATAACGAGGGGGGTAGGGGAGGAGGAGGAGAAGAGGGAGGGTGGGGGAGGAGAAGGAAGTTTAGGGATTAAGTCAGTCATTAGTGTGAGTGATGGAGGTACAGACAACACATGAACTGCTTCCTGGCCTTTGTGTCTCTTCCCTCTTCTTCCCTCCCTCCTTCTCCACCATCCTCCTGCTTTGTTGCTTGTGCCTCCTCCTCCTTGCTTGTGTCTCCTGTTGCTTGATTGTCTCACTCCTTCCCCTGCTTCTGCTTGTTTATCTCACTCTACTACTTCTTGCATGCTTGATTGAAATTCCTGTTGTCATTATATCAATCTTCGCCTCCTGTTGTTGCTGCCTCTGCCTGTACTCCTGAACACTCGGGTTTATGCTCGTTTAGCCCATCGACTTGTTACACGGCAGCGGTGGAAATATTTGAAAGTACTCGGAGAAAAGCAGTGAAATTAATACTCAAGTCGAGGAACTTGATTTTTGAAAACCCGCCCGAAAAAATTAAAGATTCTGCAGTATATGTGAAGTCATGACCGAGTCTTTGAACGCAACACAAGGAATAAATCTTAAAGACGTAAGCACAAAGTTGAGACTTGAAACATCAGTATTACTAGAGATGAAAATTTAAAGCTGTTTACACAATGAACAACAGTAAATTATAATAACTGAATGTGACAATCTAGTGTTCAGAACTCAGAGGAGGTGCATAAGTGAAATTTGAGTTTATGAATAATAAATTACTGAACATATCAAGGGTATAGTAATAGATATAAGTCCATATGGTCATGTAATATCTGGTTAAATAAGTTGTGGTTGATTTGATTCAGTTATGTTTCTGATGGCTGGGTGAGGCAAGAGTTGGTCACTTCTGTTTAGGTTGGAGCTCCATACGTGATGTTCTTGTGATCATACGATGCTCATTACTGCACCAGGTATGAGGAAAGACCTTGTGATCATGATGCATGTTGAGGTGTCCTTCTGATTGGTGCCTGCAGCAGTGATGTAGGTGCATCCTGAGCCACAGTTTATGTTTAGACAACCCTTTAGGCAAGGTACTTTTGAACTGGTACAGTGAACAAAAAATCTCATAAATACTCTGACATGATGACCTCACCAATGGATGAGTACAGTACTGCCATGAGTTTTAAGACCTAAGCTCTGTTAAAAGATACTGTATCTGCAGGTGAAGAAGTACAAGGAACTTATGGTCCCTCCAAAATATTACTGTACTTTATCAGAGCAGGTCTGTGGGTCTGGTTGACGGTACAACTCAGGGAGATTTTAGTCATTACAAAATTGAATAATAATCAGAATGAAAGTAAATGACTGTCAGTTTCCATATAGATTAACAACTCTTTATGGCAGTTCACTTTGCATACAAAATTAAGCAATCAAGGCTTACTACAGGCGATACTTGAGCAACATACACAATCATATCTCAAGAGAGGGCCACTCAAGGTTACTTTGTTAAGTAGAATAATCTTCCTCCCATGTCTTCTGTCTCACAAAAATATAAGTGAAATCACTGCTCGAGGCTTTGTTCACATGAACACACATTCCCAGTAATATAACACACAACAAACAGGCTGGATGAATATGACCAGTGAGTAATTTTCAGATACTCTTCACAACTACAGTATTCATATCTACACTAAGATAACATACGATAGTGTCACCATGCCACACAGGAATCACTGTCCCTGTCCTTTTTGCCTAATTCTCTGCTTGTACAGTACAGTACTTACATATTCGAATAAAGTTTCTAGGTCTATATATGTCACATAACAAAATGCTGGTAACGATATGATGACTTTTTTTATGGAGCTAGAGTCATGCTGCATATATGAGAGAGGAGTCTTTCCAATGATAGGATTATTGTTACCAGATGAATTGAGAAATTACTTTAATTTCTCGTTCCCATATCTAGAGCTTGTGGAAATTTGTTTAAATCACCCAAAGTTGCTTGTTGGTTTCAGATGAGAGAGAGGAAGGGAGTGTGTGATTCTGACTTCCACAAGATAAAGGAAGACTGATTGAGGAATGATACCATTTAGATTCACAAGTCCTGACTTTAATGTCTAATCCTCAGATGTGCTCATGGTAACTTCATTAAATTAATTAGTGCAACTTACCTGTTCGGAGGCGAGTGATGAAGAGGCACTGCCTGTTACCACAGATATCACAAGACTAATTGTCTACAAGACTGTGGCACACCGCCTTATCTTATCTCTCTCACCCACCTACCTCCACATATAACTCCCAAGGCAGATTATCATGTTAGTGAAAATGGGAATATTGTACTTTACCTGCATAACTGAAAGGCAGAATAATAAATGAACACCAATATAAAAAAACAAGTACTGTACTGTAGTACTGTAATATGATTGCTCAGCAGGCACAGAAATTACTGTAAGTTGCCTCTTTCACAAAAAAAAAATGCAAAAACTGTTAGTTTTGTTTCTTGCAATGCTTCACTTGACTTGATTAGTACATGCACTCCACAGAGCTGCAGAGGAGGTACATGGTTTTCTCATGATGTCGATCTACAAGTTTCAAATGGAAATGAAAATGTTTCTTAACCTCTTGCACGGAGATACCACTCTTGACATTATTTTGCTAATGCTATATGATTTTAGAGGGGGTTAGAGCTCCATCCAACAGTTGAGGAAGCTGCACCTGACCATCAATATGAATTGTGAAAAAATATTACATGAGAACATTCCATAATGATTTAGCGTTTGTTGTTGTTCACGTTGTTTAAGTTACCAGATGCCGACTACTGCACTAGAGAAAAAGGACGAGACGAGAAAATTCCATGAAAGTAGTCACTGATACTGAAGTGTGAAGGAAATTAGTAGTGTTGCAGGTGGGAGGTAGTGCTGTACAAGAGTTTTTTTAACTGTAAAAGTGCTCTCTGACTAACCAAGACTTACAAGTTAAAAACATTGCAAAGGTTCTTTAAGAAAATATAGGTGCCATTTTAAAAATGCATAAATATGCTTTAATCACATCTGTAGAAGTGAAAAGATCCTTTTCTCGTCTCTTCAAGCCTCCAAGCGGGCAGTGTGTGTGTTACTGTATTCATATCCATTGGATTTGTTTTCTGATCAGTAATTAAAGGATAGACTGACAAAACAAAATAAACTTTGGTATACAGCTTTGTCGTTGATACCTGTGGTAAGATCAGTAGCCAGTGTGTAATGTGACAGACAAATAGGAAACTGTTTTCAGCCAAAGGGGCAGCTGGGTATTGAGGGTATTGATGCAAAGTTTTGCCTTGAGGTAGGCTGAGATGGTTTGAGCAATGGAGAGAATGGAGACCAATTGGTCAAAAGATGCACGAGTTTGAATGTGGAGGGGGGGGGGGGGAATAGCCAGGGGTAAGCCAAGAAAAACTGTGTGGCATAATCTGTCTGGTAACATTTTTTTCACGATGATAATAAATTAAAGTACTGTACTGCATTTTGTTCTATACACAATACAATCACCGAACATTACTGATGGGGATACTGTACGAAGTTTATTGATCTTGGTTACCTTGTGAAAAGTAAAGTTAATTGTGACTGGAAGGCAAGAAAGATTCATCATTTCTGTGCATGTATAATGAGCTGTTTGCACAAATGTTAGAACAATTTGTTGTGTTGAGGTTCTGTTCACCGACTGTAGAGTACTCATGTAAATTTAGTCTTATACAGTACCTTAGAAATTATAGAAGATAATATCTAGAGATGAACTCTCTATACTCCAAAGTTTATTCCTTCTGTTATGTTTTATTTTTATATGAAAAAAGTATTTTCATAATTCAAATGATCCGTCAACCTAAGACACCAAAATCTACTTTTTGACGTCACATGCTAAAGAGCAAGGCAATGGATCAGGCATCTTTTGCAAAACAAAACACTTTTTTATTGGAAAGTGAAAACTGGTGTGCTTAAATGATAAAGATAGTCAATATACCAAAGAAAATTTGCGTAAATGTGGTATAAAATTTACGGCCACAGCGTAATTGACGTTTTAAACATTTAAAATTACTATACAGTAATCACCCCGTTAGCCGCAGCTCTCCAATAGCTGCATTTTTTTAGCCTTCCGAGAAGTTCTGGATAAATTTCTCCATTCCGGGAATAGGAACAAGATTCAGAGGATGGAATCGTACACATTTCCGGAAAATTTCTCCGTTCGGGGCGGCTGGGAGGGTAGGCTCAGAGTGCTTGTGAGCTACAATTGACCACTACTGTCATGTGACTGCATGGGATGCCAATAATTAGATGATGTATCTCACAGCCTATCTCATCAAACTCTTGCATCGTGACTCTCTTAGTTCATTGTCTGGATTACCATTGTGCAAGCTTGTGTGTTCACTCTGCTGTTTTCAGGGATATCACTGTGTATTGAAAAATGTGGTGTAAATACTGTTCATAATGTGGTTTAAAACAAAGCTGAAAGGTAAAGTGCAAAAATACTTGAGGTAGAATGAAGTATTTTCACAGAACAGATAGTGAAGAGTTCTGTAGGAGACTTGGTATTGTTACCTAGCTACAAGAGAACAGTGCATGGTGATTAAGCCTCAGCTTTCATGTGGACTAACTATGAAGTGATCTATTTGACCCACAGTGATGGCAGTAAGGCAAGATGAAGACCTGGCAAGACAGGATTAGGAGTGATAAAGGAACAAGTACTGTATTAAGAACATCTTGCATTCCCCCTTCTAGTGAAATTTTTACAAGTTTTCTGCTGTGAAAAATTGACACATTTAAACATTTCTTGGGGATATACGGCATACTTCTCGGCAATTAATGGAAAACCCAAAAGAAAGGATTTGTAAAAATATACACTACTATATAACTAAATTACCTTTTTATTTTCACATTGGAATGAAATATGTCGTAGATTTTCAGATTTGTCATTATCTATACAAAATGTTGCTTGGGTATCCCTTCCATTGCAATCATTTAATGCTTTAAATAACACAAAGAATTTGCCTCATAGGGTGATGATGCTGTACAAAGGCCTTTGATCCGAAAGGCAGCCACATGAGGTTCAACATTGACACACGTCGTAACATATGTACAAGGTAAGGCGTTGGTTTACTTGCCAACCTTAGGACCAAAGCCGAAGACAACCAGCCCGGACTCCTTTGCCTGAAAATATAAACAAAATCAATTTTTGCTGAATATAAATGTCTTTTAAAGCACATGACAATAAAGAACATCTTGTACATACAGTCAGTAACCACTTAATGTACATTCATACACGTACTTTTTTAATGGTACAGTACCATATAACTAATAAGTACAGTACTGTACATAATCTGCAGATAAGTACCATATGTACATTGCACAAGTGCTAACTGATGTTGTTTTCTTGCTGCACTTCATTTGTTGGTGTTATATTTAGATAGATTCTGTAGGTTGTTTTTTCAGAGAACTGTATTCTGTATTGTAACAATACTGTATGTACTGTATTTCATTACACTCTACATGTCCAATACTAAGCAAAAAGAGTATGGAGCAATAGTAAATCTAAATTTCTTAGCTTCATAAAATGTACAAGGATAAACTCAGAGCCTCATCATTTACACAATGCCTGTACAGTACTGTACCGTACATATACTTTACTACACCTGTAGACAATGAAACCTTAGTTAAGACAATGATATCACAGACCCTATTGTGCAGGTGAAGACCTAATTTTCCTCTTGAAATAAGCACGAGGGTAGTAATTATGATGGCACAGGTAGTAAGGATGTTGATCTCAACGGAAAAGGTGGAAAAAATATTTTTTGACCATGATTAGAAAACATTAGTTTTTTGTTTTCCCCAGAAAAAAAAACTATGAGGTATCTCCATTAAAAAAAAGCAGCAAAATTCATGGAGGAAAAAATGTTTTTGCTGGCAAAATTGCTCGCAGCACTTAAGTAAACGTTTACCTGTCCCCTCAGTCACATGCCCAATCAATACAGTAATCAGATTCAGTGAGAGTAATCCCCTGTTACATTAGTACAGTAGTCAAATGTTCCAATCTTACATTTTGTTAAATAAGCACAAGAATCATTAGTCATGTGTCCAATTCTGAATAAGAATCTGCATATGAAAACTTACTAGGAATACAGAAATACAGGTAATAAATATCTAGAAAATTAGACTCCTGCAATCCAGCAAACCAGTCATATTAAAATACTGTAAATTTATCTGGAAGAATGAATACAACAGACCACCTGCTGGTCCTGGCCTTAGGGAATTAACAAAGAATCAAGAATATTCAGGAGCAACTGTTTACCTAAATTAATAAGTTTGTAGTGCAGTACCAAACTCCTTAACTCACATAAACTAAAGTGCCAGAAGCAATTAGAATTCCTCCCAGAAGCTGAAGATTATTTTTACGCTGCTTTTGAGAGTGAGCTTCCTTCCATGAACCCTGGGGGACTGGTAGATCTGCCATGGTGGAAGGCTTGACGGATTCCACATAACTCACACTGCGGCCCAATGCTGCAAGGCACAACAATATACAGTATGGTATAAAAAACAGTGATGTGGAGCATGTCATAACACCTTGGAATCCATAATACCAGTAACTGAATTTGTAAAGTGGTGTATGTATTAATGTGTATTGGCAAGCTTATTTAATATTCCTGTCCATCACTATCAGAAGAACTCATGATAAAGATGAATAGTCACAAATTTAGGTTGTAATAAGATTCGCTTCTTAGAAATTTGTATGGATCACTGGAGTGTAAATTCCCAGACTTCTTAAATCTTTTCCTTGACTCTGCACAGGTTAGGCAGTCATTAGATCCACCTTACAAATAACAACGCTGTGTTCAAAGATGGAGGATAGCAAACATTTACTATGATAACAGTGTAAGGGATTTAATTCCTATATATAGGTACAAAATAATTTTTGATGGCTGATATAAACCTTTTAGACTTAACTATACCCTTATGATTTGAGGTTTGGTTTGGTTAGCTACCAGTCAAAACTCAATCGGGCATAAGGTAACACCGTAGAAAAGTTTTCTACGAGCAATACATTATTATTTACATATCTTTAATTAAAATCTTTTGATATCTTTGTTTTAGTGCCTACAGTGCATATTTTAGGGGAAAGCAGGAAAAATCTGAAATTGTATTAAATTAAAAATATAAAAAAAATGACCTTATCAAGTATAATGCAGTACAGTACAGCACTGTACACTTTTGTCAGCTTATGGTGGTCAGAAGTTACTGCTGGACTGAATCATTTCGAGAGCAGCCCTAATGAACCAATCACATCCAACCTAACAATACGAATATTTTTTGTTGTATTAGATTTAATTGATAAACATTATAATGTTAAAATTAATTTCGCTGTCTCCAACCATACCATACACCTACCCCTGTGTGGTAATCTTGTTTTGATGGACAAATTATACTTACCATAGCTAGGTATTGTTTATGCTAGGAATAATGAATCTTATCTGGGAATCCTGACTGGTAGTTTTCTGAAAATAACCAACTGAACTGGGTTTATCTAAGCACAGTAATAATTAGAGCACAGCGTTGCTTCTGTAGGTCTCAAAACTGTGATTTTAGCAGAAATTTACCACTAAACTGCCAGATTTGGTGACTGTCTTACCTTATGTCTGAGTGAGAACAGCACAGTATTAAAGGATGCTAGCCAGGATTAATCAGCCATTTGGATGGTTGGGGTCTTTATTTTTTGTTACTGTAATTTGTTATTAGCTTTTTTGTCTTGTGTCAGTTATTAAGTACAGCCCATATTCCACACACTTGTGTCAGGTATGATCTGAATACAGTACAGTACCATGATGAGGTGCTGTGGTCCACTATACATACATACTACCGTACAGTATGGTAAATCAGTTTCACGTTACCTTTGCAGGCTTAAATACCGTACCTGATTCTTTAGGGTAAAGTAAGACAGGAGCTCAACCATGGTTCCCTGTGTTGTAAAGTATTTCCAATTCTTCTGTAAATACCTTCGGTTATGACCTAAACCTATCACAAACAAAATTTCTTCCATACAATTTCGACAAATGACAAGTTTGGCCACAGAAGTTTCAAGTTCAAAGGTTCCTTTTGTACAAAGTAAAAGAAAAAATCTTAGACTTTTTTCCATGTGAATTAAATAGAGAAAACAAGATAAAAAATTTTCTTGCGAGAACAATGTCACTCACCAATCAATAAACGGGTATGTGAAAGTTAAGAAACATGAAGTTGATTAAACGGGATCAATCAAGCCATAATGTAATGATCAGGAAGCACAGCACTGATGAGCTATAATTAGCCTGATGTCTGCTACCTTGGTCACGTAGGACCCAAGTCTATCCGGCTTTTATAGGACTAAAATAATCTTCAGTAATGATTCCGGTACTTTTTCATTATCTTCACATTATAAGCAACAATAATAGGTGCTCTTCGATAGCTTTAAACTGCCAGTTCTATGTATCTAGGAAAATAAAAAATACTAACCGGCAATCATTGGTGAAGGTTCACTATGACGAAATAGTGGACCCAAGACACTATCTAATATTATGGGCAACTGGCGTCATTTAATACCTTCTGTTGGCAGTAATAACTTTTCTTTAACCTTAAAACATACTTACGTTTGGCCTTAGCAATATTACGAGCGGTGAGAGCGGTCCTGGCAAACATTGTTGTGAAGGTTGAGCTGTGGCTGTGTCGGCTGATGGCTGCCGCTGCTGCCCTCTACCTGCTCCCCGCCTACTGCACTCAGTACTATCGACATATTTTTAAAGTATTATAAACTGTTATGTTGAATCTAACAGTCAGCAAAACTAATCACAATAATATGTAAATTATTTTTGTATAACAGGATAGAATATATACTTAAGAAGTATATATATACTGTATATATCTTTGAAAGCTGCAGACGACAGCATGACTGCATTCGTTTACAGATAAACGAATATCACAGACATTATTAAAATAGAAAGTATAGTTTCTGCAGTATATTTGTTTTTTAATAAATGTAATGTAGTAATAGTTTGATGTTTTCGTTAACACATCGAGTAAAAGTGTTGTTTATTACTTTCAACTTTATCATGAATGTAAAATCACAACAAGGATGTTTTAATATAATCATACGTTATATGTCTAGGGGATTTTGAATTAGAAAAAAGTGCATTTTATACCAATGATTTCTTAGCCACTGGCCGGTAAAGGAGATTACCTTGAGGTTCAGGATCTCGCTTGACGCTCCTTGCTCCTTGACGCTGTTTGGGTGTCGTCCGCTTTGTTTACTTCAGTGCTGTGTGAGACAGTGTACGGGGAGGAGGTGTGACGCTCATGCCTCCTACTGAGATGTGAGTGCTCTCTGTGATTTATTGCAAAGCTTGATGATGCTCCCTTTAGTGTGTCATTGGTGAAGGATGAGGAAGTGGGCATCGTCATGAGTGTGTTTAGTGAATTCCACAAGGCGTGGCGTGCCAGGTTCCCCGTGAATGATCTGCCGGCGGCATGGGAGGAGGATGTTCGCGCCAACTTAGCCAAACATCGTTCGCGAGTCGTGGTCCTTAAGGAGGAGTTGGAGAAGGAACAGTTTTATGTCGAATACTTAGAGTGCCTCTTAAAAGATGTCCAGCGTCAGCAAATGCAGGAGGGCGATTGTGAGGAATTCGAGAGAGAGGTAGTGCAGGAGGAAGAAAGGGGCCAGGGAGAGGGCAGTGAAGGGGCAGCCCCAATATGCTCAGGTGGGGTTGACTCTGCTGTTACTCAAGCCATCAACACGATGATGGTGCAGCGTCGGCATCACCCTAATCGTGACCTGTCGTCTCCCGTAGAAGAATTAGAGTCTGAAGAGCCTAAGGCCATGGACAGCCACCCCCCTCTTAAAGTGGAGGGAACCAGGTCAGCTCCACCCTCAGACGAAGAAGAGGGACCCCTGGCGCCCATCACCCCGCTGGCTGCTCCGCCTCCCGCCGGAGGTAGCACTGTGAGGGACCTCGCCCGTCGTTTCACGTCTTCGGGAGGAAACTCTAGTGTGGTAGGGCGGCCTCCACCCTACAACCGCTCCACCTCTGTCCCCGGGATTACCTCCGCCCTCCCCTGTGGTGGTCCACAAGGGAAGGAGTCGCAGTTTGTCACTGTAATATCTGTCAATGGTGCAGGTCAGGGGGAGGACGCACGCGGACGGAAGGTTCCTCCAGCACCGCCACCAAAGACCTTCCGGAAATCTACTGGCGCTGAGGGCGAGGGTGAGGCCAAGGTGCCCACGACGCCGTCATCCCCGGGAGCTTCACGCCCTCCCCATGCGATCCCACGCTCTCCCCAGCGACCACGTCACCCTTCTCCTATCAGGGACTCCCAGGGCACCGCACCTACAAAGATGCCATTACAAAAGACACTCTCCGCTTCGAGTGACAGCCGCCCCGCCACCCGTGAGCTTCACAAGTCCCCCCAGGGTGGCCGAGACCTGCAGAAGTCCCCCACTCACCCGAAGGAGTTACAGAAGTCCCCATCAAGTGCTTCCTCTACGGGCAGTCTGGGTAAAAAGTGTATATCAAAGTCATCATCTAGTGCTTCCTCGTGTGGAGGGAGCGGGGGTGCGCCCTCTCGTCGCATCGGCCTCAGCAAGACTTCCTCACTGTCCTCGTCGAGATGTGGTGAGGACGACGATGAGGTAGGCGGGGGCTCTGCTTCTGGGGCGTCCCTTGAGAACCTGACGGATGACGAGCCGCTGTATGACACTGTTGCTCCTGACGAAGACGACGACACGGGCGAGTATGTCCTTCTGTCTGACAAAAGCTCAGAGTATAATGGCACGGACACCCTCAAGTCAGCAGCCTCTGGGGCGTCCAGCGAAGGTGGTCTAAGTAAGTCTGGCGGGGGCGCGTCGTCAGGTGCCACACCGTCAGGAGGATCCCCAGCCCCTGAGCACCCACCAGACTCGCCCAAGTACTCCAATTACGTCAACATCGACTTCTTCCTTAAAAAGTAAGTACAATAACGGTGAAGTTAGGAGTGGACGTAGCAGCAGACCTCCCCGATGCTTGGGTTGTCTTAAACACTGAGTTTCGCCGGAAATTGCTAGTTAATACATGGACTAAACTTTGCCCTTTTTAGGCTTCCTTAGCAACCGTTACAGTTTATAGAAGTGAATTGATTATTGAGTTGTAAGACACTCGTACTGCCAAGTCGAGAAGTTTGTGTTGCCTTTTTCACTTTCATTGAAAACAAGATCGTGTTCGTGAATTTGCCGATGTGGTAACAACTCTTACAACTTTGTACGAATTGTAATGAATACTAAGGAAGCCAAAGTGGGTGGAACTTAATAGATATGCCAATTGGGTTGTTAAGGCATTCTTAAGTTGCTCCATTATATGTGACATTTCCACTGAGAAACATTCAGACTGAATATTGATTGACACCCAATGTAAGCCGGGCGTTCTGCTCGTTCCCCCTATTGGTTCCAACAACTGAAACGGTTGCTCGTCACTCACATACGCCTGCCATCCCCCCTACCTAGCCTAATTGTGTATTGATTTTCAGGTCCTCAAATATTAGGTATAAGGACGGTATATTAGGCACGTTACAGCCACCTTGACCTGCATGCTATAAGCGGAGCGGCAATGGCGTCATGTAGCCACAGTGGACAGCGTGTTCGGGGAGACAAGGCGGTGTGTATTTTGACGGCCCTCTCGATGACCAAGATGGCATAGACGGATCACAAACTTTGCCTGATTATGTGCACTTCTCTCTACCTCAGATTTGTTAACATGTACGTACTGTAACTCCACCATCATGTACGTACTGTAACTCCACCATCATGTACGTACTGTAACTCCACCATCATGTACGTACTGTAACTCTACCATCATGTACGTACTGTAACTCCACCATCATGTACGTACTGTAACTCCACCATCATGTACTGTACATACTGTAACTCTACCATCATGTACGTACTGTAACTCCACCATCATGTACGTTCAGTAACTCCACCATCATGTACGTACTGTAACTCCACCATCATGTACGTACTGTAACTCCACCATCATGTACGTACTGTAACTCCACCATCATGTACGTACTGTAACTCCACAGTACACTGTCCCATCATGTACCTAACGTAACTCCACCATCATGTACGTACTGTAACTCCACCATCATGTACGTACTGTAACTCCACCATCATGTACGTACTGTAACTCCACCATCATGTACGTACTGTAACTCCACCATCATGTACGTACTGTAACTCCACCATCATGTACGTACTGTAACTCCACCATCATGTACGTACTGTAACTCCACCATCATGTACGTACTGTAACTCCACCATCATGTACGTACTGTAACTCCACCATCATGTACGTACTGTAACTCACTGATTGTTAACTAAAATAGTCCTGGTTTGTGTTTCTCCCCCAAAGGCTAAGACAGATTACAGTGATTGGTTATTATATATTTTGAATTTGTAAACAGGAGGTGGAGCCAAAGGAACCAGTAAGTTGGTTTACCTGAACTAATTTCCTTTTATAATAGAACCAGCTTGTTAAAAAAGAGATGTTGGTACGTTTATTTCCAACAGTAATTATGGCTGACATTAATTACCACTAAGACTTAAGTAACTAGATGTAAATACAATTATAGGTGTCGTTAATTATGTTTTGGAACGAGTATCAAGTGGCGTTAGTCTTTACCCTGTCCAAGGTTGAGGTGTTGACAGCCATCTTTTATCGTTTGTTCCTTCACACTCTGAACATAGTGATACGCATACATAGATGATAATAATGTAAATGGTTCATTATTCCCATCATAGCACAGCTTTGAAAATCGAGATAATTAACATAGTTTTATCATACTATTCCACCCATTCGCACGATACTGGTTAACGAGTGACCTGACGTGTTGACTGTGTTACTCATCCCACACACTCAGCCGTTCTCCAACATCCCGCGCGGTCACGGTAACGGGTGACCGCATATCACTACACTGGGGTGTTCAACAGATGAGTGATAGAGAGAGTGAGGGTTTTTCTGTTGTTCTCCCCGAAGTGGAGACAGAGAAATATTGATGGAACGTAATCAAGGTGTGACGTGTGGGAGCGTCACTTTACTTCCGTCATGGAGGAAACGGGTTTAGAGCCACGACGCTCGCTGGTGACAATGTCATGACTCATTTTTCAAAGTTGTATTATTGTGTGGGACATATGGATGACTGTTTAAAAAGCCTTGTTGTTGAAACAGCTGTTGTACAATGAAACAACAGGTTACCAACACTCAGCTGAGAATAATAGCGAATGCACATAATTTTATTCCTCAAACCATCGTGTAATGTGTTGATGGTTTCCAACAACAATAGCAACGAATTTCTGTCACAGGTTCATACAAGGAAAAGCTTTGATTACATACTAGGAAAGGAAAGTTCGCCTTATACCCTAGATTCTAGAAAGTTCCTTGGAATCAAAGTTATTTCTGTGTATCGCCGTCAACCCAACTGTAAGGTGATATATACTGTAGGCCCATTGTTTTTCTTATAACGGTTGCAGAACCTGGTGCTCAACAACTGTTGTACCTGATTTCATCTAACTTACAAGAGTTGTAGTGATTGTATTAATGTTTTGATAAACTTGTACACCCATAATAATCTAGTCTTTTTCTGTAACTGCTCGTCATCCACACAGCTGATGCCACATACCACCCTCTCATTTCCTGCGCTTCACGTCAGGTCTTGTTACCCGACGTTTAATATGCAGGTCTTCAACTGTTAGGTATACAGGAAACTCGTAACATGCTTATATTAATATTCATCTCCACAGCAAGTTGCAAGTGAAGCTCTTGAGTGTTGTCAGAGGCGTACGTGACTGTTATTCTTCCCAACCAACTTCCATTTATGTATTGTGTAGCATCATAGTTTGGTTTATCCTTTTACTAAATTTTATGGTTTAATACGCGTGTAGAAATGATGTAGTAAGGTCCACAACAAGCTACAAGGATGGTTGCAACTTAACCAAAGTATGAAGATTAAAGCTCATGGGTCATGAGGTTAGTTTTGGTCCTAATGCCTGGGTTAGGATCTGCCTGACGCAGCCACTGTGAGAATACTTGTCAACTCCCTGGAGCGGCTTCTCCAACTCCTTTACCAGGGTGCAACAGTTTGCTCATCCTTGGTGAATTTTTAGAACTGCGTAGTCATCACTTGTTCGCCTGAGGCCTCTTGGGTGAGACTGTAACATCACTGCTCTACTGTGTGTCGTGTTGTGTTGCCCACTCATCTATCTTACCTCTCACTCTGATACCATCCCCCGTGTGTTGTCCTTGAGGGTCTCCCGGCTGCTGCAGTCATGTGTACGTTAATTGAATGTTCTGTGGTGTTTGTCCAAGCTGTTGATAACGAAGGTATAGTTCACCTGCCACATATTTATGGTTTTACTAAACGCTATCAAGCATTAATTAATAATCTGTTGTGCGTACTCGGTTATTTATACTTTCTGTTGAAGGTTTTAAACAGAATTGTTCAACACAAATTAGAATTTCTACGAAAACTGAACGTCGTCCAAAACCAGACCCAGCAGTGTGATATTTTCAACTGTGTTTATAAAGTAATGGGAAATTTATTATGCCAACACAATAAATAGTTGTTTCGTATAGATGGCCTTGTCTGTCTGTCTGTCTCACTATTTTTTCTGTGATAATTTTCTGTCATAGTGGTGATGTGAACAACGCTTGGTACAGGGGGTTGTCATCGACCGTGGAAGTTTCTCGGTAATATCCAGGTCATTAGTTCAGAGGTCGAGGTTACTTCCTGAAAACACGCTTTTCATCTTCGTCGCTTCCGTCCGTCCAATTGTTTATATCCCAACTCCTTATACTGGGAGTGTGTGATGGTATAATGTTGGTTAACCTAAGCCTCGTGTGTGTGTTAGTCTTATTAACTTAACGGGACATGGCACCAAACAGTCTACAGGTGTTGGTGCTCTTTGACCTTAAATTTTGTCACTTTCCCCCATTGAGAAGTGTCATGTTACCTGGCCATGACGTGTGAGGATAAGGCCACGTTGAATACGCTGTGAGGAAAGACCCATTTTATCCTCCTGCGGGCTGGTACAGTATATGTGTGTTCGTATTAGTTGTTAAAGTTATTGATCTGGTAGTGAATGTGGGTCACTTTCTTCACATGGTTTAATTTTCCTGTCTTGACCTACAGTATTTTACCAACAAACCTGCCTATGGCTACAGCTCACCCCACAACACCTATCCTACACTGCTCATAGGTCTTAGTGTTGACATAAGCAATTTGAAGCTTATCTTGCAGGACTAAAATTCAGTGTTCTCACGGGGGGCGATTTTTTCTTGTAAGATAATTTTCCACTGGATGGTAATTTCTCTAGGTACATTGTTTATGGTTTGATATCTAATTAAGACAGGTGGAGTGGAGGCTATCAGCTGTAGTGTTCACTGATACCACGGGTTTATAAAATGTCTCCCTCGCTTGACTCCTCACTCGAGATCCTTGCCAAGTGTGTTAAGTGCCATTGGGTACACAACCAGTGGCGTTCACCGGGAGTGTGTCACACCTGTACACGGAACCCTGCCAGCCTGTACCTATGATTCACACTATGAAGGTGTTAAATGTACCTTACCTCAAACGTAATCCAGGGTATCCTAAACCCCACTTAACTTAGTCTTAACATAACCTCACGTAACTTTAACATAGAATAACCTAACGTAATAAAAGTTTAACCCCAAAAGTAACTTGTCTTACCCCTTCCCTAACCCTAACCTAACCAGACCAGCTGTGTTATAGAAATTCGGGTCCGAGAATTGATTTAGTACATAGGCCCCTTTGACTGTCCATAGATCATATAAATTTACATAGTTTTCAGTATTTACGCCCTGAGGACCACGTGATATTTGATAGTGTTGATATATACCATCTATACAACGTGTCATTGGTCATCACAAGTAACTTAGGTCCGGTAATGTTTTGTTTTGGTGACCCCGGAGTGTCGTAAACCTTCATGTGTTGCTAGTGGAGTGATTCTCTGGGTCCATAGATGATTGTTGTTATTGATTATCTCATACTGTTGGTCCATAGATTATTATATCTTGTGCTGGTGTGTGGGTGAATTGACGATACAAACCCCAAAGAAGGAACGTGAGGGGGGAAAGTCTGCACCCAAATCAGTGGAGAAGCGACAATAATACCCAAGCCACACACACACGTTCATATCCTCGACTTACAGACGATACAAAATAATCCCTAGTCATATTTTAGTCATTAATCTGATTATATATTTTTTTAATCAAAGAAATTACACCGACAGGAATTACTTATCTAATTTATATATATATATAGTTTTACGTCAAGATGTGTAATGGTCCATACTGTATATATAGGCTGGTGAACACATATATAAAGAGGAAAAACTAAACAAGACTGGTTGGTATTTGTGGTCAAGTCACTGTGGTCGTTTGGATGTTGGGGGGGGGGGGGGGCGCTGGTTCACCCCAACTTGACCTTGTGGGGAGTTTTTTTATACTATCTGTCTTCTGTTGTGTTATGTGTGTGTCCTTGATCTGTTCCTTAGTGTGTGGGGGTGACGGTGATGTCGGCCCTTCTGCACAACGATCAGGGGATGACTGAGTACTGTATGGTTAGGTTAGTGTTCCTCATTGGTGTCCTCGTGATAGAAGCTTCGATAATAAATGTGAAAGATAATAATAGCCAGCTTAGCAACGGTGGCTAGTGGTGGAGTAGCCTGTGTTATACTTTTAATATCCCACGCTACTAGGAAGAGTGATGGGGGGGGGGGGGGGGCAGGGTCACAGCTATTGGAGTATAAGGTAAAATAATCCTAACTTATATTAAACCTTATCTTGTCCCAAACCTTACTCTTGACGTAAAAGGGAAATACCTCTTAAATTTACGGTTAGATTACAAGGTCGAAACTCCCCTTGTTATGTGTGTGTAGAGAGATCCTTAAGGGGAGTTCAATACCCAAACCGGTTGTTCTCTGAGAATGACAACAACCCCAGGAATTTGTGACATTATTTTCGTGTTGTCGTTTGCGGATGTGTTTTTTTTTTTAAGATGGGGTTAGTTGATGAGACTGGCTGATGTTGACGGAGGCTCAAGGTGATATAATCGACTGACAAATCTATTACCTGTGATAAATCGTCGACTACCGTGGACTATCGTAGACTATCGTGGACTAGTCGGTTGGTAATGATTATGACTGAATTGTGTCGTGTGTTCACAAGACTGAGAGGAATGGCAGGATGGAAATGGTAAAAGTTGGCCTACTCCCGCAGTGTGTGTGGGGGGGGGGGGGGGTCTGATAGTCGAGCCGTAGATGTGTTGCTAGTTGACTATTTCACGCGTTACTATTGACATTTTTATTTATTTGTTGTTATTCCTCTAATTATCATATTGTACCTTAATCACCCACATGTTTTATTATTATTACTTGACAAATGAAAAAAAAATCATTATTGGTCTTTTGATGTAATGTGTAAATAAATATCTCCTGTCTATGGTTAGGTCAGGTCAGGTCAGGTCAGGTTAGGTTTTGATGTTTGTTTATCTATAATCCACGTTGTATTGGCAAGGAAGGCCGGCGGGCTGGTTCGTTATTCGTCAGGACAAGAACCAATGAAAACGCTCGCATACAACCAGGTTAATTATTGTCCTGTCATATAACCTATAGTGACTGTCATGTTAGTCGCTGTTTAAGGTATAAATAAACAAGGAGATATGGACGTTAGGTGAGGGCGTGAGGAACATGCGGAGTGGACCAGGAAGATGCTGCTGGCTGACGTCATAGTTGCGTCACATCCCCAAAGGTTGACAGTGAGTTCCCAGCTGATTGTTAGTCTGTCATCTATCATAAATAATAATTCGGTAGTATTAATCTATTACGTTACTGTTAGTTTACATAACGTGTCTTTAGTGGAAGAGACAAACGTTCATTCTCTCGGTAGTACTGAAGGATTAGTCGCTTCACTGTACGGTACTGGCTTGTTTGTTTACTATGCTATGAGGGAGGGTGACGCATAACTGGTTGGTACCGGGGTTAAGATATTTCCCCCGCCTAGGATTACCGTATTCTCTCTCTCTCCTGTGTGTGTGACTGATGGTGACTGTACTGAGCACTAACTTGTTTATCAACTTGGGGCATATCCGGTAGACGAGCAAGACCTCCTCCTCCTTCTCCTTCTCTAAGCTGTCAGTTCTCTTCTGTGCCTAGTGACGACAACACCCTCTGTCCTGGTGCTGTGAGGGGCGGTGGTGGTGTGTTGTGTTGTGAGGGCCGGCGGTGTTAGGTGTTGTGAGGGCCGGCGGTGTTAGGTGTTGTGAGGGGGCAGTGGTGTGAGGGCCGGTGGTTTTAAATACTGTGAGGGGGCGGCGGTGTGAGGTGCTATGAGGGGCGGTGGTGGGACTGTATAACGCTTGAGCAGTGAGGTGATAAGGGATAGTGACTGACTGACGTAAGAGGAGCAGTGGGGGGGGGGGTTGTGATAGTGAGGGCTGAGCAGTATGGTGAGGGTATGGAATTATGTGAAGGATGGTGAGGAAAGTGATGTGTAGGTTGTGAAGAATGTGGGGGGTGAGGATCATGAGGGGTGATGGTGAGGATGATGGTGAGGGAAGGACTTGGAAAGGAGGATGGTGAAGGTACTGGGTAGGACCGTATAGGAGGGAGGGGCTGGCAGTGGCGTAAGGAGGAGAGTTCCTTAGTCGTGGGGGGGGGGCAGTGATAGCGCCCTTGGCTTAGGTTTTTTACCTTCATAATTTCTTCCTTCCTCATATATTTCCTTCTCTTTATTCCTCCTCCCCTCCTTTCTTTCCCTTCTCCCTTTCCTTCATCTTCCTTTCTTCCTTCCTCCTCTCTTTCCTTCCTCCTCTCTTTCCTTCCCTCTCCATACTCCCCCCCCCCTTTCCCCTTCCTCTTATATAGTGCTAGTATAAATAAACAAATAGCACTAGCTCTACTTAATGTTCTTACTAGTTAAGGCCTGAAGGTTAAAACTCCGTGTACCCCCAGAGACTCAGGTAAGGGGGGAGGAGGGGGGAGAATTTGTTGTTCTTGGGGTGAGGGGGTCGGGGAGGGGGTGTGGTGGGGGTAACTTTTAGGACCAGCGGGAGACGTGTGTGCCGAAGTTAATGCCTCAACGGGAGTGCGATTATGGCACGAGTTATGTTTCTCTAATGGTAACGTGGAGTAATTATTTAGCATAATGGTCCTCCAGTGGATTGAGGAGGAGGTGTAGGGGAGGAAGAGGAGGTGGTGTACGGGGAGGAAGGGGGTGTGGTGTAGGGGGAAGGGGGGGGTGACCGTTGAGGAGGAGATGATGGGAAGAAGTAGAGGGGGAGGAGGAGAGATAAGTGTAGGAGAAGAAGATGGGAGGAAGGCGACGCAAGGAGGAGGTGGAAGAAACAGTGTTAAAATTAGGAGGAGGAAGAGGAGAAGAGTTGGTGTAGTGGCGAGGGACAATTGACCAAGGTTCCACAAGACGATTTCCCAGTGGTTCAAATTTCATCATAACTGGAATTACAAGACAGACGGACAGACAGAAACTTCACATCTTTAATTTACGTAAAGCTGATTATATCTAGTGGCCCAGTCCTCCTCCTCCTCCCTATCTGTCTATATCCTGCCAGCTCAATCTGACAGTAGGATCCCTTCCCTCTGTCAAAAGAATCCTATTAGGCCCCAAGTCCTCCCCACCCCTGCTTGATACAGGAACGGAAGCGGCTTATTTGACCTGTAATAAGACCAGCCAGGCTGTTTTGTTGTTGTTTGCGGCTCGTGACCCTGTGCTCCCCCCCCCCCCCTTCCACTCTCGATGCATGTACAGTCCCCTTCACTAGTGCGTTTACAGGGGCTCGTCATATAAAATCATTCCACAAATCATTATCGCTGAGAAATTTATTTTAATATTGTTTTTTTTTACTTTGATTCCATTGTTTGTTTACTATTGCGAGTTTCCTTTTGTCGAATGTAAACAAACAGCTCTGCCACACTGCACAAAACCTGACGAGCCCCTGTAAACGCACAAGTGACGGGGAACAGTACACAGTAACACAGATGGTTAGGTCCGGCTGCTGTTATCTGCCTCGGTGTGGTCATCTTGTTTGCTCCTCTCTCTCTTATATCTTATCGCTGGGCTTAAGAGAATGAGGTATTTTTGTGGTGGGGTAAGAAAGACTGATGTAGTATTTGTAATAATAATAAATGATAATGATTGTGCATTTTTGTGTGAATTTTTTTATGTATTTATGTATGTGTATATGTATGTATGTATGTGTAAATGGCAGGAAGATTTATATTTATTTTCATTCGTGATTAATATATATTTTTTTTCCTATCTAAAATAATATATCGACTCTCGTGGTGAAAAACTTGTGGTGTATTGTCTTCTTTTCGTAACATATATATAAAGGTTATATTTATTTATTTACCTTTTGGTGTCTTAAGTTTGAGGTGGGTTTATACGTTACGTCATTAGCGGATGTTTGTGTGCTGACCACTTGAAGGTACAGGTATATTACTGTACTGTGGGGACCTACTTCACCTTCACCTGTTATTTGGTTGGTTAGTGACGTGTTATCTGAGTCATTATTATCATCATCGTTCTTGTTGCTGCTGCTGTTATTATTATTATTGTTGTTAGTATTGTTGGTGCTGTTATGAAGGGTCAGTAAATAAAGTCCTTCTGGTGAGTCTATCTTGGTATGTCAATCTTATAGTTCATATTCAGACAATTTATTCAGAGACAAGTATATATAGACGGTGACTCACTGGTGCCATAACAGATTCATGAATGTGTGCGTCGTATCATCAGTTCTCACGCTGGTGGCCTGGTGAGGGTTTTTCTCTAGTGAATGGATCATCTACCAAGAATAGCCTCAGTTTCTGTCCTTCCTTCCATTCACTAGTGACGCTGGTGCTATACTGAGACCACCACACTCCGGGCTCTGACGTGACCTGACATTACGACACCTTGTTGGTACAGCATTGGAGTTTGTGTACTGTGGGTGTTACTGAGTTGATTATGACACAGAGAGAGAGAGAGAGCGAGCTTATTTTATTGATACGAAACATACATTAAGAAAGATCCTGGTTACCCGGATGTCAGAAAATCACACTTCAACTCTTCACATGCTTTTACTAACACCATATCAGCTCAGCTCGTATAGTTAACCCGACAAAAATAATGATGTTGGTGATAGAGGCTGGTGCTGCTTCCTGAGCCCGCGCATGGTTCCGTTCCTGAGAGCGTCGCGTCAGCTCAATCCGAATTCAGTCGACTTGGCCATGCGGATTTGTTTGTGTGTGTGTGACGGCTCGTTCCTGGGATGGGGGTGTATTTTTAGTATACCTTATCTTTGGTTTTGTTATTGTATGCAAAATGTAACAGTAATAATAATAATAATAGTAATAATAACAATAATCATAATAATATGCAAGGACTCGGTACATATCCTCCTATCAACAGGTCTTCTTAATCTTGTTTCCGTTTCTTCCCTTCTCTATTTCTTGTGATTCTCTCCTCATCATACCCTCTCCGTTCTCTCTCTCTTTCCCAGGTGGCAGAGAGAGTGAGTCAATGGGCGTGGTAGCGTGGAGGGCGTTATCAGGGATCTGGGTTATTATCAACAGCTAGGGAGGGGGGGGCGTCACGGTGACCAGATAAAGCATTAGTTACCTTTCTGTCAGTGTTTTGGCGAGTGCTGCGTCTCCTTACCTGTGTGTGTGTTGCAAGTTCTTTACGTTTAATTAAGGTATATGGTGGGTTAGGTGAGGTTAAGGTTAGGGTGGGGTGAGGTTAAGGTTAGGGTGGGGTGAGGTTAGAGGCGAAAGAAGAGCAGGTGAGTTAGTTGTGTATGATAAGGTAAGGGAAGGTGTGGTTAGGTTGTGCTGTGAAGGTGTTGTGACAGGGTTGTACATATATTTTCTTGATGGTTGTAACTAAGTGGTGTATTCATTAGGGTGGTGAGGGTGTGGACTGGTGACGGGTGAGGGTGTGGACTATACAGTGGTTGATTTGCTGCCCCGACAATAACCCAACCAAACCTTTAAAGTGTGGTAATTATCCAGTTACGCAACATGTCAACACTTATAAATGACGCTACACGTGTCATGGAGGGATCAGAGGTCAAGTGTGTGTGTGTGTGTTAGTCATGCATCACAGGGTTGTTCCTCGCTACCCATGACCCTTCAGGACTTTTACGCCCTTAATGCATGAGTCATAAAGGCAAGCATGAACTCCGCATGCTTCCCAGATGGGCGCTGTAAACGCTTCTGGGCTTCACCTTGCACAGGATGTAAGGGGGTGCCCAATAAACTAGCTCCCTCGGGGGCAATCTGTAAAAAAAAAAACTAACCCCTAGAGAGAGAGAGAGAGAGAGAGAGAGAGAGAGAGAGAGAGAGAGAGAGAGAGAGAGAGAGAGAGAGAGAGAGAGAAAGAGAGAGAGAGAGAGAGAGAGAAAGAGAGAGAGAGAGAAAGAGAGAGAGAGAGAGAGAGAGAGAGAGAGAAAGAGAGAGAGAGAGAGAGAGAGAGAGAGAGAGAGAGAGAGAGAGTAATTAATATAACACAATAAGGATCACATGAAGATTAAACTCCCCCTCTTATTTTCACCTGATGATTGAACACTAAAGGGAACCTCCTCCCCTTCCTCTTGTCCCCCTCTTCCCCCGGTGATGAGAGACCGCCTTTACTTGTGGTCTATTAGCCTCCCCCCCCCTCCCCCTCTGTTATCTTAAGGTGTAAAGTATTGAGATCTTTTATTATATCTCTGGTTAACGGAAGCAAGATATTCTCAACCTCTGAGTGTGTGTATGTGGGGTGTGAGGGTGTGTGTGTGGGGTGTGAGGGTGTGTGTGTGGGGTGTGAGGGTGTGTATGTGGGGTGTGAGGGTGTGTGTGTGGGGTGTGAAGGTGTGTGTGTGGGGTGTGAGGGTGTGTGTGTGGGGTGTGAGGGTGTGTGTGTGGGGTGTGAGGGTGTGTGTGTGGGGTGTGAGGGTGTGTGTGTGGGGTGTGAGGGTGTGTGTGTGGGGTGTGAGGGTGTGTGTGTGGGGTGTGAGGGTGTGTGTGTGGGGTGTGAGGGTGTGTGTGTGGGGTGTGAGGGTGTGTGTGTGGGGTGTGAGGGTGTGTATGTGGGGTGTGAGGGTGTGTATGTGGGGTGTGAGGGTGTGTATGTGGGGTGTGAGGGTGTGTATGTGGGGTGTGAGGGTGTGTATGTGGGGTGTGAGGGTGTGTATGTGGGGTGTGAGGGTGTGTATGTGGGGTGTGAGGGTGTGTATGTGGGGTGTGAGGGTGTGTATGTGGGGTGTGAGGGTGTGTATGTGGGGTGTGAGGGTGTGTATGTGGGGTGTGAGGGTGTGTATGTGGGGTGTGAGGGTGTGTGTGTGGGGTGTGAGGGTGTGTGTGTGGGGTGTGAGGGTGTGTGTGTGGGGTGTGAGGGTGTGTGTGTGGGGTGTGAGGGTGTGTATGTGGGGTGTGGGGGTGTGTGTGTGGGGTGTGAGGGTGTGTATGTGGGGTGTGAGGGTGTGTATGTGGGGTGTGAGGGTGTGTATGTGGGGTGTGAGGGTGTGTGTGTGGGGTGTGAGGGTGTGTATGTGGGGTGTGAGGGTGTGTATGTGGGGTGTGAGGGTGTGTATGTGGGGTGTGAGGGTGTGTGTGTGGGGTGTGAGGGTGTGTATGTGGGGTGTGAGGGTGTGTATTTGGGTGGGGGTAGGTGTGTGTGTGTTGCAGCTCACTAGTATACGAGGTGTGTGGCATAGGAGGTGGTACTCGAGGGGTGGTGAGGTACAAGGTCGACCTCGAGAGATAGTGAGGTACAAGGGCGTCTCTTGTACTGGAGTCCCGGATGTCTCCACCTGGGTGTCTCCCCCCCTCCTCCCCCCTCTTCCCTCACCTTTTTATTATTATTTTTTTATTAATTATTATATTTTAACCTCCTTAAGTGGTAAGATAATATTAGCTTTGGTTTATTACGGTACTGAGTTGTAGCTGTGTGTGTGTGTGTGTGTGTGTGTGTGTGTGAGAGACTCGAGAAAGGAGAGAATGAGTGAGGGAGAGAGTGAGTGATGGAAGGAGGGAGGGAGGTGCTACTATGTCCAGACTAGTTTAATATCCAAAGGTCAAAGGAGCTCACTTGCCTGCCTCACTATTGTTCCTCCCGTCATACACTTGTTCATCAGCTCAAAAAAAAAAAAAAATACTCCATTACTCTTCGGTCTGGCCAAGAGGACGCCTGAAGGGGGAATACAGTTGACTTCCACACTTGCTCCATCACCCTCCGCCTGGTTACTTGGTCTATGTAAAGAAAAACATGAAGGTTACAGCCATAGGCCTTTGGTACCTCGCCTCGTGGCTTTGTGAATACTCTTGACTATTGGTTATGTATGTAGGTAGGGAGGTGTGGTTATGTTGGCTATGTTTATGTGGTGCTGTTGTGGCGTGGCGGCCAGGCGTGGTTATGTAGGTGGGGGTAGGGTCGGTAAGTGGTCGTGGGGAGGTGAGGGTGGCTCCTGCTGGGGGGCGTCAAAGAGGTGCGGCGGCTGGGGTAGTGCGAGACGTCAAAGAGGTGCCGTGAGGGGTGGGTGGGGTGACGTGGTTGGATCTAGGTGAGGGGGAATGACGTGGAGGTCGGTCACACGGTATGGCTGTCCAGTACTCACGTCAGAGGCCAAGATGAGCGAGGGCGTCACCGTGTGGAGTTGAACAGGAAACATATTTATATACATGAGAATGGGAAAGATTGCGGGGAGACGTACGTGTGTGTGGTAGCGTGTTGTAACTGTGGTGGCGTGTTGTAACTGGTGGCGTGTTGTAAATATGGTTGTAACTGAAAGAGAAAAATATGGAATAAAGGCAAGTAAGAAATGAAATGAAGGAATAAGAGAATAGAAAAATGAAATAAATAAGAAATGAAAGGGGGAGAAAATGGGGATAAAAATGACTTAAACGGGAAAGAAAATAAACGGAAATAATTTATTCAATTCAATTTCAATTGTTTATTCCTTGATAGAGGAAGCGGGATCCTAGTGCTGTCACTAGGTACCCCTGTACAATGACACCAGAAGCATCTGGCAAGTGTGACAAGTATATACAGTATAAATATTATAAAGGGACTTACTAAAGCCTAAGGAAGGAAGGATATTCCTTTAACACATAATCAATATTATTTACATAATATCTGTCCAGTATGGGGAGGATCATCGTGTCTCCGTCAGGGGGTCGTGGAGTGGTGGTCCAGCATAATAATTTATTTACTTTTTATTGTTGCCCAAGTGTTGCCGCTTTGTACCGTATATGAATCATCTTATCCATAATACAGTCATTGCTTATAATAACTCTCTACTGTATTACTGTATTCCATCAATGAGATCATATCAAGATCAGGCCTCCCTAGAGTTTGTCGTTTTTGTTTATATACTTGGTAATTAAAGAAACACCATTGTCATCATTATTATTATTATTATTATTATTATCATTATCATCATTATCATCATCATTATCATCAACATTATCGTCGTCTTCATCACTCTCACCACCACCACAACCACTATCACCACAACCCTCTTGAGCACATCCGGCCCACACACCAACACATCTCTTAGCGAGTCTCAACATTTTCTACCACAACTAAACTCTGCCCGCCTCCCTGTGCCTCAGTTGTGGTTGGGACGGTGTAAGTGGCGGTGTTTGACTATGGTGTTCGTATTGTCTAAAAGCATTATAACGTTAACGATTGTATCCCTCGTAACTGTGTGTGTGTAAATAATAATAATAATTAACGGTTTATTGAAAAAGTTCTGCAGCCCGAAGGCTGAAAATATGCATTGGACAAAAATGACTTATTACATACAAAGACATGGGGGGGGGGGGGGGTCGTTTAACAAAAGCTTTCGTTACTAAAAGGAGAAGGAACAATGATTGAACATACAAATTATTATAGTTTACAGTTGAAGGGATGGCCTGGGCTGGTCATGGAGACACCAGGTGGTGTGTGTGTGTGTAATACACTGACATCAATATAACCCCGTGACTGTGTGTATTAGCTACGATATACTGAGTCGTGTTAAAATGGTGAGTAAATAAACTGGTGTCTAATACAGGTGTGCCGTCTTGGCTCACCTGGCGAGATAATTGGTAGCCGCAGTGGTAGTAGTTGTGAGAAAACTCCTCCCATAGTCAACATACATACATGAATACATACATCCATACATGCATCCATACATACATGCATACAGACATACACAGCGTCTATAGTCTTTAAAGTTATAGTTTGACGTCATGTTTGTTTGTTTGTCTCTTATTCCTGGGCAGCTTAAGGGATCATGTCGAGGGTTGTGTGTGTGTACCGGTATGTACACACACACACACACAGACAAGCTATGATACGAGAGATGGTATGTGGCTTGGGGCGTGTTGAACCTTACCTTAACCTACCTAACTCAGGGACTGTATATAACTCGTCAGAATTGGATTAGGACTGAGCTATAATTCCCATAGTTAGTGTAAGGCTTATTAGAACGAGTGGCTACGTGTGTGTGAAGGGGGGCGGTCTTTGAGGCTCGTGATGTGACAGTTTCCTTGTTTTATGTTTATACCTCAAGTTCTTTGTTTGCCTGGGTTATTGTTGTTGTGATTGACGGTGAGGTTTTTATTTTCCAGGGAAATATTGGTAAAGATTTGTCGAATAAAGTTAGAGAGACATAATGGAGAGTGAGAAGGATGCCTCGGTGTGGTTAGATGGAGACACGCCATCCTGCGAGTCTCCTCCTAGTCTCCACGACCCAGGAGAACAAGCTGGTGGTAATGGTGTAGGAGATCTAAGTGGAGACATTCCCATACTTAATACTCCTCCTCCTCCTACGGGCCTGGAGGACGGCACTGGGGACGCTACTTATAAAGAAAAGTTTGGAGACCGGGGTAGTATTGTTAGTGGTGGTGTTGGCTCGTGTAAAGACTCGTCAGGAAGTTATAGTGACGATGATGATGACGAGGAGGAGACAGACGATGAGATTCGTCGTCTGCGTATGAAGGACTGTGGTAGTACGGCCGACCTCTTGGCTCTCTTCACCGACTGCCACAACGACGACGACGAAAACGACGACGACCACGACGGCAACATGACCCCCACACCCTTGCTGCCATCAATGCCCAGTACCTTCACTATGTCAACGGCGGCGTCTCGTGTCCTCGCCGTGCCCTCGTCCTCCGTGCCCTCGTCCTCCTTTTTCTCCCTCGAGACGTGTCCTGAGGATTCCAAACTGGTGAGGGGACGAGGACAGGTGGTGAGGAAGCAGGCGATGCGAGGACAGAGGCCGTCACACCTGTCTTACCACCCACACCCTCCCGCTCAGGTGTCCAGGTACGGTACTGTCACCCCCCCCCCCCCCCCACACACACACACCCTCCAGTCCAGTGTTGAGTGCCTCTTTAATGTATGAAGCCTTGATCGCCACTTGGGTGAGTAAGGCCTCGAGGGTCACTTGAGAATACGACCCACCGCTCCACACGAGAGAGAGAGAGAGAGAGAGAGAGAGAGAGAGAGAGAGAGAGAGAGAGAGAGACCCCCTCTTTACGTTATGGACAAGTCGATAAGCTGAGCATGGTTGGAATGTAATTAAGCCTCAAGTTTGACTTAATGCTCTTATTATGCCTCCTGTCTCCCACCCCTACCACCATCCCCACCACCCCCACCACCCCTACCACCACCATCACCACCCCTACCAACCCTACCACCATCTCCACCACCCCTACCAACCCTACCACCATCCCCACCACCCCTACCAACCCTACCACCATCTCCACCACCCCTACCAACCCTACCACCATCCCCACCACCCCTACCAACCCTACCACCACCATCACCACCCCTACCAACCCTACCACCATCCCCACCACCCCTACCAACCCTACCACCACCATCACCACCCCTACCAACCCTACCACCATCCCCACCACCCCTACCACCACCATCACCACCCCTACCAACCCTACCACCATCCCCACCACCCCTACCAACCCTACCACCATCTCCATCACCCCTACCAACCCTACCACCACCATCACCACCCCTACCAACCCTACCACCATCTCCACCACCCCTACCAACCCTACCACCACCATCACCACCCCTACCAACCCTACCACCATCTCCACCACCCCTACCAACCCTACCACCATCCCCACCACCCCTACCAACCCTACCACCACCATCACCACCCCTACCAACCCTACCACCACCATCACCACCCCTACCAACCCTACCACCATCCCCACCACCCCTACCAACCCTACCACCACCATCACCACCCCTACCAACCCTACCACCATCCCCACCACCCCTACCAACCCTACCACCATCTCCATCACCCCTACCACCATCCCCACCACCCCTACCAACCCTACCATGCGTCAATCTCAATATGCTAATTTTGACTGTAAGGAAGTGTGTGTGTGTGTGTGTGTGTGTGTGTGTGTGTGTGTGTCATTACACTTCTTTGCCTTGTGTTTTATTATTATTATTATTATTATTATTATTATTATTATTGTTATTATTGTTGTTATTGTTGTTATTTGTATCTGCTTGTTGTCACTAATTATCATCATCATCATCATCTTTAATCATTAGCATCATTGTCGTCATTATCAGTATATTTATCCATTATCATTGTTATCAAGTCGGGCCCACAATTCTGAAGGCTAGGTTGGGGCCCAGTAAGACAGAGAGATTATAACTCTCTCTCTCTCTCTCTCTCTCTCTCTCTCTCTCTCTCTCTCTCTCTCTCTCTCTCTCTCTCTCAGCATGTCCCCCGCCCCCCCACAGACAAGAAGAAGGCTTAAGATCACACTATCTCTACCTCGTCACTCGCTATCACTTCGCTGTCACTCCAGTGTGTCCTCGTCACTCACACTGTCACACCATCTCTCACATCACTCGCCATCTCTCCGTCACTCACTATCTCCCTGTTATTCTCCTGTCACTCACCGTCACTCACCACCTCTCTCGTCACTCACCAGGAAGAAGGCACGGGGCCGCCATGTTCAGCGGAGTGAGAGTGTGGAGTCGGACGATGAGGAGGCCCCGAGTCTCTTCAGGTCCCTCTCGTCCGACCACGAGGACGAACCCAGGGACGAACCACTCGACATTGACTCAGGTAAGTCACTCGAGTCACTTCTCATTGATTTACGTCGGTTCATTTGAGTCACTCCACATTGACTCACGTAAGGTGGTCACTTCTTGTGTCACTCCACATTGACTCAGGTAAAGTCACTTCGAGTCGCTCCACACTGACTCGGTATTGACTCACTGACTCAAAAAGCTAACCAGAGTCAATGGGACCTTGACTCAACTCTCCAGGTGAGTCAGGTCAGAGATTAATTAGGCTAGACTGAGGCGTCCATGTTAATTAGTGGAAGGTGTTGTACAGGTGAGCGACACCCCCCCCCCCCCATCTCTCTCTCACTTCCACCTCCGGAGGACACAGGAAGCAGCACATTACACCTCTCTCTCTCTCTCTCTCTCTCTCTCTCACGACGTCGGAAAGTTGCTATTACTACCACCCTCCCTCCCCCTCCCCCCCCTCTCTCTCTCTCTTCCCCGTCTTCTAAATCGTGCTGGGAGGGGGGGGAGGCAGGAGCGAATCGTGGATGGAGGAGGTAATGTAAAAGAAAGGGGTGGGAAAGGAGAGAGAGAGAGAGGACGATGAAAGGAGATAAAGAGAAAGTTGAGACAGAGTGAAAAGTGAGGTCATTAATTACAATATTTAGTAGAGAAAGATACATACATACATACTTACAGCCATACGTACATGCATACATACATACATACATACTTACAGCCATACGTACATGCATACATACATACATACTTACAGCCATGCATACATACAGAGAAGAAGTATTTTGTAAGTGTGAACAAACAGATGTATGGTCACTAGGCACCCCAGGCATAGAGAGAAGGGGAGTAAATAGGGGAGAAAGAAAGAAAGGGAGGAATAAAAGAGAGAGAGATAGAAGGGGAGTAAATAGGGGAGAAAGAAAGAAAGGGAGGAATAAAAGAGAGTGAAGGGAAGAACGGAGGAGCGTAATGAAAGTGTTGAGAATAATGATGGTGGGAGATGAAAGGCTGGACTAACAGTGGCACCCCGGGGAGAGAGAGGGGAGATGAGAGGGAGGAAGAGAGAGAGAGGGGAGATGAGAGGGAGGGGGGAGATGAGGGAGGAAGAGAGAGAGAGAGGTGGTAAAGAAAGAACGAAGAATAGAATAGACGAAGATTGGTGTATTATTTCAGGTAGGAGAAAGAGGGAGAAGGGGAGAAAAAGATTAAAGATATTGATAGATAAATAGAGAGAGAGATAGAGAGAGGGGTAGATAGAGAGGGAATGTAGAGTCTTGATACAATTCTGACGCCATTTTGTTTAGTTTTTGTTGTAGCTAAAGTGAGTGAGTCAGTTATAGGTCGGGTTCGAGGGGTTTATTCGTCATCGTCGTCGTTCGCGTCACTGTGAATCCGGATCTTATTCTGTTGAGTACCGGAAGCCTGAGCTGTGAGGGGGTGGGTTGAGGGTGGAACTGGCTGTGTGTGTGTATCTTCATTGGCTTCTCCTCTCATTCCTTCTCTTCTTTTCCTCCCTCTCTTATTTCGCTCTTCGCCTCCCTTCCTCTTCTCTCCTTCCTTCCCTCCTCTCTCTTACCCACTCTATTCACTCTTACTCTCTCTCCCGTTTTTGTTTACCTTTGTTTCCCCTCCTTTCTTCACCCTCTCCTCCTCCTCCTCTCGTCTCCTCATCCCTCACCATTTTCCTCTCATTCATCTTCTTTCCCTCTCCATCCTCACCTACTCTCCCCCCTCTCTCCACTCCCCTCCCTCTCCATCCTCACCTACTCTCCCCCCTCTCTCCACTCCCCTCCCTCTCCATCCTCACCTACTCTCCCCCCTCTCTCTCCACTCCCCTCCCTCTCCATCCTCACCTACTCTCCCCCCTCTCTCTCCACTCCCCTCCCTCTCCAGCCTCACCTACTCTCCCCACACTCTCTCCGCTCCCCTCCCTCTCCATCCTCACCTACTCTCTCCCCCCTCTCTCCACTCCCCTCCCTCTTTCTCTTCACCCACTCTCCTCTCCCCTCTGCCCCTCCCCTCTCACCCCTTAGCCCCTCTTCTACTTGCAACAGAAAAAAGAGGGAGGGAGAGGGAGGTAAGTTGCCAGTGAGTGTGGTAATGGAGGGTCGCTGCTGGGAGTGTTAATGAGGAAGACAGGTAAGTAATGATTACCTTCTCTTGACTCGTTTACAAACATTACAGGTACAGGTGTAGGTACAGGTACAGGTGTAGGTACAGGTACAGGTGTAGGTACAGGTACAGGTGTAGGTACAGGTACAGGTGTAGGTACAGGTACGGGTGTAGGTACAGGTACAGGTGTAGGTACAGGTACAGGTACAGGTGTAGGTACAGGTGTAGGTACAGGTACAGGTGTAGGTACAGGTACAGGTACAGGTGTAGGTACAGGTGTAGGTACAGGTTCAGGTGTAGGTACAGGTACAGGTGTAGGTACAGGTACAGGTGTAGGTACAGGTGTAGGTACAGGTACAGGTGTAGGTACAGGTACGGGTGTAGGTACAGGTACGGGTGTAGGTACAGGTACGGGTGTAGGTACAGGTACAGGTGTAGGTACAGGTACGGGTGTAGGTACAGGTACAGGTGTAGGTACAGGTGCGGGTGTAGGTACAGGTACAGGTGTAGGTACGGGCGTAGATACAGGTACAGGTGTAGGTACAGGTACGGGTGTAGGTACAGGTACGGGTTTAGGTACAGGTACAGGTGTAGGTACAGGTACAGGTGTAGGTACAGGTACGGGTGTAGGTACAGGTACGGGTGTAGATACAGGTACAGGTGTAGGTACAGGTACGGGTGTAGGTACAGGTACGGGTGTAGGTACAGGTGTAGGTACAGGTACAGGTGTAGGTACAGGTGCGGGTGTAGATACAGGTACAGGTGTAGGTACAGGTACAGATATTCTGAAATAATGGCGACACGAACCTAGGATCATTATGTCACTTCATCCCGGATGCAATAGTACTGGTGGAGAACGATGGAGGGAGAGAAGGAGAAAGAAGGAGATGGAGGGAGAGAAGGAGAAAGAAGGAGATGGAGGGAGAGAAGGAGATAGAGAAATGGAAAGTGTAAGATAGAGGAAAGAAGAGAGGGGAGAGGGCAAGAGCATCGGGGCGTGGGTGAGTGAGGGAGGAAGTGTAAGTTAGAGCCTGGAGACACGGAGGTGAGGGGGAGAGGCAGGAGGAGGGAGACAGGGAGGTGAGGGGGAGAGGCAGGAGGAGGGAGACAGGGAGGTGAGGGGGAGAGGCAGGAGGAGGGAGACAGGGAGGAGAGGGGGGGAGGCAGGAGGAGGGAGACAGGGAGGTGAGGGGAGAGGCAGGAGGAGGGAGACAGGGAGGAGAGGGGGAGAGGCAGGAGGAGGGAGACAGGGAGGAGAGGGGGAGAGGCAGGAGGAGGGAGACAGGGAGGTGAGGGGAGAGGCAGGAGGAGGGAGACAGGGAGGAGAGGGGGGGAGGCAGGAGGAGGGAGACAGGGAGGAGAGGGGGGGGAGGCAGGAGGAGGGAGACAGGGAGGTGAGGGGAGAGGCAGGAGGAGGGAGACAGGGAGGTGAGGGGAGAGGCAGGAGGAGGGAGACAGGGAGGTGAGGGGGAGAGGTCCTTGGTCTCCCTGTACACACTTTGTACTGTATTGATCACCTTTGTTCACCCACATGTTTCCTCGCGTCTCTCACAGGTGTAGTGACCATGTGTGTGTGTGTGTGTGTTGACAGTAGGAGACACCACAAGAACCATCACTACAGGACACCTAAGATAGACCTTCAACACCTCCCCATGAGAGAGAGAATGACCCCTTACCAGTACTAGGGTCTCGTGCCAATTGCCTTCACCCCAGCACCAGGCACAATGGGCAAGAATGTGAGGTCTTAACGAGATGATGGTGGTGGTGTTGTTGTTCTCTCTCTCTCTCTCTCTCTCTCTCTCTCTCTCTCTCTCTCTCTCTCTCTCTCTCATGATAGATAGTTTTAATTGAACACCCATAAACAGAGAGAGAGAGAGAGAGAAAGATAAGAAATAAACAGAGAGAGAGAGAGAGAGAGAGAGAGAGAGCAGATCTTGGGGAGGTCGTTGTAGTAGTAGTGTTCATGGTGATGTCATCAGCTAGACACGGGGTGACATCAGGAGTCACTCTAGACGCCCTTGCACCATGACATCACCACCGCCTGGATCACTATCGAACTAGAAGATAACCTGACGTATTAGTGATAAGTGACGTCAGAGTGATAAGTGACCTCATTGCGTATACGTTAACTTGTCTTTATTGATGTAGGACAGGTGAGTGCCGCTATTCGTCCGGTAATTAGGGTCGTAACTTAAGGGAAAAATTCTGACCGAACTTTTTGAGTGCCTGTCCGTGAATGGTGGAACTTAATGAACCCTTAATGGATTTTTCTGGCTCTGTTGTGTTTATTTTTTGTATTTCAATGTGTTGTACTTACCGCAGAGAGAGAGAGGCTGACTGACTGACAATAGACAATCAGTTAATTAAGGTGCCATCCACAGGTAGGCGACCACAACCCACCACTCTTAACCAACCGCCCATCCTTATAAACTGTTTGTATCTCCAGGGGCCTTAGCTCTTAATGCTACACACTCACTCCCTCTCTCTCTCCTTCCCCCTCTCCCTCCCTTGTCCCCCTCTCCCTCCCTTCTCCCCCCTCTCCCTCCCTTCTCCCCCTCCTACCTTCAGTATTTCCCTCTAATTAAACATTGGTGGAGTAGAGGTAACGCGCGTCTCTCTCACCAGAGTGTCCTGGGTTCAGTCCCCGGCCCGAGACACCTAAAGAGAATGTACCCAGTGTGACTTTCAATACCAAACAACGGGCAAGTTTGTTCCTTCTGTACTAGCGACTGGATAATTAAATTCATAATTAAATAACAAAGAATAGTTCGTAAGTTTATTAGTGATGAAAATGCTAAGAAAAAATGGTCTGTAGATTGTTGTAAAGGTCTGTAATATGGGGAGAAATGGGTGTGTGTGTCTTCGTTCATCACGGGGGGTGTAATGTGTACCTGGTGTGTATGATTACAGGTGGGGGGCGGCAGGCAGGTAAAGGTGTATAGTCAGTGGCCATCAAAGGGTTGAGTTATTTCAGATATGGGGCAGGAGTCTCAGGTAGGTCGTGTACAGGTGTTGACTTACTGTAGTGTGTCATGCTAGGTCACCAGGTACAGTAAAGGTGAGACAGAGAGATTATCTTTACAGTTCGCATGTTTATTAGTGAATGATATAATTAAGTAATAACTAGGATATTTGATGGAAAATTTTCTCTCTCACTCTCTCACACCAGACAGACAGACAAGCGTAGTGAGAGAGGTGGTTGTAATGGCTCCTTAACGCGTGTGTTTGTTTACATGTTGGCGGCACAGCAGCGTGACACGGACCTGCTCACACCAACACAACCCGGATCTTAGACCACTTTACACGGTGACTGGTCAAATGGGTCCCCAGTCCTAACCTATCCCATCCTAACCTATCCATCCCTCTTTTAAACTCTATCCATCTGTTAAATTATCCATCCAGTCAGTTGCTTGGCACTATCCAGGAGGAGGAAGAGGATAGCTCGGGCGGTCCTATCCATACACGTCTCTCTCTACTCTATCCTGTGTTGATGTAAAACTTGACTCGTGTTTATTTGTACTTGTCGTCTGAGTGTATGTCCCCGCTGTGTTTGTTGTCCACGTCAGCTCTGGTGTGGTGTACTGTCAGCCGCTTGTCCCACTCCCTGCTGGCACACACACTAGGTTATTGCTTCATCGTAAACAATAATATTCTTAACAGGTGGTCATTACTGTCATATATCATAACTACCTATTGTGGTGTGATGGGGGGGGGGGGTGATGCTGTCTCTCCACTGATCACATCATTTAGAACATCCTTCAGCTGGTGTATTACAAGGCGGGCGAACCTCTGCTACAGTATCGCTTGACTCACTCTATCTTTTGTTCTTATGTGAGTAAATAAAATGAAAGCGTGTGTAGGAGAGAGAGAGAGAGAAGTGTAGTGAATAACAGGAAAGCGATATGATAGACCTAATAACACACACACACACACACACACACACACATATCAATAAAGTGGATGAGAAACAGGAACATTCCCTCGATCATACAACATTCTAATGATGGTGAATGTGAGGCGTCGTTCTTATACGTGAATGTGTAGTGAAGATGTGTGAGTCATAGTTAAGTAAATGAGAGAGATAGAGACGAGGGTTGATGAACGATCGTAGATAGAGAATACACAGAGGAGAATAGAGGTGATGAAATGAGTAGTGAAAGTGTAATTGGTGAATAATTGATAAAGAATAACAGGTAAGATAAGAAAGTAGTAGATAATCATTAGTAAAATATCGTAGGTGAAGAATATTAAGAGAAGGAAAGATATAATAAGAATATAGTGAATAAAGGAGAAGAAGAAATAGAAGGAAAGGAATAAACTTGGTTAATGGTGTGAGGCAGAGAGGGTCGACCCAGCCATCTGGCATACGTCTAGCTGAGGCACCACCTGTGTGTGTGTACCAGCTGTGTGTGTGTGTGTGCCAGCTGTGTGAGTGTGTACCAGCTGTGTATGTGTGTGTACCAGCTGTGTGTGTGTACCAGCTGTGTGAGTGTGAGTACCAGCTGTGTGTGTGTACCAGCTGTGTGAGTACCAGCTGTGTATGTGCGTGTCTGTGTATACCAACTGTGTGTGTGAGTATGTGTACCACCTCTTAGTATATGTGTGCACCGCCTTTGTGTGTGTGTGTGTGTGACTCCAACAGCTGGCTCATCAAGGAGGGACGGAGTGAGAGAGAAGGATGAGGTCAGGGCAGGGAGGGAGGAAGAGATGGTCAGAGGGAAGTAGGAGGGGGAGAGAGAACCGCCTCACTATCTTCAGGTTCGTTTTTCCTCTTGTTTAACACCTCACCTCATCCCTCACTCCTCATTCCTCACACCTCATCTCACACCTCACCCCACTCCTCACCCCTCACCTCACACCTCATCCCTCACACCTCACCCCTCACCTCATCCCTCACCCCTCACCTCATCCCTCACACCTCACCTCATCCCTCACTCCTCACACCTCATCTCATCCCTCACACCATCTCATCCCTCACCTCACACCTCACACCCCGACTATGCATGACCCGGTATTCAGTGCAATATGCGGAGAATTTGGGTTCGTGCTGGCCAGGTATTTGGCTCTGAAGCTCCCGGGGGGATTGTGGGATTTTTGCATGATTGCGAGGGATTTTGTGTTGTTTTACGGGCGGATTTGTGTAAGTCACTCGGGGGGATTTTGTTTAGTACGTTCATTATTTTGGGGGGATTTTGTTTGGACGCTGATGGGGGAGGTAGAGGGATTTGTTTACGTTAATGAGAGGTATAATGGGATTTTTTTTAATGGACACACACACACAGGCTTACAAACGTTCGCTCGTTTTCTGCCCGCACTGGCGTTCTGTTAGCCCACGGCGGCACTTGTATAACGGTGGGTGGGTAGGCCTATGCGGCAGCTGTGACCCCCTCTGAATATTTTAGTGTGGGTCAGTGTTAGTAGCCTCCAGCATCCACCTACCCTTACACCCCTCCACCTTCAGTACACCCCTCCACCTACCCTTACACCCCTCCACCACCCTTACCACCCTCCCTCCACCCCTTTACCCTTACCATCTCTCCCTCCACCATTCCCCTCACCCCTCCCTCTTCCCCCCCCCCCCTTTCCAAGTACCACCGCCATCCTTTCGTGTTCACCCGTTCAGTTCGTTCCTCCTCCACGTTCACAGCCTCACTACCTCCACCACCTGAGCAAGATAGTTGTTGTAGTGGTGGTTGTGGTTGTTTTAAATTTCACCAGTAAGCTGTGGCGTTGTTCAGGTGGTGTGTGTGTGTGTGTGTGTGTGTGTGTGTGTGAAGAATGTCATTTGGACCCCACGAGTCACGACTAATAAGCCCCCAGTACTACTAGGCCCCAGACCAATAAGGCCCCGCGACTAATTAAGCTAACCATCAGTATTGGGAGTCATTCGAGGCCATTAGACTCAGGGCCCTCAAGTTGATCCCCTATTGGTTAGAACTAGGTTGGGTCACTGGGGACATATTGGACTAGTGATCACGCCGTCCTGTAGTGTTCCAAGGCCTGACTGGTCATGTAGCAGTGTATTGTGCTTACTTTAGCTTGGTAGTGTAGGAGGGGGAGAGGATGTTGACGCATATAAGAGCTGTCATCGCCATCAACACCGCCACCGTTAGCTGCCTCATGTACCGTGATGGGAGGGAAGGGGAGGGGTAGTAATTAGTGTTTATGTCCCACCACGTGCGTTTTGTTTACATCTCGTGTGTTGACGTGATCACCTGACGAGTCGCTCATCTCTCTGCCGCATTAAGAATTGTAAATTGACGAGGTGTGTGTGTGTGTGTGTGTGTGTGTGTGTGTGTGGAGGCTCTTGTTTCTTAATAAATATATCAATATCTTACTCAGAGAGGAAGTTCACTAGACAGGAAGTTCTGTATACTGATTCTGGTAAAATAAGTTTGTCTATCTGTCTGTGTTGCTGTTTTTTCATCTGTTACGTTATCATCCAATCACTGAATATGAAGAACATCTGGCTCCTGATTGGCCCGGGACTCCCCCCTGTGATTAGTGGAGATTGGGCTGGAAACATTGATTGGACGGGGGGGGGGGGGGGCCTTTTGAGCCCTGATTCCGGATTAGTGTGTTTGTGTTGTGGTTGTAGTTTTATGATGTAGGGATGGGGGTTATATATAACTTGTTGTAATGCTGTAGATAATTCCAGGTAGATTTCAGGTGTGTGTGTGTGCGAGTGTTTGCTGTGTATCTTTGTAAAATGCACACAAGGAAATATATAAACACACACACACACACACACACACACACACACTCGCGTCATTACCATCACAATACACCCAAAAAACACACTTTAATGACCCATTCGAGGCAGCAGTTTACCAGCGCTACCACCAGGACCCGTGTAACAGCATGGTGTAGGTGTCCCAGCCAATCACAGCCTAGATCACTAAGGCTCTACCAACCATTAACCGCGTAATACCAAGCTTAGGCCACCACTACAACACACCGAACTCTGGTCTTGGATATTGTTGAGTGTGTTGGTTGGTCGAGGGCCTTGAGATGCACTTTCCCTTCCTATCTTGAGGGAGAGGGACTTTGTTTTCCTCCCTAGCTTCTTGGAGAGTGGGGTGGTAGTTGTGTCAGGGAGTTTTATATATCACCAATGCCTATACAGTTTGAGGCACTTAAAAACGTATTACTTAAGTGCCTCAATCTGACGCACTTATACTTTAACTTACGATTTTTTTTAAGCTCATGGTTGTAGGTTGTGGTGGGTGAGTGGATACAGCACTTACCTTCTCTCCTAATGATCACTGGTTCGATCCCGGGTGAAGGCTCCTGAGTGCAGTGTCGGCCATGTTGCCTTCTTGTGTACCTGTACATTAATTAGTCTTATAAGGTAGAGCAGTGTTCTTTATCTTCACTATAGGGCCTGTGGTAGAGACGGGGGGAGAGTGAGGGAGAGAAATGATGGAGACCGAGGGAGGTGTGGGAGAGATGGTGGAAAGTGAGGGAGGGAGGGAGGGAGAGAAATGATGGAGACCGAGGGAGGTGTGGGAGAGATGGTGGAAAGTGAGGGAGGGAGGGAGAGAAATGATGGAGACCGAGGGAGGTGTGGGAGAGATGGTGGAAAGTGAGGGAGGGAGGGAGAGAAATGATGGAGACCGAGGGAGGTGTGGGAGAGATGGTGGAAAGTGAGGGAGGGAGGGAGAGAAATGATGGAGACCGAGGGAGGTGTGGGAGAGATGGTGGAAAGTGAGGGAGGGAGGGAGAGAAATGATGGAGACCGAGGGAGGGAGGGGCAACACATACAGTAGACACACGTGGTGATCGATCTTGTTTCTTGACAGTGTTCTCACATCACCACCAACAGTACACATTGAAGGTGACTTGAGGGTGGTGGTGATAGTGTGGTGTTGGTGGTGAGTGTGGTGTTGGTGGTGAGTGTGGTGATGGTGGTAGTGGTGGTTCAGGGGAGGGAGGGAGGGGGTGTTTTAACCCTTTGAAGAGTTACGTTAATTTCAACCACGCGCCTTTATGAGAGCTCTGATGGGCGTGCCGTTAGAGGGGTCATGGTGGGCGTGCCGCCAAGGGGGAGGGTCTTAAGTGTGACCAGTAGGAGGCCACCATACGCCATTAAAAACTCTCCCCAGCGCCTTTATAAAAATTCTAACCAGCACCATTTAAAAACACCGTTTACACACACACACCGTTAGGTTTATTTTCACCACCATATGTTCCTTGCTTTTAATATCACCGTGCGCCATTACAACTGTCGAGCGCCTTAAAGACAAATTTGACCACTACCGTTAGAAATTTCACGTGACATTATAAACACGTGCACCATTAAAATCTCACGTGCCACTATAAATACATCCACTGTTAAAAATTCTGTGCACCATTAAAAAGGAATCTGCGCCTTTTTTGAAATTGGTGAACATGTTTTAATATTGAGTCATGGTGAAGGAGAGTCTCGGCCTGACGTAGAGGACATTAACCTGACTCACTGTAGCCTTCTGTCCAGGTGGTGAGTCTCCCCTACCTGTCTGTCTGTTTTTCTGTCTTGTCTGAATGTCTCGTTTTTCTATGTCTGTCTGGCTGTCTATTTTAAAGGGCACTGAGACAATAATACACAGTAAATGATTCTTGGTTTAGACAGGTGACGGTGAACACACAGGTATACAGTGACCAGGTGTGTTAGGCTTTACTGTTTTTAATTAATATATATGTGTGTGTGTGTGTGTGTGTGCACCAATTAGTACACACGCCTCGCTAAGAAGCTTGTTGTGGGGGGAAACTGTGGTCAGGTGGGAGACAGTGTGGGGGGGTGGGGTGATTATCAGATATCGGGAGGTGTAAAGCAGGAGCAGCAGGTAGTGTAAAGCAGGAGCAGCAGGTAGTGTAGAGCAGGAGCAGCAGGTAGTGTAGAGCAGGAGCAGCAGGTAGTGGAGGCAGCCAAGCAGGGAGATCCAGTGCCCTACTAGACACAGTCAGTAGGTGAACGCATGACTGGTGGTAATTGGAGTGGTGTGTGTGTGTGTGTGCGCTGTGTACACCCGCTTGTTTTCCGTGAGTGTAGTTGACGTGAGGTTATTTAGGGTAATTAAACACTCTAATGATGTCAACATATGGCCGCCATCTTGTTTCCACCTCACAACAGCTGGTTAACACCCACCAGTAGTCGCGTCCGTCCGTGTGATATATTGTGGTCATATTAACTAGGATGATACCTTTCCTTCCTTCCTTCCTGCCTTCCTTCCTTCCTTCCATGTTACCTCTCTCTCTCTCTCTCTCTCTCTCTCTCTCTCTCTCTCTCTCTCTCTCTCTCTCTCTCTCTCTCTCTCTCTCTCTCTCTCTCCCTCATCAAGTGGGGGGATCACACTCCATCTCCCAGGAATATAGGAGATTTCGTCCCCAATCCCCAGTAGATGTGAGGGATCGTGTTGTATATAACCTGAACCTGTGTTGTGGTGGTGGTGGTGGTGATAATGGTGGTGGTGATGGTGATAATGATGGATTAATAATAATAATAAATAATGATAATATTAGCAATAGTTAACACAGTAAGGTTTAACAGTAGTAGTAGTTAACACAGACAGAGCCATCACAACACTGTTAACTAAGTCAGCTCAGGTGTTGCTAAAAATACTAGCCATTGATGATGTCCGTAAACAACAACAACAACAATGGGTGATGAAGCTGTGTCGTGGATTGTTAAATATTATTAATTAGCTTTCCCCAGTGTGTGTGTGTGTGTGTGTGTGTGTGTGTGATGGCCTCATGGGGTAAATAACATTAGTGGCGTCTGTCAGGAACACGCTCTCTCTCTCTCCACCAGCCGGACATTAGGACACCCCCCCCCCCCTGACCATACCGGTTCTCCACTTGGCGGTGATAAGAACAAATCAAGTTCGATCAAGTGACACTCAACCTCTGCTGGGCCCGCCAGTGTGGACGGTTGGTTGACGGTGACACTGTCCTGGCCCCGTGTGACATTAGTGAGGGAGAGACAGATGCGAGACAGGTGTGAAGTATAAACAATGACAGATAGATAGATAGATAGATAGATAGAGAAATATAGATATATATATATATATATATATATATATATATATATACAGTCCCAGGCGAGAGAGAGAAGAGAGAGAGAGAGAGAGAGAGAGAGAGAGAGAGAGAGAGAGAGAGAGAGAGAGAGACTGTACCACTTGAACTCTTAACAACACGACAGCCACCAGAAGGGTCATGTCCCCAAGTTACTTCAGGAACAAATGACCCTTAACCTCACCTCCAGTACACTTCATCCACCCATTAGTATTGGTAATCACTCTTAATGGCATCAGTTTTCAGACGTTCTCCAGTTCTCAGCGACCCACCACATTTAATGGGTTAATATGGGGCCTAGTAGATCCGGGGCCCAATTTGTCTTAGGTTCAGAGCCGTTTCCTCACACAGTCGTAAGTCAGGGCAGGTACTGTAAATCAACACAGGTGAAGATGTTATTAGCTTTTATTTCAAGATGGAGAATAAAGTGTGGTGGTGGAGTGGTGGTGATGGGGAGTGGTGGTGATGGGGGAGTGGTGGTGATGGTGATGGGGGAGTGGTGGTGATGGTGGTGGGGGAGTAGTGGTGATGGGGGAGTGGTGGTGGTGATGGGGGAGTGGTGGTGATGATGGGGTGGTGGGGGAGTGATGGTGGTGGTGATGGGGGAGTAGTGGTGGTGATGGGGGAGTGGTGGTAGGGATAGTGGAGGGAGGGAGGTGGAGGGTGGTCTGTTGACTCACGTGACGTAAAGGTTTCAGGATGTGCAAACTTTACCCTCATGATTTGCAGTCGTGGTGGTGGAGTGGTGGTGATGGTGGAGTGGTGGTGGCCTCTAGCAGCTCGGGGGGGGGGGGGGGGGAGCAGCAGCACAGTACAGAGAGACCGACAGACACACACACAGATTGATAAAAGTTGTACTTCCTGGTGTAGGAGGCGTCAACCACTACGAGGGTTGAGCTCTTTAGAGTGCCTGATGGTGATAGTAATTTGCACCTAGGCACCGTGCACTCTAGAGCTCAGCACATCTAGAGAGCTTGGCGTCTCCCACACCGGCCTCCCCAAAAGTTTCTGAAGGTTAAACCATCTGGGGAAATAAATGTAAATATTATCAACTCATTTGTATATTCTTTTTCATTCCGTTCTTTCTGTCTTCTTTTCCTCTCCTTTCTTTCCTACTCTTTCTCCTATCTTTATTCTTATTCCTCAGGTATTCCTCTCCTCTTTCCTTCTTCCTCCTTTATTTCCTCTTTCCCTCCTTCCTGGTAGCTCTTGGAAGGGACTGTGTGTGTGTGTTCGTTGAGATGCGTTCTCACGTCTCCTCCATTTAGCGTTATATTTTACCATTGGGAACCTTTAATAAAAATCTTGGCGGCCCAGATCTTGACCGGTCAGCGGGGGAAGGACAGAAGGAGGCGAGGAAGAGGAGGAGAAGGAAGGGAGTGGATAGGAGGGGGGGGGAAGGAGAGAGGGATGGGCAGAAGAAGGGAAGGAGGGGGATGGAAGGAAGGAAAGGAGGAGGAAGGGGTCATTTAGAGGCCGGGTATCTACACTACATATTATAAAGTCATTAGAGATGAGGTTCTTGACTGCCACCATTGAGGGAGCAGAGAGACACTTGGTGGTGTAGGGTCGAGACGCCTCCAGGAATATATCACAGAGGAGCGTGTCCGTCCACTCCTGAGGTCACATAACGGCACCACCACCGGTCAGTTCTAACCCTGGAGTACGGTCCCAACCCCTGGAGTACGGTCCCAACCCCTGGAGTACGGTCCCAACCCCTGGAGTACGGTCCCAACCCCTGGAGTACGGTCCCAACCCCTGGAGTACGGTCCCAACCCCTGGAGTACGGTCCCAACCCCTGGAGTACGATCCCAACCCCTGGAGTACGATCCCAACCCCTGGAGTACGGTCCCAACCCCTGGAGTACGATCCCAACCCCTGGAGTACGATCCCAACCCCTGGAGTACGGTCCCAACACCTGGAGTACGGTCCCAACCCCTGGGGTACGGTCCCAACCCCTGGAGTACTATCCCAACCCCTAGAGTGCGGTACTAACCCCTAGAGTGCGGTACTAACACTTCCACATATATGGTTAGGTTAGGTTTGACGATGATGCTGATAATAATATTATCAACAATAGTAATAATAATAACAATGACAATGAGTTATAGAAGTAAACAAAATTACCCCGCGTGAAAATATTACCTTTTATTAATTACCTGTGTACTAATTACCTGTTCACTAATTACCTGTGAATGTAATTAATTTGGTTCAACATTGTTTATTGAAAAAAAATTATTACTAGTCTGTGTGTGTGTGTGTGTGTGTGTGTGTGTGTGTTAATATGTTTAAGTTTTTCACCCACGTTGTGTATAATAAAGATGATGATGATAATAATAATAATAATATTATTAATAATAATAATAATAATAATAATAATAATGAGAGATGACAAAAAGTGATGAGAAATGTACAGTTGTTTACAGAGTAGCAGCATTGTTTACAGTGAGTCCATGTTGTTTACAGATTGGTAGGTAGGTAGGTTACATGAGGTGTGTGTGTGTGTGTGTGTGGAGAGGCTGAGAGCGTGACTATGAGTTCAGGGACCCCCGGCGTGTGACCTCTAGATCCGGATTCAGAGACTTGGTTCGTGTAACTCTTTTGTCCTCCCCTGCAGCTGTGGGTGTGTGAACGCTTCTGATTCTGGCTTCACTCACTCAATTCACTCACTCAATTACTCTCTTTCTCTCATTCACTCACGTCTGTGTTTCTTTACCTTGGGTCTCTACACCATTTGGAGATCTTAAAAACTCCTCAATAGTAACGGTGTGGCGTGATCTTGATTCTCATTGGTTCCTGGGTTGATTTAATCTCCTGGCTGTGATTTAAAGAACACACATAACTATCCCACTTATACTTTTGAGGACGATTATTTAACCCTTTGAGGACGATTATTTAACCCTTTGAGGACGATTATTTAACCCTCCAGGACTCAAAGGGTTAAACATTGACACACACACAAAAAAATAGATTCTCACAGGTTCTTACGTTAAATGTCTTCCCTAACTGGAGATTACAGGGGGTACTATTGCATCTAACGGAGGTAATAAAAACAATGATGGATTTTAGAGTATTTGGTGATGTGAAGACGTATCGAACTGCCTCCACACTACGGCGATTTTGACGTCCTTAGGTGTAGCGATCGACGTGGTGTGTTGCTGGGGTGGAGAGGGGTGGTGGTAGTGGTGGTTAAAGATGACCAGTGATAGTAGTGGTGGTTGATGATGGACTGTGATAGTGGTAGTGGTGGTAGACGGATGGATGGTAGTCGAGCATAGATGTTGTACAGATGGCACCTTCACTCCTCACCCCCTCCTCCTTCACCCCTCCCTCACCCCTCTCCTTCACCCCTCCTTCACCCCTCTCCTTCACCCCTCCCTCACCCCTCTCCTTCACCCCTCCCCTTCACCCCTCCTTCACCCCCTCACTCCTCACCCCTCTCCTTCACCCCTCTCCCGGTCATAAACAGTAACAGAACATTTATTACCATTATTGTGACACCTGGGAATGACGCTCACCTGGCTACAACCTGTTCTCTCATCCTCCTCCTGCCTCCCCTCCGTCACCCACCCATCCTCCTCCACGTACCCAACAACCCTCACCCACCAACCCAACCCATGCCATCCTTCCCCAAACCTCCAACCCACCCATGCCATCCTTCCCCACTCACCCCAAACCTCCAACCCACCCATCCTCCCTCCCTCCCTCTCTCACCCACCCAACTACCTCCCCCCTTGTCACCTTCTCACGCCCACAACCCCCCCCCCCCTCGTCACCTTCTCACGCCCAACACTTGTCTAGACGAGGTGAAGAGGGGGATGGGGGGGTGAAGGCTGTTGAGTATAGGAGGGGTTGGTGGGGGGGTGTTCACGGCCTATCAGAGTATGCTGTTAGTTAGGGAAGAGGTCAGAGGTCACCATTTGTCAGTCTGGGTCAGGATTTTCCAAGGTTAGGAAGTCTTTTTTTTTCTCCCCGACAGAGTATGTGAGAATGTAACCACTCCGCTAATCCTAACCTGTGACGCAAAGAGGATGAACCTTCGAAATTTGAGACTCGGTAATATTGGAAAATTAACCTAACCCAACCCGACTCCACCCAGTCCGACCCGTGGCTTCGATATGGAAAATATGGGGTCCAGTTCCGGGTAGGGTTCGGGTACGGTGTTGAGTTTGGCCCTGGAACGAGAGAGATATGATCACTCAAAACTGTTCCTCCTGTGTAGTTTAAACCCGCTGTGTCATCATCTGTCAACAAGGAAAACAGTTAACATATGTAACGAGTGTTTTTGAGAACCACTTAACCTGTTGACCTAGAACGTTTTTTTTACTCCTCACTCGGTGTTTCCTTACATGATGGCGCTGAAGTATCGTAGAGACTATACCGTAATTGTATCCAGGTCTCCCTTAATCACCAGTTTAAAGGAAGGATGTAAGGCGTAGGATGGTGACCTTGGTTAACCTGGGTCTTGGTGAGGTTTCCTACAGGTGTGAAGTTTTAGCCACAACTTTGACCTTTGTTTAACCGTTATACTCGGGAAGATTTGTGTCTAAGGCGGGAAGACTACTACCACCACAGACACTCTCTCTCTCTCTCTCTCTCTCTCTCTCTCTCTCTCTCTCTCTCTCTCTCTCTCTCTCTCTCTCTCCTGCTGGGTGTACGCTGCTGGCATCTTGAGCGTCAGTTGCAGGCGAGTGACTTGTTTCTTGCAATAAAACCCGGAAAAGGTGAAGGTGGTGGTGGTGGTAGTAGTAGCAGTGGTGGTGGTGGCGACATGAAACCAGCACCACCACCACCACCAGTGTACCGTTGGGGGAAGGAGGGAGAGATATAGCTGTTAACTGTCGCCGCCACAAAGTGTATGAGGTGTTGCTTTAGAGGGGGAGGGAGGGGGGGGGAGTCCTGACCCACCTACACCTGCCTGGTTTATTAGCGAGTCTTGACGTTCTCTCTCACTTACTTATTCACACACACACCCACCCACACACCCACCCACACACTCACTCACCCACACACCCACCCACACACTCACTCACCCACCCACACACTCACTCACCCACCCACACACTCACTCACTCATCCACCCACCCACCCACCCACCCACTCATTCACTCACTCACTCACCCACACACACACTCACTCACCCACCCACCCACCCACCCACCCACTCATTCACCCACTCACTCACCCACCCACACATCCACCCATCCATTCACTCACTCACCCACCCATTCACCCACTCACTCACTCACCCACACACCCACCCATCCATTCACTCACTCACTCACCCACCCACACACCCACCCACCCATCCATTCACTCACTCACCCACTCATTCACCCACTCACTCACCCACCCACCCACCCACCCATCCATTCACTCACTCACTCACTCACCCACCCACCCACACACCCACCCACCCATCTATTCACTCACTCACCCACTCATTCACCCACTCACTCACTCACTCACTCACCCACCCACTCACTCACTCACCCACTCACTCACCCATCCATTCACTCACTCACCCACTCACTCACTACAACAAAAGACTGTATTATTGTCTCTCTCCAGTCGTCTTGATCAACAGTCACTTTTATTTACCATTATCACAGTCAATTTAAAATGAAGGGGAATTATCCACTTAAGAATCTGGATGATCTAACCCAAACGCGATGTCAGTCAGCCAGTCAAGGTTGTCATCCATCTGTCTTGGGGTTGGCGACCACAGCCCTCCACTCATACCAGTCTTTACCGCCCTCTTCAGTCTCCTATACCTTCAGTTTTACCCATTATTGTCATCTTCACTAGTCAAAGTATTTATTTTCGTAACGTCATCAAAGTAGCTAAAGATGTTGGTGGTGGTAGGGGAGGTAATGGTGGTAGGGGAGGTAGTGGTGGTAGGGGTGTTGGTAGTGGTGGTAGGGGAGGTAGTGGTGGTAGTGGTGGTAGCTCAACATCTCCGACCTTCACCACCTCCCGCTCTCCTTCGGCCTGGGCTGCCTGCTGGACCCTAGGGCATCTAGCCACCCGTGACGAAATAGCCAGTTGCTGTGTTTTCTGTTATTTCACGATCTTGTTGCTGTTTCAGGCTGTTGTAGTTGCTGTTTTAGGATCTCATTGGCTGCTGTGTCTCGTGGCTTTGGCTGTTCAGTTACTGTTAACCTCTTGGCTATACTTGGGAAAAACTATAAAGGTACGTGTAAATATCCTTGATCCCGCTAGTGTTGCACGTGAAGGTCTGTCACGTACTAAGCCCAACATTACCTGCGTGCTGGTGTCTTGTGTGAGGGAACGTGGGGTCACCTGACAGTCTGTGAAGGTTATGTGGAAAGGTTGCTGGTCATGGGCCCCAAGACCAAATAATGTGGCCCTGCTCCTAATAGACCCCAGTAGTGATAGGCCCCAAGCTATTCTAACTAAGGCCATTTTGGATTACAACCCGTAAACCAGTCGTTATCTTCCATTAACTCGTAGAACACTGTAATGAAAATCAATGTCAGTGGAGTATTATGTAAAGTGTGTGTGTGTGTGTTTGTGGGAAATCAGCGGTTTATCCCAGCTCGTGTGTGTCTGTGTGTGGTGAGAACATCCGGGAAAGGCGTTAGATCCGGTAAAACTTCGTATCTACAGTACAGTATATGATTCTGCAACGTAACTGGCGGTAGAGTAGTGTGGCAGCGTATCTAACCTACGACACAATCCAGGCAGCCAGAAGAGCGTCCAATTTGCACTAAGAGTCTACTAACTATGATGCTGTCCTCTTATAACTCTGTTGTAGATGTTAACGTACGGGGCTTTAGTGAATCTATGTACGTACAGTAGACTGGGGGGGGGGGGGGTCCACAGGCGACCGTTAGTGGTGTGAGTGTTGCCAACCGCGCTCCCTCCCGCCCGCCAAAACAATGCCACTCCACTCACTGTTGAAGAAAGTTTCCCGTCAAAGCATTTTTTTTCTCCATAACATTCTCCCCCTATTGAAGTTGTATTTGATGTCACATCAACTTAATCCTTCACCATAACTCTTACTTCACCCCAGAGCGCTCCTGTTGGAACTTTCCCGCCGCCATAGAGTTGCTTTCCCGCTAAAATGTATTCGCACTGAACTTTCTATCCCAGCCAAAAAATTTAATCAACTACAACACCCCCTCACCCCTCCTACCCACCAATAACTAAAAACAATATATTCTGCCCCAAAATAATGAATGATTCCCCGCTTCTGAAGAATGTTTCCTTAAAAGTAGAAAAAAATTATCGTGTCTTTCCCGTAATTTGACTATTGTGCCGACATCCTCCCATTGTGTGACGTGGCAACAGCTCCTCATTCTACCGATCTAATCACATGACTTTTTTTCCCATATTTATAAGGAACCTTGAGCGTTTGTCACTTGGTTTTTTTTTATTCCCGGGCGTGGGAGAAGGTTAGCGATGAGCAATTTTCCCGTAATACTTGTTAAAGTTAAATATATATTCTGTCTGTGCTGTTAAAAAATAATAAATATACTTGTTTTGTTATTATTATTATTATTGAATTCAAACCATTGTAGAAGACGGGAGGAAGCTACAAGGACAACACGTCTCCCTCCTTCAGTGGCCTGGTAGTGACTGACGACGATGTTGGTGGTTACTGATTACTGGTACTATAAAGTCTGCTTCAGGAGGAGGAAGGGGTAGCGGGCCTGCATAGTCACAGATCGATTTGGGTGTGGTCTAACGGGAATCCCACATAATTATCGTTAATGCCGCGTGATACTGTATGTCCCTATAGTTTTGAAGGGAGAGGAATTATTTTTTATTAGACGAGAGTTAAAGAAATTGGTGTATGGTCTGTATATTGAATCTTAGGGTAATATTGTCACGGGTTCCAATATTTACAAAGGAGTCATAGTTTGTTGTCTCCATAAACACTCCCTAAATTAATCTGTGCATGAAACTAACACAGCAGCAACATAACAGCAATCCCTACATTAATCTGTGCATGAAACGGGCACAGCAACAGTAAATGGCGCGGCCAAATCACGAATGCACCGCGGAAGTTCGACAGCCACCTGACATTTCAGAAAAAGGGTAGCGTCTCGCTGACTACTGAAGGAGACCCGCTACTACTGCTGTTGATGACGTGGTTGTTGTTGTTGGTGGTGTAGTGGTTGTAGTTGTTCCTGATGCTGTAGTTGTTATTGATGTGGTTGTTGTGGTGTAAGTTGTTGCGGTTGTTACTTGTGTGGTTATTATTATTATCATTATTATTATTATTATTGAAGTTACTGTTAAATAAAGTTGATTTTAATGTTTTTTATATATCACATCACCGCCACACCGCCTCTCTCCCCCGACTACAACCTTCCCTCTGCACCAATAGCCGCGTCACGTACAATATGTGTTGGCAAAAAATAAAAGCCTGGCAATTATTACAAAGTGATATCGCTAGTTTTCCTGTGATGATGGTGTATGTGTGTGTGTGTTGCAAGGCTGGGGGCGGGCTGGCGGCTGCAGTGGCATGTTGCAAGGTGTGTGTGTGTGATGACAATAAGACCACAGCAGCGCCCCCTGGTATGATCCCACGGCACACGTGAAGATTTTCCCCCGAGTCACTCACGGGTAAAAGTGGTGATTGGCGCCAGCACAGGTGTGGAAAGTGAACTGATGTATGTTTCTCTCTCCCCCGCCAGGTACGTCACGCCCCCAGCTGTAGTGTTCATACCCCGCCCCCTTCCCCCCCTAGGTAAGTGACGCTTCAGGTAATTTGTCCTTCAGGTATATTTCAACGCCCCCTGCAGCAGTGCCCCCCCCTCCCTCCCTCGAGTTGTGGTAAGGTGCTCTGGTCTCCCTCCTGCAGGTATGGTGAACAGTATAAGCCCGTTCATCAGTTGTACAGCAGAACGTGGTGAAAAATTACTCTTATATTATGAATCTGGAAATTTGCTGTTTCATTCATCGTCATCACCACAATCTCGTTTCATTCTCGAGTGTTTGAAAGTAATGGTGGTGTGGTTAGGTTAGGTGAGGTGAGAGGTGAGTGTCGTAACTTAGTACAGTGTGTGTGTGTGTGTGTTGAGACGTATGGTGCAAGGGAATTAAGGAGGCCTTCATTACCTGGTTCATAAAGTGTACTGGGTGTGTGTGTCAGTCAGGTAGCACCACTGTATCAGCCTGGATTGGGCGTGAAGGATGGGGTGAGAGAGGGGAGAGGAGGGAAGGGGTGAGAGAGGGGAGAGAAGGAGAGGAAACATTTGCATCATCAGTCAGTAGTGTGGAGGGGGGGGGGGCAGGTAGTCACGTATATACAGTACGTAAACCCAGAATTTTTTTTACCTGCTCCCGTTTACCTGTGGAAGACGAGGGAGGAGAAAGTGATGGGGAAAGTTCTTGAAAACACAACAAATGTTACCACCATTATCACCACGTCGCTCGTTCACGCCCATCACGTGCGGGGGGGGGGGGGGGGGTGTTTAGTGTACCGTGCTGTTGTTGTATTGAGAACCGTGTAGTGTAGGTAATGATGCTTCTACACACACGCACACACACACACGTTTAGTCACTCAATCAGTTAGGCAATTAGTCATTTAATCAGTTAGTCAGACTTTCTGTTGTAGTTGAATGAACGGATCGTGACAGCGGCAGAAATAAGATTTAATGCTTATTAATTAAATTATTGATGAGAGAGAAAGTGTGTGTGTGTGTGTGTGCGTTTTGGTCTTTCCTCACCAGTCGGGATGGTATCTAGCTCAAATAGGCCCCAAGTTCTAATTGGCTATATTCCTAATAGGCCCTAAATAGCCCCAACACTCCCTAATTTTACTATTCCCCCAAAAAAGTTAAAATACCTTGACTCTTAGGAATGGGGCCCAGTGTTAATGGCCCCTAGTTCCTATAGGCCCCATCCTGACCTAACCTAACCATCTGGGGTAGGACTGGGACCCTGTTTTCATGGTATGGTTAGGTTTGATATAACTGGAGATAAACCAGGGGGGGGGGGGTAGGGATGGATAGAGAGATTACGGTAAGGATAGACGGCTTTGCACAACCAGGTCAGAGGGTCAGGTATTTGGCAAAGGTGGAAAATTCTGGTTTCATAGTTGTTATTCTTCCCGTAGAGGTTGTCCGTCCGTGTGTTCGTTTATTGTTTTATGTATTTGTGATGAAGGTGAGATGTGTAGTGCAGGTTGAGGTGTAGGCCAGGTAGGTGATGATAGGAGTCTGCTTCACCTGGGCGGGCGTGTGCTACAAGGCTCCCGTTATTCAATATTGAGGCTCCAGATGATGGGGTCGATATTCCCAGACACGCACTACTGCTGCGCCGCCTCCCGGAGTCCTCGTGTGCATACTTCCCTGCATACACAACCTGTAGTCTGTTGTCCGTTGTGCAGAAGGATTTGCATATACTAATTTCTCTTGCTTGTCGACCACCCCCCCCCCCCCCATGGTGCTTGCATACTGTGCATTCTTGTGTTCCTCGTGTATAAATCCGTGCATACAGCCGGTTGGTAGTAGTGCATACCGGTGTGCATATACTAAATACAGGAGGGTCATGGTTCAGGCATACTACACTGTTACTCGTGCATAGATTACCCGCTGGTGAGGGGGTCAGTGGCGTGGGGTGGTGGTGAGGCGCGCGTGTTGGTGGCAGTCCTGGGAAGCGCGTGCCTCCCCCTCTCAGCTCTGCTTGTTAGGGGGGGAGGGATGACGATCGGGTGTGTGTGTCTGTCGGTCTGTAATCATAGTTGGGTAGAATCAATTCGTCCCTCTAGTTTCACCGAGGAATTTCATGCTACTTGCCGCAAATAGTACAGTATATGGACGGGTGACGGGCAAGATAATGTCACTCAAATTAAGTCGACCTGTCTCTCCGTCCGTCCATAATGGGCAGGAGGGGTCGTTATCTTGAGGGTGCTCTTGTTGTGTGTATCAAGTCAATGTTATGTCTCTGTGGCCAACTCATATGATGGTGTGGTGACGCCCGGCGGTGGTTGTGGTCATAGTGAAGGTATTTGTGCTGGTGGTTGTCGTAGTAATAGTGACGATAGTTGTCATGACACTAGTTGTTATAATAGTGATGATGTTAATTGTGATTATAGCGTGAATACTTTCCCTTCCATCGCCATTTTTTTTGTAAAAGTAATAAAAGTTTCCTCTTCTTTTTGGGGAGGTGTTGGTGAAAGTATACATGGACCTCCTTAACACACCCGGTGGCCTTCATTACCTGGGTGCTGGCGTCACACACTGTTACCTGTTGTATACTTGGTTAGGGCGGTCAGTGCTGGGTGTGTGTGTGTGTTGATATAGTGGGTGGGGGTGGGTGTGGGTGGGTGGGTGTGGTGGGTGGCCTCAGCATCTCACAAAATCAATAAGACAGTATTAAATGTTTCATCAGCAGGAGCAGCTCAGGGGCAGGTCTGGGTGATGAGGCAGCTGCCGTGTGACCGCCTCCGCCTCAACACACGCCAATATATTTCACCTAAACATTAACTTAACCTATCGCTAGTGTAACCTTGCGTAACTTTACCTTAACCTAATTAACCTAAATTCATTCCCCCAAATAGTGTTAGACTGGTTGATCTCTAGGTGAAATAAGCTGGTGTGAGTGTGTGCGTGTGTGTGAGTGTGTGTGTGTGTGTGTGTGTGTGCGTGTGTGTGAGTGTGTGTGTGTGCGCGCGCTGGAGGAGTAAACACCCTTTGCGGTCTCCCTGAGGTAAGTGAGGCCGGGTGTTGGTGAAGCAAGTCTCCCCATGACTCGCTTCACAGTCTGACCTCACAACACACTTCACCTCAGGCTACGCACTTCACGTTCATCTTTCAGACTGACCCTAGAGTTGACCCAAGGAGAACTCTTTTAAGCTGACCCAATAGATTAAACCAAAAGCTTGACTTTGAAGATCAGAACAAGGTTGACCTCAAGAAATACCTATCAAGTTGACCCCCTGGCTGACCCTCCCCCAGGCTAACCACGTGAACTGACCCTTTAAACTACCGTAACTTAAGCCTGACCACACATACCCCCTTCCCCTTAGCCTGGCTCTTATGGACTAGACTAAACTGACTTAAAGCTTGGTTGACTTTAAGCTCGTCTCTACTTAGCAACCCCAAGCTTGACCCCACTCGAGCTAACCTCACTCAAGCTGATATAAGCTGACCCCACCCACCCAAGCTGACCCTCGAATATTATGTACAAGACACCTGGATTGACCCCTGACTAAGGTTGTGGTAATACTGTGTCTTGGACCATGGTACTGTAGCCAGGGGTATGTTGGCAACACTGCTCCTCTCAGCTGACTTGAACATGTGGCACCACTGCAAAGGACTCAGCTGATGTAAACACATTTCCTCAGCTGATGTGGAGGTTGGTGTGTGTGGGTAAGAGAGAGAGAGAGAGAGCACAAAAGTGGATTCCCGAAATTTCTTGTCTCAAACTATTTCCCTTAACTGGAGGTATGAGACTCTTGGTCTGACTCACGTAACACTACACTCCCCCAACCCTCACTCCCCCCTCCCTACCCTCACCCCCCTCCCTACCCTCACCCCCCTCCCTACCCTCACTCCCTCTCCCTACCCTCACCCCCCTCCCTACCCTCACTCCCCCTCCCTATCCCCACTCCCCCTCCCTATCCCCACTCCCCCACTCCCCCAAAAGTATACAAACACCTCCTTGATCTTACACACTGAGACTCTGCCGTAACTAAACGCTCTTGTTCTTATCCTCGCATGGAGAAAAATTAAGACGTGTTTGAGTACCCGGTGCCCAGGTGAGGGTGGCTGACGGTCCCGGTGTAAGTAACGGTGCAGAATGTGGGGCGGCCAGGCAGGGAGACATGGGATAGGGAGGGACTCAGCCATACCCTCACCTAATGTTAGTGTCTTAGGTGCTTGAAGTTGTTTAATAATAATACCACCACCCTAACAACTAATAATGATTAAAACACAACAAAAAAAGACATTTAATTACAAAAGTACTTAGATTTGAATTTTTTGGTGGGGTATTTGAACTACTGTATATATATCGACACTACGTTTAGGTACAACATAACAACTGCAACTTTATTAAACCGGTTTTTTCTGTGTTTTCTGTAATGGAAGTAAGACCTTGTGAAATGTACTTGATAACCATTGTAGCTAGAGCTCCTTGGTGTAAGAAGAATAGAACCTTTATTGTTGAAGTATGAGCATTGTTACTGGCGGGATATTGGTGAGGGATACTGAGTGTTAAGTCTTATAACAAAAGTCAATAGTCTTATAACTTTAAGTGAATAATTTTATGACAAAGTTGTGAATAATCTATTACAACTTCTCCTTTATTGGTGTACGATAGATAGTTTTTCATCAATGTTTTAGTTCTATAAAGTTAATTGTTTAATTTTTTTAAAGAGTGAATGAGTTAAATCTATATTTAAAATTGAAAAGATTAGTCACGTATACAGTATATATACTCTTATTGGGCTGAATTTTAAGTTATATTGACCGTTAGTTATTATAAACATTTAAAGGTATAAAATGGAAAGTTAAATCATTGGTATGTGTTCGTGGAGATTGTTAAATGAACTAGACAAACAGACACTCAGATGACTCCCACCCGCCCGGGGGAGATGTCAACACACACACTCTCTGACGACTCCTGGTAACTCCTCACCCACACACACTCCCAAACCTCACCTCTTTTAACCCTACAAAACACAAAACAAAACACTAATGATATATCTAACTTCATTATTAAATCATAGTTGATGTAGATATGAATGTATGAGTCCCATGATAATATTAGTAAAAGGAATAAATGGAAAAAAAGAATATCTTGAGGGTTGACTCAGCAAGCAAAAACTTACTTCCAAATATGACATTTTTTTTACACTTTAAACCACAAGACTAAGCTTCAATCACCTCTTAACTACCTACATAATTATAATAGTTACGTTATTACTCATTTAAATATGTGGATCACGAAGAATTACCGATAAAGATGGTAATAAGGATAGGGGTGAAAGAGGGAGGG
>CAUDMG010002352.1:850000-877500 GCA_958450375.1 Homarus gammarus | reverse complement strand
TGATGTATTAGTGAGGAATATTGAAGTGATTTAATCCTTCCTGATATTGGTAAGTATAATCGTACTGGGAATTGGGCTGTTAAGGGGGTAGTTGGAGGCCTGGCTTTGTTTACCTGATGACGTCTCTCTCTCTCTCTCTCTCTTTCTCTCTCTCTCTCTCTTGGTGGTGGTTATAGTGACAATGATATTTTTGGATGGTTGTAGTGCTGGTATGATAGTGGTTGTTGGTAGTAGTTGTGATGCTGGTAGAAGTTAATGGTGGCAGTAGTAGTGGTGGTGGGTGGTAGTATAAATAGTGGTAGTGTTGGCTAGTAGTAGTGGTGGTTAGTGTGACCTTTACACACCATCAAGTGTTCACATCCTTAAGCTGAATGAAAGATCCTAGAGTCCTTACTGTTGACAAAAGCTTCCTGGGCGCTATCTGGCCTCTCCCTCTGCCCCTCACCCATCCCATAGCTGTGTGTGTGTGTGGGGGGGGGGGGGGGGGGAGTCCCTCCATAGCTTGGTGCCCTTGACCGTCCGTGCCTTTGTTCGTGTCCAAGTCCGTGCCTTTGTTCGTACCTCCGTCTGACATACACGAACTTTGTGATATTATTAAACCATAAAGCTCCTCTAACCCACCCAAGCCAACCCAACCCAAGCCAACCCAACCCAAGCCAACCCAACCCAACCCAACCCAAGCCAACCCAACCCAAGCTAAAAGTGTGTGAAGAGACACTTGTGGTAGAGGAGGTATTGTATTGTGTGGAGGTGGACAACCAGAGGTACTTGAGGGCCCCCTACACACACGCACATACATACACACACACATATACACACACACACACATATACACACACACACACATACATACATACATACACACACACACACATACATACATACATACATACACATACATACATACATACATACACACACACACACAATATACACACACACACATACATATACACACACACACACAAACATATACACACACACACATACATATACACACACAAAGAGAATTAGTCACAGGATATAGAGGACAAAAATAAGTACAGTAATTACTTCCTAACTAAACTTAAGAGTGTAAAATAATGTAGAACGTGAGGGAAGAAAAGTGTGTTGGCAGGAATTACCCAGAACCAACGTGACGCAGTGAGGATGATGTCCGGTTGTGTCCGCTCTCCTGTGGCCCACTGTCACCTGCTAATTTATATGGGTTTATAACCTAACATAACCTAACCTAACCTAACCTATCCTGACCTAACCTGACACTAACCTATCCTGACCTAACCTCACCTATCCTGACCTATCCTAACCTAATCTAACCTAACTTAACCTATCCTGACGTAACCTGACCTAACCTGACACTAACCTAACTTAACCTATCCTGACCTAACCTCACCTATCCTGACCTATCCTAACCTAATCTAACCTAACTTAACCTATCCCGACGTAACCTGACCTATCCTGACCTAACCTCACCTATTCTGACCTGACCTAACCTAACCATGCCTCTCATAACCTAACCTAACATAACCAAGTCATAAACGAATCAAGTTTTCAATCCACCAATACTTTTGAAAATAGTAAACAAACATACAAATGAGATTAATACAAACCTGAATGAATTTAAATTTGGGAAAAACTTTCAGAAAAACTTGTGTTCACGACCAAAAGTTATTACATTTATATGTTTTGGTGATGACCGGGAGAGACGTAAGAGAGGGGAGGGGAGGAGGGGGTGGGGGAGTGGTTAAGGGTGGGGGAGTGGTTAAGGGCGGGGGAGGAGGGGGAGTGGTTAAGGGTGGGGGAGGAGGGGGTGGGGGATGGGGGAGTGGTTAAGGGTGGGGGAGGAGGGGGAGTGGTTAAGGGTGGGGGAGGAGGGGGAGTGGTTAAGGGTGGGGAGAAGGGGGGAGTATTTGTATTCCTGGAGGCGCGTCTCTTGGAATGGCTGGTGATGGGAATTTCCTCCCGAGAGAATCTAGAATGGGAATCCTTGGCTGGTGGGAATGTCATTGAGTGGTATGTTTTATATTACGGATGGGCGCACGCACACACACACACACACACACACACACACACACACACACACACACATACACACACACACAGAGTCGAAAGGTAAATACATGTGAAGAAAATTATATAATAATAATAATAATAATAATTAAAATGATGGAGATATTAATAGCAAATAATTCAAGACTCATTGTTGGGGTCTGTTAGGACTGTGGGGCCTATTTGACCAGACCCTTAATTACAATGCCAAGGTAAGACAACTATTACAGGTGTTGACAATAGGTAATTACTCTGTGTGGGCAGGTGTGTGGGGAGGCGGGAGGAGGGAGGAGAGGGGAAGGAGGGATGTGAGATAAGAGGAGGAAGAAGACCTAAGTGTTGAGAGAGGTGGTGGGAGAGGGAAGAGAGAGGGAAGAGAGAGGGAAAGAAGGGAAATATGGGAGAAGATAAGGAACGTGGGGGTGAGAGAAAAGGTGAGAAGAGAAATAAGTAGGTAAACAAGGAAGAGGAGGAGGAGGTTAATGAGATTCAACACAGAAATAAACAACCCTTCTCATGTGTGTCCTGAGCAACGAGGACTCGAACCCATGACATATTGGTGAGAGATACTTGGTTTTGTGGCGGTGTTGTTGTTGTTGTTTAATCGCTGTAATATATCGTGTCAGTCGTCCGGTCACGTATTTCCGCACAGTTGTGTTGCCTTAATAAACAGACAGACATGAGTGTGTGTGTTTATACCCATCCTGGTCCACAATAGCCAATTATCTCAACAAAATACACACACCATACAGTATCATCTCACGTAATACAGTACAGTGTGGTGTAGGGTGGTAGTGGTGGTGGTGGTGTAAGGTGAGGGTGGTAGTGGTGGTGTAAGGTGAGGGTGGTGGTGGTGCTGGAGTGAGGGGGGGGGGGAGATACAAGAGGGAAAGGGGGAGGAAGACGAGTAGAGGGAGGGTGAAGAAGAATAAGAGGAGGGGAAGAAAAGTAGGGCGACGAGAGTGAGGAGCAAGAGGTAGAGTAAGAGGAGCAAGAGGTAGAGTAAGAGGAGCAAGAGGTAGAGTAAGAGGAACAAGAGGTAGAGTAAGAGGAGCAAGAGGTAGAGTAAGAGGAGCAAGAGGTAGAGTAAGAGGAACAAGAGGTAGAGTAAGAGGAGCAAGAGGTAGAGTAAGAGGAACAAGAGGTAGAGTAAGAGGAGCAAGAGGTAGAGTAAGAGGAGCAAGTGGGAGAGTAAGAGGAGCAAGAGAAGGGGAATGTCAGGTGGTAAAGTCGTCCCCAACAGCTCAGCAACTTTCCTCCTGTGTGTACAAACTTTCGGAGCTCCTGGCCTGGCGAGAGATCTTCCAGCCTCAGCCAAGCACGAGACTAGAACGACGACTAAAATTGACCTCAAAGTTGTTAATAAGTGAAGCACAAGATGACCGTCCTACTCCCCATCAATCTCTTATTTCATTTAGTTATTTATTTATTAGTTTGTATTGTGTTACCTTTGCCGTACCTGAAGTTTATCTCCTAACTGACGCTGAGTGAACGTATCTAATTAAGGTAGAGTCTTGGTGTTAATCTGTCGCCATTTTAACATTAACTCCGTGATGTAGCTTAATTTAACCTCATGGTGACGTTTTGACGAGAGAAACTGACTGATGAGTTTGATACGTTCTCTGGAAAGTTATATGGGGGGGGGGGGGGTGTTGATAATGAGGGGCAGGTGTGCACGCGATGGGTGTGGTTCAGCACGGGCCACACACACACACCATCACACGCCTGCATTTTCACCTGATTGTTTAAGAATTGGTAGTTTAGTGGTATTTTTTTGTGATGGTGATTTTTTGTGGTAGTGATGATGGTGGTAGTGGTGATTATTGTGATGGTGGTGGTAGTGATTTTGGTGATAATGATGGTGATGATAGGGATAATGAAGATTGTGGTGAACTTCTTGATAATGATGATGATTGTGCAGACCCCGTAATAATGATGGTGATACTGGTCATGGTGAAGGTCATACTCTCTCTCCCCGATATAATGACCACCACACCCACCTACCAGACGTTACCGCCCTACACACCGCCACCACGCCCATCCCATGTCTCATAGCCACGCCCACCCTATGTCTCATAGCCACTGTCGTCATCGCTATCTCTACATTACTACGCCCACGACCTTACCTTACCTACCTTGCCTTACGACTGACAATATATCAATACGTGAATTACAGGTGTGTGTGTGTGTGTGTGTGTGTGTGTGTGTGTAAGAGCACCACACAAGAAGGTGTTAATGTATGTACGTCGTGTGTATTTAATCATGTAGTTATGTATGCAAAGTAGTTGACTGCAGTTGAAAGTTAGAGCCTCGTTAACCTCTGACCCTTGACCCTTGACTTCTCCTAATTTAATCCTGTGACCTTTCATCTCTCTCTGTTCATTGTATCAGTTCTCGCCTTCTCTTCCCTCCTCACTTCTAAGTTGTGTTGCTGCTTCTGATATCTCTCTCTCTCTCTCTCTCTCTTATCGTTAACCTGGAAGACAGATAACAGAGGAAGGAAGAATGGTGGGAGTGATAAGATAGTGAGGAAGAAAGAGGGGATTATAAGTGAGAAAGGTTGAACGGGGAGAAAGAGAGTCTGGTAGTAGTGAGAGAGAGAGAGAGAGAGAGAGAGAGAGAGAGAGAGAGAGAGAGAGAGAGAGAACCTGGTAGTAGTAGAGAGAGAGAGAGAGAGAGAGAGCCTGGTAGTGGATCCACCTGTTAAGGAAATTTACCTCAATAACATCATCATCATCATCACAAGTGACACTAACACACTCTACCCCCTCCCTCCCTCCCTCCTTCCCTCTCTCCCTCCCTCCCTCCTTCCTTCCCTCCCTCCCTCTCTCCCTCCCTCCCTCCCTCTCTCCCTCCCTCTCTCCCTCCTTCCCTCACTAATTCTCCACTCTTACTGTTCCTCCTTCCTTCCCTCCCTCCCCCTTTCTTATCACCGTCCACTTCCCCTCAGTAAGCGGGGTGTGGTGGCCGAGTGGATACAACGCTCAACTTCAGTCCCCGAGGGTCACTGCTTCGCGCTTTAGGCCACTCCCAGTTGACCCAACGGTGATAAGGATGTACTTATATTATTAGGTCAGGTTAGGTTAGGTTAGGATTTTGTTCATTACTATATACAGTAAAGTCAAGACAATTTACAGGTGAGAATAGGATTGTCACAGTCAGCCAATGTTGTAATAACTACCAGCCTCTCTCACCTGTCCCCAACAACACCTTTACCTGGGCTCCACTGATTGATTTCTCTCTCTCTCTTTGTTACAGGTAAGAGAGACTGTTTACCACCTACAGCGCCTCCTTCACCTGTGGTACCTGTGGTGAGTGCTAATGAAGTGGCCGACTGGAGGTGTATTTTTTTTTAATTAAACCCTTGAATACCTTTTGTTTACTACAGGGTGGTGTGTGTGGGTTTAGCATTTTGAAACATTTTTGTATCTTTTTTTTAAGGCGATGTTTCAGAATTGGGCTGTATGTTGCTTATGTCTTCACACACACACACACACTATAATTATACGTCTTTGAACCTAACCTACCCTACCCTAGCCTAACCTACCCCAACCTAACCTACCCCTGACATGACCCATAACTCGTGGATTAGTTAAGACTGGACTGAGATGCGTCTACCCTGTGTTAGTCTGGCTGTTGTGTGTTCACCTCACCTCGGGCCTCCTCTTACACACACTGGGAGGAGGGAGAGAAAATGAGAGATAAAGATAATTAGATAAAGAGAGTAAGGTAGGGAATGAGATAAACAAGAGAGAGAGAGAGAGAGAGAGAGCCGAAATCCTTGGTACTGTTCTTCTCCCAATCATAACACGTTATTAGCAGCAGTACCTGTAGTTATTCGGTGGACGTGATAGGGTACTGGTTCTAGAGTGTGTGGCTGGAGGTCGAATGAGAGGTAGGAGGCAAGCTGGAGGTCGAGTAAGAGGTAGGAGTAAGCTGGAGGTCGAGTAAAAAGGAGTAAGCTGGAGGTCGAGTGAGGAGGAGGTGAAGATACATGCTTATTTCTCGACCTCTTAACTGTGACTTATGTGCTCACTGAGGTGTCGTAGTGCGTGATATGTTAGTGGTAGTATTAGTGTGACCTTGAGGGAGGGGGGTAGGTGATAGACTGGTGGGAGGGTGAGGTGTGGGTGGAAGGGGTGGTAGAGGGAGGGGGGGTAGGTGATAGACTGGTGGGAGGGTGAGGTGTAGGTGGAAGGGGTGGTAGAGGGAGGGGGGGGGAGGTGATAGACTGGTGGGAGGGGGAGGAGGTGATAGACTGGTGGGAGGGTGAGGTGTGGGTGGAAGGGGTGGTAGAGGGAGGGGGGTAGGTGATAGACTGGTGGGAGGGTGAGGTGTGGGTGGAAGGGGTGGTAGAGGGAGGGGGGGGCAGGTGATAGACTGGTGGGAGGGGGAGGAGGTGATAGACTGGTGGGAGGGTGAGGTGTGGGTGGAAGGGGTGGTAGAGGGAGGGGGGGGAGGTGATAGACTGGTGGGAGGGGGAGGAGGTGATAGACTGGTGGGAGGGTTGGGTGTAGGTGGAAGGGGTGGTAGAGGGAGGGGGGTAGGTGATAGACTGGTGGGAGGGTGAGGTGTGGGTGGAAGGGGTGGTAGAGGGAGGGGGGGGAGGTGATAGACTGGTGGGAGGGGGAGGAGGTGATAGACTGGTGGGAGGGTTGGGTGTAGGTGGAAGGGGTGGTAGAGGGAGGGGGGTAGGTGATAGACTGGTGGGAGGGTTGGGTGTAGGTGGAAGGGGTGGTAGAGGGAGGGGGGGTAGGTGATAGACTGGTGGGAGGGTTGGGTGTAGGTGGAAGGGGTGGTAGAGGGAGGGGGGTAGGTGATAGACTGGTGGGAGGGTGAGGTGTGGGTGGAAGGGGTGGTAGAGGGAGGGGGGGGAGGTGATAGACTGGTGGGAGGGGGAGGAGGTGATAGACTGGTGGGAGGGTTGGGTGTAGGTGGAAGGGGTGGTAGAGGGAGGGGGGTAGGTGATAGACTGGTGGGAGGGTGAGGTGTGGGTGGAAGGGGTGGTAGAGGGAGGGGGGGAGGTGATAGACTGGTGGGAGGGGGGTAGGTGATAGACTGGTGGGAGGGTGAGGTGTAGGTGGAAGGGGGTGGTAGAGGGAGGGGAGTAGGTGATAGACTGGTGGGAGGGTGATGTGTAGGTGGAAGGAAAGGTAGGTGGAGGGGTTGGGTGTGGTGGAGTCGTATGTAATTAGTATGTGGTGGAATAGGTAATGCAGACTTAATTGTGTATGTATGTATGTATGGTGTGTGTGTGCAGATGAGTCGCCATTTTAGCCTAAATATATTCATGAAGTTGGTCCGTGTGTTTCTGTCTATTGATTATCATTAAAAGTCTTAGTTTATTGTTCTCTCTCTCTCATTGGTAGTTCTTCTTCTCACCACCACCACCAGTCATTGAAAATCCTGGAAGACTCCTGGAAGTAATAGTTGTCCTGGAACTGTCATGGAAAGATCGCGGAAACAAGCGACTCAGAGAGAACGAGAACTGGAATTTTAGCTGAATCTTAAACCCCTTGAGTACGATAACCTTAACCCCTCGAGTACGATGACCTTAACCCCTCGAGTACGATGACCTTAACCCCTTGAGTACAATGGCTTAGAGTTAGTAAAGTTAGTTTTCATATACTCGTATTTAATCCTTCAGGACTTAAAACTTTCATGTTAGATTATGTTAGGTTAGGTTAATTTAATTTAATGAGTCCGCCAACCTCCCCCTACCACCACAACCACGATTACCCAACCTCCCTTCCCGCTACCACCATCACCCCCAACCATCATTCCCTACCACCACCATTATTAGCCAACCACTACTACTATTACCCAACCTCCCCCCCCACTACCCCTACCCCCGCTTCACGGTAGTAAGCCGGGAATCGTGATATAAAGGTGTTTTTGTGGCTGGCTGAGTGGAGTCCAGGTTTATATCTTTCTTAATTCCTTCCTCACTCTCCCTTCCCTGCCTGCCACTTAAGTCTTCTCATCACCCTCCCTTCCTTCCTATCCCACGTCCTGTTCCTGATCTCCTTCCATCCCTCCTGTGTGTTCACCTTAGGACATGGACACAAACAAACCCAGGTGTTGGAGGTCATATATATATTAATTAGTATAGTGGTGTGTTGATATAGGTGAAGGCCACGCCCCACCTGCGTCACCCTCGCTCTTCCTGATGGTGAAGTGGTGACGGTATGATAGTGACATGGTGATGGTGTAGTGGTGATGGTATGATAGTGACATGGTTAGGATGGTGTAGTGGTGAGAAGTGTTATCTGTCTGTCCCTCATAAGATCCTCACCTCAAGGATTACTTGTAGTTAATCCTCGAGAGTTGGAGAATGACTTGGTTTTGTTGATTAAGGAGGATGTCTCTCAATGGCTTGATTATATTGTTTATTTAAGGCGTTTGGTTGGGTCTTATATTGTGGGGAGATTATTTTTTTTTCATCCTATCACCATCACTGCCACCACCCCAGTCTGCCACTAACTACCACTCGTTCAACCACCAGCCCTACGTCTCTCTGCCACTCCCTCAACTACCACCCGTGCCGCCCCACCCTACCCGTCTCGTTCACCGTCACTCAGCAGGAGGAGGTGGTATAGCTATTGTACTGTAGGGCGGGTGTGTGAGGGTCTTTTGTTTACCTTTTTCTAGGGGTTATTGTTAAGGCAGCCAGTCACCACCACCCATTGTTCCTCACACCTTTCTCTCTACTCTTCACTGACGTAATTCTCTCGTTCTTTTTCTTACCGTCTCTGTTGACTTGATCTAGATAAAGGTGTATCTGTGCCTCTTAGTAGCCTCAATGGTGTGCTGTGAGGCTCTCCGTCACCACCTGTACGGCTTGTGTAGAGTCTTTGCGTTTTAAAATGTCACAATATGTATAATGAATAGTAGGTTATAGTGGAAGGTGAGTGGTGTGCATAATCCTGATAGAGTGTGTGTACCAATAACACCAGGTTAAGTTAATTATCTCTCGCCGGTTGACCAGGTGAGATACTATCTACCTGTGACCTGGAAAATAAATACCTTTAAAACGTTTTAATATTTTGGTTTAATAAAGTTCACTACTACAGGTGTGGACCTGTTAATAAGGTATTTAATTAGCTCAGGTGTTTATAATTTAAGGCTTCTTTAATCAGGAGATAATTTGACCCATTAATTGTAAATAACTCGAGGGTCTTATTACTGTACTGGACATAAACACAACACTCAGTAGGTTGTTGTAGAGGAAGTTGTGTCTCACCTGTGGGTAAATTAAAGGGTTGTATTTTTTTTACTAATTAGAGGATCACCTGAAGATTCGACACCTCAGTTTATTTCACCTGTGGATTAAATACCTTTACGATACCTGGGATGTTAGGTTGTGTGTGTGTGTATGTTGTTACGCCGTCTCTTAATTTACTTTAATATCCAGGTTCTAGGCGTAACCAAACAACAAAAAGTGAAGTAAATTAAAAGGGAATAAAAATAAATAAAGTAAACCTTTAAGAATTTAATTAATTAAATATTTACACAATAAAGAGCCTCGTAGGCTGTCACAACAAGTTGATTCACCATCTATCTTTTAAGACACAAATGATACTAAACATCTAAAGACTAAAAATAAAGCATTGGATTACGTTAACACTCCATATTCATAAAAACGAACACTGAAATTAACTAACGTGAAACAACACCGAATTACTTAAATGTAACGAAGCAAATAGTGATGGACATAAATAGGTACTCACATAGATATACCACATTGGTGACGACAGGAACAACACAAATAAATTAAGTACAAGTAACAGGTGACGAGAGTCACTCAAAGGATGTGAACTGTATGACAAGAGGACTGAACTAACTCCGTCAGTTGGTGGGTCCTATATATAAGGTTGGTTCCCGCCACGCGACCCGCTGGTGGGTCGTTTAACGATGCAGATGGTCGTTAGAGAACAAAGAATGCTTGTTACAATACAAAATGGGCTTGAACAAATAATAACAGTTAAAACCTTAACAGCACAGGGTTAAGGTGACTAGATTATATAATAGGAAATACAACACATCATTACAGGAATAATATGGAACAACATGGAAGCATGTTATATAAAAAAATAGAAAAATACGACACGGTCGTAACAATATGTACAGTATGTTTGTATGTATGTACAGTATGTATGTATGTATGTACAGTATGTATGTACAGTATGTATGTATGTATGTACAGTATGTATGTATGTATGTACAGTATGTATGTACAGTATGTATGTATGTATGTATGTACAGTATGTATGTACAGTATGTATGTATGTATGTATGTATGTACAGTATGTAAGTATGTATGTATGTATGTATGTACAGTATGTATGTCTGTGCCGTCTTAGTTTCAGTGCCAGTCTTTTATGCTAATGAGTTACTTATTTAATGACACTAACCTACAATTTAAAGAGCTTGTCTGTCTTTCTGTCTCTGTCTGTCTGTCTGTGTTTTTGTCTGTTTATCTGTCTTTATGTCTCTGTCTGTCTGTCTTTGTGTCCGTCCGTCCGTCCGTTTATTTTCGTGAGTGAGTTTCCGCTTACCGTCGTACGTGGACCACCAGTCGTGTTGTGACCGACGGAGGAACAATGGCAAGGCTTAACAATTATTTTCTTCTGGCTGACTGACTCGGCTCACGTCATGTATGTAAACTACGTGTACATGACCACAGTGACCGTGCATACACGATGGGTTTGGTCATACATAGATGCATACTTACACTGTGTACATAGGCTGGGTATACATGAACACTTAACGTTTACCTGACAGCCACACGCTACTGTCTGTTTACAAGACAGACCAAGACACAGACAGTATCACGTACGCCTAAAAGAAACAGAATTTCGTAAACAGCGCCACATAAATTATCCACATAGACGAAAATTGTCACCTACTCTCCTGGCAGCCACACGTTGCAACCTATCCACCCATCCAACCTACGAACACAAAGTCGATTTTTTATTAACCCCCCCTTCCCCCCCTCCCCCCTCCCCCCCTCCCTCCCCCCCCAAAAAAAGAGAGTTAAAACAAATATGGCGCGTCAACTAATCTGGAAATCTCGTCTGTAAATATTGTCCAGGTGTAAAAATTATGGTTGATGATGGATTAGGTTTGGTAATACCTGATGTACTGTGGTGAGGGAGTACTGTCTGGCAGTGGTGTGGTGGGAGAGAGAGAGAGAGAGGAGGGGAGGGAAGCTTGCTGCTACTGGTGGTGGTGGTTGTTGTCATAGTAGAGAGGAGGAGCGCTGGTATAGTAGTGGACGGCGGTGTGTGACTCCCCGGGTTTATGTAGTGCTGTTGTAGCCTTGTAGCGTTGCTGTAGAATCTTGGGTACTCTCACAGTACTCCCGACAGTACTCTACCCCCCCACCTCCCTCTTGTAGCACCCCCCCAACACACCCCCTCACTCCCTCTCCTTGTTACTACTACTACTGCTCTCTGCTCTTCACAGTCCCCCCTCTTCCTCACATAGTCCCTTCACCTCTTCTCTCTCTCACCCCCCTCGCCCACCATTCACCCCATTCCCTCCCTCTCCCCCTTCCCCCCTCCCCCCTCCCTCCAGAGCGGCCCTATTGGAGTACTTTATTTAGCAGTGTCCCTGCAACTCACAGCTCGCGGGAGGGAGGGTGAGATGCTCCTGCCTCCTGTAGTGCTGTTGTTATGTAGCTCTGCTGTTGTGTACTGTTGATGAGTACTTTCTTATATTTTACAGATACACATTACTGTTACATACTGTTGCTGTTGCATACTGTTACATACTGTTGCTGTTGCATATTGCCCATTCATCCTCCTGTTGTTGTTGTTGTTGGATTTTAACCTTTGCTTAATAACTCTTGTGTATTTCAATGTTGTCTACGATGTGTTACGAGATGACAGATGGTGTGTTTTATTACTCTCAATATGTTTACTGAACCCCTCCAACACTCCCTCCAACACTCCCTCCAACATCTCCAAAACATACTTACCAGGCATAAACTAACTTCTGTATAGATTCTATAGAACATCTAGTGGGTGGTGTTGTTGGAGGAGTGTTGAAGTTGTTGGAGGAGTGTTGGAGGGACTGAAGAGTGAGGGTGGTTGATGGGGGTGTGTGTGTACTAACGGTGTCTCCACGGGTCTGTCTGTTCCTGGATGTCGACAACGTGGGTGGTTGGTGTACATACCTGTGTACACACCGTCTTGTGTACACACTGACCTGCACCACTCACCTGGGCTTCATTAAGGCGTCTCGGCCACCACTTTACCTCCACAACAACACCTACAAATTGATCCTAAAAGATGGACAGTTTACAAACGCTTCCTCCCCTCCTCCTCCTCCAATTTTCTTTCTTATTTATTCTTTCTTTTATATATATTTTCTTACACATTCTTCTTCTTCTTTCTTCTTCTTCTTTCTTCTTCTTCTTCGTCTTCTTTCTTCTTTTTCTTCTTCTTCTTTCTTCTTCTTTCTTCTTTCTTCTTCTTCTTCTTTCTTCTTCTTCTTCTTCGTCTTCTTCTTCGTCTTCTTCTTCTTCTTCGTCTTCTTCGTCGTCGTCGTCGTCTTCTTCTTCTTCTTCTTCTTCTTCTTCTTCTTATTCTTCGTCTTCTTCGTCGTCGTCGTCGTCTTCTTCTTCTTCTTCTTCTTCTTCTTCTTCTTCTTCTTCTTCGACAGGTACAGGTGTATCTTGTTACAAGGTTGACTCACCTGTTGTTGTCTGACCTTCAGGTGTACTGTTGCTTTTCAAGTGTGGGGGATCGACTTACCGGGGTCTGTAGGATTGTTTTAACGGGGTTCTTGTTGGACTATTTATACCGGATCTTTGTTCAATTGCTTTACCGGATTATATGAGATTCAATTTACCGGATTATATGAGATTCGATTTACCGGATTATGAGATTCGATTTACCGGATTATATGAGATTCGATTTACCGGATTATAGGGTCGTTTTCTCTGATTTTGGTAGATGAAGATACCGGATTATAGGAGGTTCACGTTACCGGATGAAAGGATGTAAGATGAGCCTCCTGCACTGGGCCACTATCCATCACCTCTCACTTAAAACTGCTGTTGTTTGGCGCCATACTGTGTTGACTCCTCTCTCCTATGTCCTTGTTCTTCTATATTTCGTCTAATTCTTCATCTTTTTATTATTTCTTCTGTTTCTTTTTCTTCTCTCTCTCTCTCTCTCTCTCTCTCATATTCGAAGGTGACCTCAGTTTACGGGAGGTTGATGACGTCATTGGTAGTCGTTTCAAGTGGCAGTTTCCTCACTCTCGTCAACAGCTTTCTGGGAAAACATAGTTGTTTTTTCCTTCACTCTTTATTTTATCTGTTGACTCGTGTTGTAAGGGTTGGATCAAGGAGACTAGGATTAGGTGACGAATAGACGGATTAACCTAACCTAAAGCAACCTAACCAAATAGATAATCTTCTTGGTGACTTGACTTGTTGTCCGTGGCCTTGATTGGTGCGTGGTGTAGGAGGTAGTGTAGGTGGTGGTGATGCTTGGTATGGTGTAGGTGGTGGTGGTGTTGAGTGACGTGGTGTGGTGATTTTTTTCCCCCGCTTACAGTGGCTAGTTTATTGTGCACCCCATACAGGTTATGGCTTACAACGGGTCATAATAATTAACCCCTGTTGTCAGGATATCATGGCACTGAATGTTACACAGTATTTCAATGACATTATTTGTTTAGTTCTATACATAAAGGGTTTAGTGTGGTGTAAGTGGTGACCTTGAGTGGCGTGGTGTAGGAGCAGGAGGTGGTGATGCTTGGTGAGTGGCCGGTCTCTCTGCACCATTAAGATCACAGTCACGCGTCACAGGTGCACCGTACACACCTGACCAGAGTTCACCAGGTTCACCAGTACCTTAAGAACAGGTATATATATGTGTCTTGATGTAAACAGTACGAAATATCAGTAACCTAACCTAACCTATAACCACTTGAGCTACGATACGCAGATTGCAAACAAGATTCATACGTCAGTTTGTGGTGTTAGGGAAGGTGTCAAGTTTACAGGGAGTGTTGGTAGTGTGTAGGGACCTCAGCCGCCTCCCGTGTGTCGTAGTTTGAGACGTAGCTCACAGGTCTAGTAGTCCTACCTGAACCAAAGTAGATACAAAACCTCACTACATCCTACGAGTCGGCTGCTGTAGGAGTCTTGTTTGTGTCTGAGTATGGTGATAGTGTGGTCACCTGTGAGAATTAGATACCATACCTGTAATTAATACCCAGGTGTGTTCTGTCCTTACCTGTCAAGTTTAGCCATTGGGAGTGTTAGTAAGAAGACTCCAGGGCCGTGTTAGGTTAGGTTAGTTCCTAGACAAGCTCTGAGAGGGAAGGGAGGCAGGGAGGGAGGAGGTGTGGTGGTGAAGTGTGGACGCAGTGCATTGTGGGTCGCGGGAGGAGAAGGAGGGGTGAGGCGAGGCAGTCAGTCGAGGGGGTCAACGTATATACTTGGCCTGGGGTCCTTCACTCCTGCCACCCATCCTGCCACCCATCCTTCACACTCCTATACTCTCTCCTGATCTCCTTATGATCCTTTGACCTGTATTTGGTGTCCAGGGCGGGGTGTATGGGCGTGAGTGGGCTTCATGGGTTGGGTATCATGGGGCATTGGAGGCCATGGGGTGGAGGAGGTGGGTGAGGGTGGCAGTGGTGGGTGGAGGACGAGTTCTGCTCAGTCCTCGACCGGCTTTGGTCTGATCTGGTCTGCCGGCTTGAGCAACTACACTCTCCCCCTCCATCACTCTCTTCCTCTCCCCCCCCCCCAGCAAGGTGACCCATATAACACCCACTACACCCACCTACGATACACACCCACTACACCCGGGCTTACACCTTTTGCTACACCCTCCCCAACACCCACTTTATCTCCCCCTCCTCTCTTGTTCATCAACCCTTGACCAGTCTCTCTCTCTCTCTCTCTCTCTCTCTCTCTCTCTCTCTCTCTCTCTCTCTCTCTCTCTCTCTCTCTCTCCTTTAATTCACCTTTACCACATTGACTCTCCCCTCCTCCTCCAATTCTTCCTTCTTTTCCTTTACCCTCTTTTACTCTTCCTCTTCCTTCCTTGTTCCTCCTCCCTCTCTTCTGCCTCGTCCACAGTACTTGAACCTGAAAGTACTCCCTGTGTGGCTGAGGGAGCAAGGCGGGGGGGGGGGGGGTGGGTGAGGGAAGGTAGGTGGACAGGGAGGTGAAGGAAGGGTGAGGAGAGGGTAGGTAGACCTTTCATGACACAGTACTCAAGGTCACATGTACGTATGTTACTGTGTGTGTGTGTGTGTAGTCAATTGTATTCCAATAATTTATCAATCTTTTTCAGTATACAGTAACACCAGATGTTCATTTAAGCTAAACTCTCTCTTCTACTAAAAAGGAAAGATAATGGTATCGATAACAGGTGGACGTGTTAATTAAGAAGCAGTCATTGTATATACAGGTAAACACACACACCTGAGGACGGTAATAATTAAATAGTTCGTGTATGTTTAGTATGAGAAGTATTGTGCAGGATTTGTTTAGATGGGGGGGGAGGAGGGATGGGGGGAGGGGGAGAGAGGGGCTGTATTGTTATTCTTTCTCACCACCTCGTAGCCTCGTCTTCCCCCTCATTACCCCATCAAACTATCACCCCCGTCACCTCTTCGTAACCTTATCACCCCCCTCATCACCCCTTCACCCCCCTTCATCACCCCCCTCACCACATCGTGTTTTCACCTACCAGTATTTACCTGTTTCCTTGAGAACCATATAAGAACTTATGGCGAATCCACCCCCCCCCCCCTCCCCCCTGCTTGGAACTAAACATGGGGAGGTGTGGGAGGATAGATTGGAGGAGGGATAGAGGGTGGAGGAGGGAGAGGGATGGAGGGAAGGAAGGAGAAAGAGAGAGAGAGAGAGATGGAGGGAAAGGGAGAGGAAGGGAAGGAGGGAGGGTCATTGTCCGATAGAAGAACAAGAAATATGACTAACCAGCTCTTTCTGGGAGTGATATCAACCACCACCACCACCACTCGTTGACCACACTCGTTATGTTATCACTCGGGGTTAACGAGGGCTGCTTAACGAACACTTCGAGTATACAGTAGTTAGAGGTTAGGTGATGTAATAGGAATGATTATGGTGACGAAGGTGTGGCGCGAGTGACGGAGGTGTGACGCGAGTGACGGAGGTGTGACAGGTGTGACGCGAGTGACGAAGGTGTGGCGCGAGTGACAGCCGACGTGGTGAGTCATGAAGGATATCCCTGTTAAGCTATGTTGAGCTTCCCTCCCTCCCTCCCTCCATTCGTTCTTCACTTCCCTCCCCCACTTTCCCACTTCACACCTCTGTGGTTTCCCTCCCTCCCTCCCTCCCCCCCCCCCCTGTGTGTGTGTGTGGGGGGGGGGGTGGTTATATTGTATTTGGTTCCTTAGAGTTGGTTAATTTATGATACGTTAGTAGGTTAGGTTAGGTTAGGTTTAGTCAGGTTAGGTTAGGTTAGTGGGGTGGGGTGTATAGAGCCTTATGGCCCCCACATGTGAATGATAAACAGCAGACCACGTGCCGCCATCTTCCCCCAGTCAGATGTAAACACCATCACCTCTACTGCAACAACGACCCCACCACAACCCCGCCCCACACAGAACAGTAGTAGTAGTAGTAATAGTAGTATTTACAGTACCATTAGCACCTGCCAGTAACACCACCACCAGCAACAACACAAAAACACCACAGCAGCAACACCAATAGAACAACAACAACACGGTAGGAACAGTATCGTCAACAACCAGACCGGGAGGAAGAGAGGAAACATCTGTGGCATTAATTACGGCGCCATAATAAACACGAGAGATGCCCAGAGATGCCCGGATGCCCTTCACTTCCTCCTGTCTCCCTTCAGTTGCTTGTCAGGCTTCCTTCCCTCCTCCTTCCCTTCCTCACCATTCCTCATTCCTCTTCCTTCCCCTCTTCGCTCTCCCCTTTTCATTTCTGTCGCTCCTAATTCCTCTTACTGCTCCTTTCCTTTCTCTTCCTCACCCAGTCTCCTTCCTCCTCACACCTCCTTTCCTTCCCTCCCTCACCTTCTCTCCTTACTCCTCCTTCATCTCTTCCCTCCCTCAACTCCCTCATTCCTCTTTCTCTCCTTCCTTCCTTCCTTGTATGTGAGAAGTATGTAGTATGTGAGATTATGTAGTATGTTGTATGTGGGGGAGGGGGGGGGGGTCGTAACCAGGTCCGGCTCACCTAACGACAATGGCCGGAACTACTGCTATACCAAGGCTAACAGCTGATTGTGTTACAGTACGGTACAGTATGTTCAGGGGGAGGGTCATACTGTAAGGTCCTGTAGTACTGTATTGCTCCTCTGCAAACATTGGGTAGAGGATTATTTTTTTGTAGATGTTTACAGAAAGTTGATAAGATAAATATTTTTAAGTGTGTGTGTGTGTGTGTGTGTGTGTGTGTGTGTGTGTGTTGTCGTCGTCGTCGTCGTCGTCGTGAGCCTCTGTTTTGACACAGTCCTCCTCCAGGGGGCTTTGTTATGTTTACCCCACGGGACTACTACATCCGGGTCGTGGTGTCGGTGAGGGAATAAGGGAGAAGGGGGGGGGGGGTTACCTCTCTGTGTTGTGTTGAGGGGTAGCATGGCTGTATCTTACCTCGCCCACTCTATTGTACCTCCCACTCTGTTGTACCTCCCACTCTGTTGTACCTCCCACTCTGTTGTACCTCCCACTCTATTGTACCTCCCACTCTAACCTCATGGGTATCACTGGAAGAGGGACAACAACAAGCAATCAATAGAAGAAGCTAACCCACTCACCAGGACACCACCCCCCCCCCCACTCATACACACTGGGGGGGGGGTCTAGGGTACCTGGTTATACTCTTAAAGAACCTGTGAACTGTTTACCTGGCTTCTACATTACCTGGTGTGGTAATTAGAGCATCACAGGACAGTATAGGGTGATAGGTGTGCTGCCGCTGTCCCCGTTGTGGTGTGGTGGAGGCGGTGTGGTGTTGGAAGGTGAGAATGGAGCAGTGTGGTGGAGGGTGGGAGAGGCCCTTCAAGTATGAGACACTCAGGTGATTGTGTCGTGTCTCAGCTGTGGCGGCCAAGTGTCTGGGTGGGGAGCTTTAGTCTTGGAGGTCGATCTGTCTCGTAGTCAGCTGTTTCTTCGCCTTCTTCTTCTTCCTTTTTATCCTCTTCTCCTTCTTCTCTTCTTCTTCTTCATCCTTTTTATCTTCTTGTTCTTCTTCCTCTTGGGTTAAGTAAAAAGGATAGAGTGGATGGTGGGTTGGATAGAGTGGATAGTGGGTTGGTTAAAGTGGATAGTGGGTTAGGCATGCTGGTGAGGTGGGCAGCGTGGCATGACAGCTGCCAGCATCACTCCTGACAGTTACCAATACAAACGACCTTGGAGGCGTATCCCACACCCGGGTGAATGGCTGAGTGGCACTAGACGAGAGAGAGAGAGAGAGAGAGAGAGAGAGAGAGAGAGAGAGAGAGAAATAGGAGAAAGAGCGAGAATGGAGGAGAGAAAAGAATGAGAGAGGAAGAGAGAGAGATAATAGGAGAGAGGAAGAGAGATAATAGGAGACAAAAAATATGAAAATTTAGTTTCTTTATCATATGCATATCAGTGTGTGTGTGTGTGTGTGTGTGTGTGTGTGTGTGTGTGTGTGATCCTTTACAGTAACAGACAAACAACCTTGTTATTATCGCCATCACTAATCCATCATGTTGTGTAATATAGTACAAGACCTGAGCTAAGACCTGACCCAAGACCTGAGCTTAGACCTGACCCAAGACCTGAGCCTGGAGTCACTTAAGCTAAGACCTGAGCCTGGAGTCACTTAAGCTAAGACCTGACCCAAGACCTGAGCCTGGAGTCACTTAAGCTAAGACCTGAGCCTGGAGTCACTTAAGCTAAGACCTGACCCAAGACCTGAGCTAAGACCTAAACTAAGACCTGACCCAAGACCTGAGCTAAGACCTAAACTAAGACCTGACCCAAGACCTGAGCCTGGAGTCACTTAAGCTAAGACCTGACCCAAGACCTGAGCTAAGACCTAAGCTAAGACCTGACCCAAGACCTGAGCTAAGACCTGACCCAAGACCTGACCCAAGACCTGAGCTAAGACCTAAGCTAAGACCTGAGCTAAGACCTGACCCAAGACCTGACCCAAGACCTGAGCTAAGACCTGACCCAAGACCTGAGCTAAAACCTGACCCAAGACCTGAGCTAAGACCTAAGCTAAGACCTGACCCAAGACCTGAGCCTGGAGTCACTTAAGCTAAGACAAATTTGGATCCTCTTAACTAAAGCTGTGAGAAGCATCCAACTGACTCACTTTAGCCACGACGGAGAAATCGACTCCCAGTGGTTGTTACAGTATATGGCCGTCCTATAACTGTGGCTAACACGTCTCACATCAGCTGGGACACAAGGCTGAGTCATTACCCCCCGGCTGGTGATGTGAGGCGCCTCTTAATTAGAATTGATAGTTGCTGAAAGGGTCGTTAAGGTAGAGTTTGTTCATCCAATTTGAGTGGAGAACATGGCGGTGTTTACAGAGGGCGCCAGGTGGGTGTGAAAGATACACCTGTGTCTGGGTGGGTGGGTGGTGTGGGCGGGTAGGAACACTGCGGGGCGTAACAAGACACACACACACTATGCCGCCACCAGGTAGACACAGGTGGTGCCTCCTGGTGTGTGTGTGTCTTCTCCTCTTCCCAGACACTCCCCTCATAGGCCTAGGCCACCAGCTGTCTCTATAGGCCTACACCGCTCTTCTACCTCTGTATTGAAACATTTTTTTTTTAGCTATCTACATGGGCACCGGCAGCGTATACGGTCGGTTTAGTACACAACTTTTACCTTAATAGTTTTACTTCGAGTCGAGAAAACCTATAGGCCTACACCGTCATACATATATAATATAATTTTTTTATTTATTTTTTTACTTTAGGAATTACCAAACATCTTTTTTTTTACCTACACTAACTTTTAATTATTAGTTTGGCTCACCTGGGGACACCTGTAGGCCTATACACGGTGCTGCCTTATCACCTGACATCAGTAACGTGTTTATATAGACCATGTTAGGCCCTCAGCTCTGTGTGGGTGACGTCACGTAGAGTTATAGAGCTGAATTTGTGGTGAGTCTTCTTATTATTGTTCTTATTATTGCTATTGTTATTATTGTTGTTGATGTTATTATTCTTGTTGATGTTGTAGTAGTTATTGTTGTTGTTGTTATTGAATTTATTGTTGTTGTGGTTATTGTTGTTGTTATTTATCATCATCATCATCATACATCAGTAGCTTCATTTACGTTAGACTACCACTGTGTTTTTCTCGTTCTCCCTTCGGTTCGCGTCCCCCCAAACACCCACCTAGGCCTACTGTCAGACATATGTACTGATTTTTTCATCTGTTCCCTTCTGTGGGACTAGGGAGGAGATATATTTGTCTGTCTGTCTCTTTTTTGAGGGTACAGAGATGTATGGTAGGCCTATAGGCAGTGCTGCGGCGTCTGTATTTACTGTATTTGTTGTTGTTGTTGTTTGTTTATTTATTTATATATTCGGTGTTTCCTAGAGAAAAATGTTCCTAACCTAAACCAACCTTAACCCAACCTAACCTAAACCAACCTTAACCCAACCTAACCTAAATCAACCTTAACCCAATCTAACCTAACCAACCTTAACCCAACCTAACCTAAACCAACCTTAACCCAACCTAACCTAAACCAACCTTAACCCAACCTAACCTAAACCAACCTTAACCCAACCTAACCTAACCTAACCTAAACCAACCTTAACCCAACCTAACCTAAACCAACCTTAACCCAACCTAACCTTAACCTAACCTAAACCAACCTTAACCCAACCTAACCTAAACCAACCTTAACCCAACCTAACCTAAACCAACCTTAACCCAACCTAACCTAACCTAACCTAAACCAACCTTAACCCAACCTAACCTAAACCAACCTTAACCCAACCTAACCTAAACCAACCTTAACCCAACCTAACCTAAACCAACCCAACAAGAAAAAAAATGTTCCATTCTCTCTTTTTTAACTTTTTTTATTCTTTAACTTTTTGCCTTCAGTTCAGGTGTGAGAGGTGTGTGAGGTAACGCGGAAATGAAAGTCGTATCCGCTGGTGTCAGACCCGCTCTCAAGGGGGGGGGGGGGGGTCACCAGATGTGTTGTTAATTAATGTGTTCAGGTGTGACGCCCAGCAGGTGTGTATGTTGCAGATTTGTTTTTGAGATAACTACGGAGGTGTAGCAGGTGTGCAGCTGAGATAACTGTACGGAGGTGTAGCAGGTGTGCAGCTGAGATAACTGTACGGAGGTGTAGCAGGTGTGCAGCTGAGATATCTGTACGGAGGTGTAGCAGGTGTGCAGCTGAGATATCTGTACGGAGGTGTAGCAGGTGTGCAGCTGAGATATCTGTACGGAGGTGTAGCAGGTGTGCAGCTGAGATATCTGTACGGAGGTGTAGCAGGTGTGCAGCTGAGATATCTGTACGGAGGTGTAGCAGGTGTGCAGCTGAGATATCTGTACGGAGGTGTAGCAGGTGTGCAGCTGAGATATCTGTACGGAGGTGTAGCAGGTGTGCAGTGATGGATGTAGGTTTATTGTTATTATTATTTTGCTGACTCTTAAAACTGTTCTTCTTTGTTATTTGTTCATTAATATCAATGTTATTATGGAGTTATTCTTGTGTTCTGAATGCTATTGTGGTGTGTGTGTGTGTGTGTGTGTGTGTGTGTGTGTGTGTGTGTGTGTGTGTGTTTTTGTCACGGCTTCCTACACCTGACTTAACACATACAGGTGTCAAGTTTAGACAGGTGTGTACTCTGCTTATCGCTGGTACACAGATAACTGATTAGGTGAGCCATGTACACATCCTGGACAGAGTAATGTACACAGGTAGGTCATGTACACATCCTGCACTAAGTAGTGTACACAGTTGGGTCATGTACACTTCCTGGACCAATTAGTGTACACAGTTGGGTCATGTACACTTCAGGTTAGGTGGTGTACACTACTCAGGCAGGTTGTGTACAAGGACTAGTGTACGTTACCTGGCCTAGAGGTGTACAGGTAACCCTCAGGTGTTATACTGGTTGTAAGGTGGTAGCAGGAAGATGGTGTACTAGTGATGGTGGTAGTAGTGGTGATGGTGGTAGTAGTGGTGATGGTTGTAGTAGTGGTGATGGTGGTAGTAGTAGTGATGGTGGTTGTGATGGTGGGAGCGGTGATGGTGGTAGTAGTAGTGATGGTTGTAGTAGTGGTGATGGTGGTAGTAGTGGTGATGGTGGTAGTAGTAGTGATGGTGGTTGTAGTGGTGGTTGTGATGGTGGTTGTAGTGGTGGTTGTGATGGTGGGAGCGGTGATGGTGATAGTAGTAGTGATGGTTGTAGTGGTGGTTGTGATGGTGGTTGTAGTGGTGGTTGTGATGGTGGGAGCGGTGATGGTGATAGTAGTAGTGATGGTTGTAGTGGTGGTTGTGATGGTGGTTGTAGTGGTGGTTGTGATGGTGGTAGTAGTAGTGATGGTGGTTGTAGTGGTGGTTGTGTTGGTGGTAGTAGTGGTTGTGGTAGTAATTTATTGATACACTGTGAGGTCGTGAGCTTGGCTGTCCTGTCTGTCTGTCTGTTCTGCTTTACTTGTCTGTCTGTCTGTTCTGCTTTACTTGTCTGTCTGTCTGTTCTGCTTTACTTGGCTGTCTGTCTGTTCTGCTTTACTTGGCTGTCTGTCTGTTCTGCGTTACTTGGCTGTCTGTCTGTTCTGCTTTACTTGGCTGGCTGTCTGTCTGTCTGTTCTGCTTTACTTGGCTGCCTGTCTGTTCTGCTTTACTTGGCTGGCTGTCTGTTCTGCGTTACTTGGCTGTCTGGCTGTCTGTTCTGCGTTACTTGGCTGTCTGGCTGTCTGTTCTGCTTTACTTGGCTGTCTGTCTGTCTGTTCTGCTTTACTTGGCTGCCTGTCTGTTCTGCTTTACTTGGCTGTCTGTCTGTTCTGCTTTACTTGGCTGGCTGTCTGTTCTGCGTTACTTGGCTGTCTGGCTGTCTGTTCTGCTTTACTTGTCTGTCTGTCTGTTCTGCTTTACTTGGCTGTCTGTCTGTTCTGCTTTACTTGGCTGTCTGTCTGTTCTGCTTTACTTGGCTGTCTGTCTGTTCTGCTTTACTTGGCTGTCTGGCTGTCTGTTCTGCTTTACTTGGCTGGCTGTCTGTTCTGCTTTACTTGGCTGGCTGTCTGTTCTGCTTTACTTGGCTGTCTGGCTGTCTGTTCTGCTTTACTTGGCTGGCTGTCTGTTCTGCTTTACTTGGCTGTCTGTCTGTTCTGCTTTACTTGGCTGTCTGTCTGTTCTGCTTTACTTGGCTGTCTGTCTGTTCTGCTTTACTTGGCTGTCTGTCTGTTCTGCTTTACTTGGCTGTCTGTCTGTTCTGCTTTACTTGGCTGTCTGGCTGTCTGTTCTGCTTTACTTGGCTGTCTGTCTGTTCTGCTTTACTTGGCTGGCTGTCTGTTCTGCTTTACTTGGCTGTCTGTCTGTTCTGCTTTACTTGGCTGTCTGTCTGTTCTGCTTTACTTGGCTGTCTGTCTGTTCTGCTTTACTTGGCTGTCTGTCTGTTCTGCTTTACTTGGCTGGCTGTCTGTTCTGCTTTACTTGGCTGTCTGGCTGTCTGTTCTGCTTTACTTGGCTGTCTGTCTGTTCTGCTTTACTTGGCTGTCTGTCTGTTCTGCTTTACTTGGCTGGCTGTCTGTTCTGCTTTACTTGGCTGGCTGTCTGTTCTGCTTTACTTGGCTGCCTGTCTGTCTGTGTTACTTGGCTGGCTGTCTGTTCTGCTTTACTTGGCTGGCTGTCTGTTCTGCTTTACTTGGCTGTCTGTCTGTTCTGCTTTACTTGGCTGTCTGTCTGTTCTGCTTTACTTGGCTGGCTGTCTGTTCTGCTTTACTTGGCTGCCTGTCTGTCTGTTCTGCTTTACTTGGCTGTCTGTCTGTTCTGCTTTACTTGGCTGGCTGTCTGTCTGTTCTGCTTTACTTGGCTGTCTGTCTGTTCTGCTTTACTTGGCTGTCTGTCTGTTCTGCTTTACTTGGCTGGCTGTCTGTTCTGCTTTACTTGGCTGTCTGGCTGTCTGTTCTGCTTTACTTGGCTGTCTGTCTGTTCTGCTTTACTTGGCTGTCTGTCTGTTCTGCTTTACTTGGCTGGCTGTCTGTTCTGCTTTACTTGGCTGGCTGTCTGTTCTGCTTTACTTGGCTGCCTGTCTGTCTGTGTTACTTGGCTGTCTGTCTGTTCTGCTTTACTTGGCTGGCTGTCTGTTCTGCTTTACTTGGCTGTCTGTCTGTTCTGCTTTACTTGGCTGTCTGTCTGTTCTGCTTTACTTGGCTGGCTGTCTGTTCTGCTTTACTTGGCTGTCTGTCTGTCTGTTCTGCTTTACTTGGCTGTCTGTCTGTTCTGCTTTACTTGGCTGGCTGTCTGTCTGTTCTGCTTTACTTGGCTGTCTGTCTGTTCTGCTTTACTTGGCTGGCTGTCTGTTCTGCTTTACTTGGCTGTCTGTCTGTCTGTGTTACTTGGCTGCCTGTCTGTTCTGCTTTACTTGTCTGTCTGTCTGTCTGTGTTACTTGGCTGGCTGTCTGTTCTGCTTTACTTGGCTGGCTGTCTGTCTGTTCTGCTTTACTTGGCTGTCTGTCTGTTCTGCTTTACTTGGCTGGCTGTCTGTTCTGCTTTACTTGGCTGTCTGTCTGTCTGTGTTACTTGGCTGCCTGTCTGTTCTGCTTTACTTATCTGTCTGTCTGTTCTGCTTTACTTGGCTGCCTGTCTGTTCTGCTTTAATTGGCTGTCTGTCTGTTCTGCTTTACTTGGCTGTCTGTCTGTTCTGCTTTACTTGGCTGCCTGTCTGTTCTGCTTTACTTGGCTGGCTGTCTGTTCTGCTTTACTTGGCTGTCTGTCTGTTCTGCTTTACTTGGCTGGCTGTCTGTTCTGCTTTACTTGGCTGGCTGTCTGTTCTGCTTTACTTGGCTGTCTGTCTGTTCTGCTTTACTTGGCTGGCTGTCTGTTCTGCTTTACTTGGCTGGCTGTCTGTTCTGCTTTACTGCTGGCTGTCTGTTACTTGGCTGTCTGTCTGTGTTACTTGGCTGTCTGTCTGTTCTGCTTTACTTGGCTGGCTGTCTGTTCTGCTTTACTTGGCTGTCTGTCTGTTCTGCTTTACTTGGCTGGCTGTCTGTTCTGCTTTACTTGGCTGTCTGTCTGTTCTGCTTTACTTGGCTGGCTGTCTGTTCTGCTTTACTTGGCTGGCTGTCTGTTCTGCTTTACTTGGCTGTCTGTCTGTCTGTGTTACTTGGCTGTCTGTCTGTTCTGCTTTACTTGGCTGTCTGGCTGTTCTGCTTTACTTGGCTGGCTGTCTGTTCTGCTTTACTTGGCTGGCTGTCTGTTCTGCTTTACTTGGCTGTCTGTCTGTTCTGCTTTACTTGGCTGTCTGTCTGTTCTGCTTTACTTGGCTGTCTGTCTGTTCTGCTTTACTTGGCTGGCTGTCTGTTCTGCTTTACTTGGCTGTCTGTCTGTCTGTGTTACTTGGCTGTCTGTCTGTTCTGCTTTACTTGGCTGGCTGTCTGTTCTGCTTTACTTGGCTGTCTGTCTGTTCTGCTTTACTTGGCTGGCTGTCTGTTCTGCTTTACTTGGCTGGCTGTCTGTTCTGCTTTACTTGGCTGTCTGTCTGTCTGTGTTACTTGGCTGTCTGTCTGTTCTGCTTTACTTGGCTGGCTGTCTGTTCTGCTTTACTTGGCTGTCTGTCTGTCTGTGTTACTTGGCTGTCTGTCTGTCTGTGTTACTTGGCTGTCTGTCTGTTCTGCTTTACTTGGCTGTCTGTCTGTTCTGCTTTACTTGGCTGGCTGTCTGTTCTGCTTTACTTGGCTGGCTGTCTGTTCTGCTTTACTTGGCTGGCTGTCTGTTCTGCTTTACTTGTCTGTCTGTCTGTTCTGCTTTACTTGGCTGTCTGTCTGTCTGTTCTGCTTTACTTGGCTGCCTGTCTGTTCTGCTTTACTTGGCTGGCTGTCTGTCGGTTCTGCTTTACTTGGCTGTCTGTCTGTTCTGCTTTACTTGGCTGGCTGTCTGTTCTGCTTTACTTGGCTGGCTGTCTGTTCTGCTTTACTTGGCTGCCTGTCTGTTCTGCTTTACTTGGCTGTCTGTCTGTTCTGCTTTACTTGGCTGCCTGTCTGTTCTGCTTTACTTGGCTGTCTGTCTGTTCTGCTTTACTTGGCTGTCTGTCTGTTCTGCTTTACTTGGCTGGCTGTCTGTTCTGCTTTACTTGGCTGGCTGTCTGTTCTGCTTTACTTGGCTGTCTGTCTGTCTGTGTTACTTGGCTGTCTGTCTGTTCTGCTTTACTTGGCTGGCTGTCTGTTCTGCTTTACTTGGCTGGCTGTCTGTTCTGCTTTACTTGGCTGGCTGTCTGTTCTGCTTTACTTGGCTGGCTGTCTGTTCTGCTTTACTTGGCTGTCTGTCTGTCTGTGTTACTTGGCTGTCTGTCTGTTCTGCTTTACTTGGCTGGCTGTCTGTTCTGCTTTACTTGGCTGTCTGTCTGTTCTGCTTTACTTGGCTGTCTGTCTGTTCTGCTTTACTTGGCTGTCTGTCTGTTCTGCTTTACTTGGCTGTCTGTCTGTTCTGCTTTACTTGGCTGTCTGTCTGTTCTGCTTTACTTGGCTGGCTGTCTGTTCTGCTTTACTTGGCTGGCTGTCTGTTCTGCTTTACTTGGCTGTCTGTCTGTTCTGCTTTACTTGGCTGGCTGTCTGTTCTGCTTTACTTGGCTGGCTGTCTGTTCTGCTTTACTTGGCTGTCTGTCTGTTCTGCTTTACTTGGCTGGCTGTCTGTTCTGCTTTACTTGGCTGTCTGTCTGTTCTGCTTTACTTGGCTGTCTGGCTGTCTGTTCTGCTTTACTTGTCTGTCTGTCTGTTCTGCTTTACTTGGCTGTCTGTCTGTTCTGCTTTACTTTGCTGTCTGTCTGTTCTGCGTTACTTGGCTGTCTGTCTGTTCTGCTTTACTTGGCTGTCTGGCTGTCTGTTCTGCTTTACTTGGCTGGCTGTCTGTTCTGCTTTACTTGGCTGGCTGTCTGTTCTGCTTTACTTGGCTGTCTGTCTGTTCTGCTTTACTTGGCTGTCTGTCTGTTCTGCTTTACTTGGCTGGCTGTCTGTTCTGCTTTACTTGGCTGTCTGTCTGTTCTGCTTTACTTGGCTGTCTGTCTGTTCTGCTTTACTTGGCTGGCTGTCTGTCTGTTCTGCTTTACTTGGCTGTCTGTCTGTTCTGCTTTACTTGGCTGGCTGTCTGTTCTGCTTTACTTGGCTGTCTGTCTGTCTGTGTTACTTGGCTGCCTGTCTGTTCTGCTTTACTTGTCTGTCTGTCTGTCTGTGTTACCTGGCTGGCTGTCTGTTCTGCTTTACTTGGCTGGCTGTCT
>CAUDMG010002352.1:570000-845000 GCA_958450375.1 Homarus gammarus | reverse complement strand
GTTCCTATACAGTCACCAAATACTCCACCAGTGCTATTATGTATTGGGGGTCAAAGGTCAGAGTGGGGTTGGCACCTAACTCGAGTGCATTGTAGCATCTTTTGTGCCTGTGTGTGTATTTGTTTTTTCACTGTATGATACCATAAGTGGTGTGTATTTGTTTATGGTGAGGCAGACAAGTAGAGAGAGAGAGAGAAGTGGGGGAAACCTTCTCTCCCTCCCCCCTCCATCCACACACACACCTGACACCATGACATTACTTCATCTAGTCAGAGCAAGTTCCGCCCTCGGGAGAAACAGTTTTTTCTTCTTTTTCCTCCTCCTCCTCCTCCTCCTTGGCCAAGGAAGGAGAGGAGGAAGGAGATAATCCCTGACAGTTTGAAGGATCCTCTTAGCTAAATGCGTCCTTTCATCCCCACGGCCGGCTGAGGACTACTGAACACGGCTGAGGACTGCTGAGGGCCACCGAAGACCATCTGAGGGCTACTGAACACGGCTGAGGGTAACTGAGGACTGCTGAGGGCCACCGAAGACCATCTGAGGGCTACTGAACACGGCTGAGGACTGCTGAGGGCCACCGAAGACCATCTGAGGGCTACTGAACACGGCTGAGGACTGCTGAGGGCCACCGAAGACCATCTGAGGGCTACTGAACACGGCTGAGGAGTGTTGAGGAGATCTAAGGACTGCTGAGGGCTACTGAGGGCAATTGATGACTGCTGCGGGCTACTGAGGATGTGTGAGGGCTGGCAGAGGACGCCTGGCCAACAAAATGATGAGGACTATTCTCTGTAGCGCCGACCACTTCTCACAATATCGATCTCAGCTCCTCGCCGCCTTCTGTCTCACCTAACCTAACCTAACCTTATTTAACCGTATTTTGTCTGTGTCGTTAGTTTGTCATCCTTTTTTCATCCCATTTCACCCTTATTTTACCCTTATTTCACCCTCTAGTCACCGCGTTATATCAGGGTCGGGAAAGCAGGTCACTCCATGTTCCCACAGTGACGTCACCATTCCCGGTTCCCACAGTGACGTCACCACCCCTTGTTGGCCAGTATCGATTCCTCTTCCTCCGTTAAGTGACATTGTTTCCTGTCCGTTAGTTGTATATTGACCAGCCACGAATTCAATAACACTGATAGATACATTTCACCTGAGCGATGTAGTTATTGCTGTAGTTATTGATCTATTGTTTTATTCCGTTCAGTAAATAACGTGTTACCAATTCAATAACATATAATAGCTAGACTTTTACTCGAGGGATATTATTGGTGTTGTTATTGATTGTTTATTTCTGTGCTTCAATAACCAAGGTCTTTTATGCCCGAACGTGAAGTAATTCCATTCAATAAATAACATGTTACGAATTCAATAACATGCACTCGAGGGATGTTGTTATTGATTGTTTATTTATGTGATTTAATAACCAAGGTGTTTATGCTTCTATATGAAGTTACTTAAGTTAAGGTGACTAGTTTATCCTGTGTGTTAGGTGACCTTTGACCCTTTGACCTTGAAGCTAGAGCAGTGGTTCTGGATAGGGTGATACAGTAGATACAGGTGAGGTACAGTAGATACAGGTGAGGTACAGTAAACTTCAGGTGAGGGTACAGGTAAACTCGCTGTAATGTGATAGAGAATCATACTCTATAGATGGCGTCTTGTCATCATTATTCCTGAAGGTCACGAGGCAGCTCCTGGTGGTGCATGCAGACCGCCGCGTCAGGGTGTAGGCAAGGGTGGCCACAGGTAGATTGTGCGCGTCACCTGTGGCCCTGAAGGAGACTTGTGATGCAGGAGGCGTGGCCCTTCTGAATGTGTGTGTGTTAGGGTAGTTAAGGGTACTGTGTAGATGGTTAGGTTAGTGTTAGGGTAGGGTAGTGTTAGGGTAGGGTAACTTAGAATAGTGTAGGGTAGGGTAGTGTTAGGGTAGGGTAAGGTGGAATAGTGTAAGGTAGGATAGTGTTAGTGTAGGGTAGTGTTAGGTTAGGTTCTTATCCTACCCCAGTATGGATAACCCTGGTGTGGGAGGCCCCTGGAGAAGGTGTAGGAGGAGGCCGTGGGCGTCATTCTCCGTGTGGGGGTAGGAAGGAGTTGAGGGAGCCTTGAGTTGATCTTCAGACAAATCGATCATCATTTAGTGTGTGTAGCTGTCCGGGAGAGAGAGAGAGAGAGAGAGAGAGAGAGAGAGAGAGAGAGAGAGAGAGAGAGAAGGAAGGAAGGGAAGATGAGGATGGTGATGAAGGGAATGGGTTTATCCATGGTGTGGGAGGGTGTTGGATAGTGTATGGGGGAGGTGTGGGAGGGGGGAGGTGGAGTGCCCTGGTTGTCTTGCGTGGGGGGTGGACTTGGTGTGGGTAGTGTGTTGGAGGCAGAAACTGTGTGGGGTCAGTAGGTATGAAGGTGGAGTGTTGTTGTGATGGACGGTAGTGGAGGTAAGTACGTGTGTCTGTGACCCATATTGAAGGTACACAAGCCTAGTGCACCCTGGGTAAGGGGGTGGGTGGAGGAGGGGGTGGGTGCAGGAGGGAGAGTGGAGGGTCGGGGCAAGGTGGAGGGAAAGAGGAGGGTGAAGGCAGCGGGGAGCATTTGTTCCACACGAGAGCTCAGATGAATGCACAATGGGCACGCGTTCCACTGGGGGGGGGGGGGGGGGCACGCTCCGCTGACCACACCACAGGGGGAGGTGAGAGGGGGAGGAGGGGGGTGAGAGGGGGAGGTGAGAGATAAGGCAGACTGTGAGGGGGAGATCGACCGTGACAAGTCTGTACAATAGTTACTGGTCAAGTGGGCCCCAGTCCTAATAGGCCCCAGTCTCTCCCCCCCCCCCCCCCCCACACAAAAAGCCCCAATTAGGATTGGCCTGTAGTCCTAATTAGCCCATTTTTTATAGAGGTCTCACTCCCAATAGACCCCAAATCTCTCAAAGGTTAGGTTACATTTAGTTCAGGTTAGGCTAGGTTAGGTTAGCCGTAAGTTAGTTAAAGAAACATACAATAAGAAAAATATAAACAACAACTGAGGTGAAAAAAAATAGGAAAAAGGAAAAGTAAACATTGTAGGAAAGTGAAAAGGAAGAGAGAGTAAAGAGCGGGGGATAGAAGATAAGACGGAGGATGTGTGGTGGGGGGGACACAGCTGGGTGATGGGGGCAAGTGCTGGGGTAAAAACTCTTGACCCATTGTGACGACAGCTGTTGCATTCCCTCCCTCCCTCCCTCCCTCCATCACGGACAGGGGGCGTGTGTCTGGCTGTGGTGGCGGTAAAGTCAGGTGTCTGGCTGTGGTGTGTGGTAAAGTCAGGTGTCTGGCTGTGGTGGCGGTAAAGTCAGGTGTCTGGCTGTGAAGTCAAGTGTCTGGCTGTGGTGTGTGGTAAAGTCAGGTGTCTGGCTGTGGTGGCGGTAAAGTCAGGTGTCTGGCTGTGGTGGCGGTAAAGTCAGGTGTCTGGCTGTTGTGAGTGACGGGGTGTGGTGGTGTGGCTCCGTGCTGCAGGGATGTGGTGGGTTATGATGTTAGATGATGCACAGTTGTGGTAGTGATGGTGTGGGTGTGGTGATAGTATGGCCTCGTGTCTCACTGTGATAGTGTGGCCCGTGTGTGTGTGTGTGTGTGTGTGTACCACCATGGCGACCAGGCTCTTGCCAACCCTTTCACAAATTAATACAAAATAAATAAAAATAAAAATATCGTCTAAACCATTATTTTATTATTATTATTATTGTATTTCATAAGATAAGCTGAGAAAGCGCGTCCAAAGAAGCTCAAGTCTCGGAGTAGTTTTGACGTCATCTTTCCCGCCAGACTTATCACCGTGTGCGTCATTGATACCGTTCTGACGTCACTGGCACGGGAGAACATTTTGACGTCAGAGATGTTTGAAAATCTTTGAGATGTCTAGCCAGTCAGTCACCCCTAACTGGTCACACCTCACCAGTCACACCATCCCAACAGTCACTCACCAGTCACCCCTCACTAGTTACACCTCACCAGTCACACCATCCCAACAGTCACTCACCAGTCACCCCTCACCAGTCACACCTCACCAGTCACACCATCCCAACAGTCACTCACCAGTCACCCCTCACTGGTCACACCTCACCAGTCACACCATCCCAACAGTCACTCACCAGTCACCCCTCACTAGTTACACCTCACCAGTCACACCATCCCAACAGTCACTCACCAGTCACCCCTCACCAGTCACACCTCACCAGTCAGTCACCACACACTCTAGTTGAACAAGTGCACCAACGAACACAACAAGCAGCGTGTTTATCAGGTCATCACCAGCTGAGAGGTCAAAGGTCACGACATTTGACTGAAGGTGAACCAGGTCAGAGGTCACCTGGTGTAGGATGGACAGTTGAGTCATTCTCGGCGTCTGTCACTTGAAGGTCTAAAAATTTGTTGGTGGTCTTTAGTCCTTGTAATGGCTAACCTAACCTAACCTCTCTCTCTCTCTCTCTCTCTCTCTCTCTCTCTCTCTCTCTCTCTCTCTCTCTCTCTCTCTCTCTCTCTCTCTCTCTCTCTCGCCACTTCACAAAGGTCCTTGAGTGACGTCATCCCCCCTGACTGGAGATGTGAGAACTCATCTAACTGGTCCATTTAACTGTTGACTGGAGGGTAGACTCTCAAAAGATTCCTACGTTAAATTCTCAAACTCACGCCCGGGATTACCTATCTCTCCCCCTCCTCCCCCCTCCCCCCTCTCCCCCTCCCCCTCCCCCCTCCTCACCCCCTCCTCACCCCCTCCCCCTCCTCACCCCCTCCCCCTCCTCACCCCCATGTTGCTCCTGCTATGGGGGGGGGGGGAGGTTAGAGAAGAAGTGTGAGGGAATAACACTAAGGGTAGAGACGATAGGAGAGAGAGAGAGAGAGAGAGAGAGAGAGAGAGAGAGACTGTTAACTATACCACACTAACTGCTACCAACACACACACACAGTCACAAGCGGAGGCACCAGTCAGTGTCCAGTTTATCACCACACACAGTACACTCCTCAACACCCACCTTTATCCCACCACCACCGCCCATACACCCACTCTGTCTCTCTCCCCACCCGCCCATACACCCGGGGGGGGGGGGGGGGGTGTGTCCACGTAAGGTTCTGATGTATGTGTTTATGTGTGTGTGTGTGTGTGTGTGTGCCATAAGTCTCCTCGCCGCCTGGTTACGACATGTGCATTGTTTCGTGTTAGTGGCGGCGGCGGGTGTGGGGGGGAAAACAGGAACCACGTGTTGGCATCACCGCCCCTCACACCACGTGTTGGGCAAGATCAATATTGTGACATTGAAATTAGCCTCCTCTCTCCTCTCTCCTCTCTCCTCATCCTCCTCTCTCCTCATCCTTCTCTCTCCTCATCCTCCTCTCTCCTCATCCTCCTCTCTCCTCATCCTCCTCTCTCCTCATCCTCCTCTCTCCTCATCCTTCTCTCTCCCTTATCCTCCTCTCTCCCTTATCCTCCTCTCTCCTCATCCTCCTCTCTCCTCATCCTCCTCTCTCCTCATCCTCTTCTCTCCTCATCCTCCTCTCTCCTCATCCTCTTCTCTCTCCTCATCCTTCTCTCTCCTCATCCTCCTCTCTCCTCATCCTTCTCTCTCCTTATCCTCCTCTCTCCTCATCCTCCTCTCTCCTCATCCTCCTCTCTCCTCATCCTCTTCTCTCTCCTCATCCTTCTCTCTCCTCATCCTCCTCTCTCCTCATCCTTCTCTCTCCTTATCCTCCTCTCTCCTCATCCTCCTCTCCTCATCCTCCTCTCTCCTCATCCTCCTCTCTCCTCATCCTTCTCTCTCCTCATCCTCCTCTCTCCTCATCCTTCTCTCTCCTTATCCTCCTCTCTCCTCATCCTCCTCTCTCCTCATCCTCTTCTCTCCTCATCCTCCTCTCTCCTCATCCTCCTCTCTCCTCATCCTCTTCTCCTCATCCTCCTCTCTCCTCATCCTTCTCTCTCCTCATCCTCCTCTCTCCTCATCCTCTTCTCTCTCCTCATCCTTCTCTCTCCCTTATCCTCCTCTCTCCCTTATCCTCCTCTCTCCTCATCCTCCTCTCTCCTCATCCTCCTCTCTCCTCATCCTCCTCTCTCCTCATCCTCTTCTCTCCTCATCCTCCTCTCTCCTCATCCTCTTCTCTCTCCTCATCCTTCTCTCTCCTCATCCTCTTCTCTCTCCTTATCCTCCTCTCTCCTCATCCTCTTCTCTCTCCTCATCCTTCTCTCTCCTCATCCTCCTCTCTCCTCATCCTTCTCTCTCCTCATCCTCCTCTCTCCTCATCCTCTTCTCTCTCCTCATCCTTCTCTCTCCCTTATCCTCCTCTCTCCCTTATCCTCCTCTCTCCTCATCCTCCTCTCTCCTCATCCTCCTCTCTCCTCATCCTCCTCTCTCCTCATCCTCTTCTCCTCATCCTCCTCTCTCCTCATCCTCTTCTCTCTCCTCATCCTCTTCTCTCCTCATCCTCTTCTCTCCTCATCCTCCTCTCTCCTCATCCTCTTCTCTCTCCTCATCCTTCTCTCTCCCTTATCCTCCTCTCTCCTCATCCTCCTCTCTCCTCATCCTCCTCTCTCCTCATCCTTCTCTCTCCTCATCCTCCTCTCTCCTCATCCTTCTCTCTCCTTATCCTCCTCTCTCCTCATCCTCCTCTCTCCTCATCCTCTTCTCTCTCCTCATCCTTCTCTCTCCTCATCCTCCTCTCTCCTCATCCTTCTCTCTCCTTTATCCTTCTCTCTCCCTTATCCTCCTCTCTCCCTTATCCTCCTCTCTCCTCATCCTCCTCTCTCCTCATCCTCCTCTCTCCTCATCCTCCTCTCTCCTCATCCTCTTCTCTCCTCATCCTCCTCTCTCCTCATCCTCTTCTCTCTCCTCATCCTCTTCTCTCCTCATCCTCTTCTCTCCTCATCCTCCTCTCTCCTCATCCTCTTCTCTCTCCTCATCCTTCTCTCTCCCTTATCCTCCTCTCTCCTCATCCTCCTCTCTCCTCATCCTCCTCTCTCCTCATCCTTCTCTCTCCTCATCCTCCTCTCTCCTCATCCTTCTCTCTCCTTATCCTCCTCTCTCCTCATCCTCCTCTCTCCTCATCCTCTTCTCTCTCCTCATCCTTCTCTCTCCTCATCCTCCTCTCTCCTCATCCTTCTCTCTCCTTTATCCTTCTCTCTCCCTTATCCTCCTCTCTCCCTTATCCTCCTCTCTCCTCATCCTCCTCTCTCCTCATCCTCCTCTCTCCTCATCCTCCTCTCTCCTCATCCTCTTCTCTCCTCATCCTCCTCTCTCCTCATCCTCTTCTCTCTCCTCATCCTTCTCTCTCCCTTATCCTCCTCTCTCCTCATCCTCCTCTCTCCTCATCCTCCTCTCTCCTCATCCTCCTCTCTCCTCATCCTCTTCTCTCCTCATCCTCCTCTCTCCTCATCCTCTTCTCTCTCCTCATCCTCTCTCTCCTCATCCTTCTCTCTCCTCATCCTCCTCTCTCCTCATCCTCTTCTCTCTCCTCATCCTTCTCTCTCCCTTATCCTCCTCTCTCCTCATCCTCCTCTCTCCTCATCCTCCTCTCTCCTCATCCTTCTCTCTCCTCATCCTCCTCTCTCCTCATCCTTCTCTCTCCTTATCCTCCTCTCTCCTCATCCTCTTCTCTCTCCTCATCCTCCTCTCTCCTCATCCTTCTCTCTCCTCATCCTCCTCTCTCCTCATCCTCCTCTCTCCCTCATCCTCCTCTCTCCTCATCCTTCTCTCTCCTTTATCCTTCTCTCTCCCTTATCCTCCTCTCTCCCTTATCCTCCTCTCTCCTCATCCTCCTCTCTCCTCATCCTCCTCTCTCCTCATCCTCCTCTCTCCTCATCCTTCTCTCTCCTCATCCTTCTCTCTCCCTCATCCTCCTCTCTCCCTCATCCTCCTCTCTCCTCATCCTCCTCTCTCCCTTATCCTCCTCTCCCCTCCCCCTTACCTTCCCCTATCTTCCCCTCCTTTCCTTTCCCTTTAAACCTCTCTCTTTACCCCTCCTTTCTCTGCCCCATTCTTCCTCCCCTCCCCCCCCTCCCCTCCCCCCCTCCCCTCCCCCCCTCCCCTCCCCCTCCTCTTCCATTGGACGGAATTCTTATTATTTATTTTACGGTGCCTGAGTTGATCCTATTGGGTGGGAGGCGAATTGGTTAGTTAGTTCGCTTGTTAGTTGTCTTCTCTTACGCTTAGTTAAGGGAAAATTCAACATAATAAATCTCTTAAGAATGTATTTTGTCCTTCGGCAAATTAGTTCAGATAAAAGAGGGAAAAAATTTAACGTAAGATCAATTGTGACTTTCAACCATGTCTTTGATCTCTCTCTCTCTCAAGGGTCGTGGTGTGGGGTAAGAGAGGTGGTGGGGGGGGTGAGGTGTAGTGTAAACAGAGGAGGGGGTTGATTGTATCACTGGAGGCTCCTGCTGTTCCCATTGGCTGGCTGGTTGATTGTCTGTGCTGCTGCTTGGTCGATCACACACACACATCACACCACACGCACACACGCACACCACACACACACACACACGCACCACACACACACCACACACACACACTCACACACGCACCACACACAGACACGCACATACACACACCACACACACACACACGAACCACACACAGACACGCACATACACACACCACACACAGACACACACACACACATACTGTACACAGATACACTGCACTTGAGCCAGGTGCCACCTCACGCAGGTGGAGGTCGGTTTCAATGTCGTGACCTCCACCTAAAGTGTGTGACCTTTGACCTCTTAATACACAGTAGAGCTTAGGTTAGGTAAGGTTATTGTTAGGTTAGGTTAGGTTGGGTTTCGTTAGGTTAGGTTAGGTTAGGTTGTTAGGTTAGGTTATATAATTATCAGGTGAAATGAATTAACAGACCTAACCATCAGATGACCCGAAAAGAATAATAATAAGAAGAGCAAAATGTATAAACAAGAAAAATATAATAAAGGAGAATGGAGAAACGGATAAAGAATGAAGGAAGGGAGGACTAAAGAAGAGGTGATTGGATAAAACCTAATGAAGGTACAGGGAGAAGTGATAGTGACGAGGGGGAGGAAGGGGGGAGAGGGGGGAGGAAGGGGGAGAGGGGAAGGAAGGAGGGAGGGGGAGAGGGGAAGGAAGGGGGGAGAGGGGGAGGAAGGGGGGAGAGGGGGAGGAAGGGGGGGAGAGGTGGAGAAGAAGTGAGAGGGGTGGAAAAGTTGTGTTAGTAGTTTGAAACACCTCTCTCTCTCTCTCTCTCTCTCTCTCTCTCTCTCTCTCTCTCTCTCTCTCTCTCTCTCTCTCTCTCTCTCTCTCTCTCAAGATCTTCATATTTGAACTAATTCTTAAGTAATGATGAAAGTAATGTTGTTTTACCCTTGACTGTTGTTTAAAGAGCTGTTAAGTGATACAAAGAGAGTGTGTCGGGCAGTGAGAGAGGGACTTAGTGACTATTAATAGAGTGTGTGTGCTCATAAACGTGTTGCTGTATGTAAACAATGAGGGGGTAGGGGGTGAGAGGGGGAGGGTGGGGGAAGTGAGATAGGTTAGGTTGGGATAGGTTAGGTTGGGGTAGGTTAGGTTGGGATAGGTTAGGTTGGGGTAGGTTAGGTTGGGATAGGTTAGGTTGGGGTATCGGGTCCTGGAATTAAGTCAGTCCTTGGAATTAGACTTTACGGTGAGGGAGACCAGTAATATACGTACAGCCGGGTGTGGTGGTGGAGGACTAGAGGTATCCCCACCATCACCACCATCACCCTCACCATCACCACCCTCACCATCACCACCCTCACCCTCACCACACCCTCACCATCACCACCCTCACCATCACCCACCTCACCATCACCACCCTCACCATCACCACCCTCACCATCACCACCCTCACCATCACCACCCCCAACATCACCATCACCACCCTCACCATCACCACCATCACCACCCTCACCATCAACCATCCCACCATCACCAGGAATGTAGATGGGTCTCCTCCCTCAATGAGAAAGGAACCTATTTACAACCTTCTCACTTCACCTGACACTGTAGGGGGGGGGGGGGGGAGGGATACAGTATTTTTGGTGTAACTTTAATAAAAATAATAATTGCAGATGTTAAAAAAGGTGTTATATGAGAAGGTAATTATAACAGGTGCTCATTAGGTCAGGTATTGAATCGAAGTAAATTAACATAGGTGCTAATTAGGACAGGTGTTGAGACAGGTTAATTAGTCGAGTTTCACCTTCAAGTGCCGACTCATCACACCTTGACCCCACAGGTGGCAATTAATTAGCATCGATTCTTGCAACTGTGTGACTCTTTAAACTCAACTATAGTACGTGACATCTAGCTGGCATTCACCTGTGTGTGTGTGTGTGTGTGTGTGTGTGTGTGTGTGTGTGTGTGTAACCAACGTCACTTCCGGTGTAGGGTTTAGAGGGCTGGAAGTGATACAGCTAAACCTCCATCTAACAAACTATATAGAGATAAAATTCCGTTATATCGAGGATCCGTTAGATGTGAAACCTCTCTTTAACGGATTATATATAGAGAGAAGTCCGTTATATGGAGGACTGTAGCTGTATCGGATGTCGCTGATAGTGTGGCCCAAAAAACTAATATCCGGAGGCAGAACTGTAACCGGACCTGCCCTCTCGTGTATTAGAGCCACCGCTTCAAGGAAGTTTGGTTAGGTTAGGTATGGGGTAGGTTAGGTTAGGCTGTAGGCAAGGTGGATTAGGTTGGTTAGGTTAGGTTAGGCTAGGCTAGGCTAGGCTGTAGGCAAGGTGGATTAGGTTGGTTAGGTTAGGCTAGGCTGTAGGCAAGGTGGATTAGGTTGGTTAGGTTAGGTTGGGTTAGGTTAGGTTAGGTTAGGCTGTAGGCAAGGTGGATTAGGTTGGTTAGGTTAGGTTAGGTATGGGGTAGGTTAGGTTAGGCTAGGCTAGGCTGTAGGCAAGGTGGATTAGGTTGGTTAGGTTAGGTTGGGTTAGGTTAGGTTAGGCTGTAGGCAAGGTGGATTAGGTTGGTTAGGTTAGGTATGGGGTAGGTTAGGTTAGGCTAGGCTAGGCTAGGCTGTAGGCAAGGTGGATTAGGTTGGTGTAAACTTGTATGACAATTGTACGATATAAATATCCATCTTTCTATCACCCCACCACTCACCCCACCACTCACCCACCACCCCTCTCACCCCACCACTCACCCCTCTCACCCCACCACTCACCCACCACCCCTCTCACCCCACCACTCACCCACCACCCCTCCCCTCCCTCAAGAGCCGCCCACACCCCCAGCGTCACTAGTGGCACCACCCACGGCCGCCCAGAAATAGCGTCTACATGGCTGGGTGGCAGTACTGTACTTGCTCTGGACGTCCGTGTTTCTACAGTACCTTAAGTGGATTACCTGGAGGTTAGCTTCGCTTTGAGTAGTGTTAGGTTAATGTTAGGTTAGGTTAGCTTAGCTTAGCTTTGATTAGTGTTAGGTTAATGCTAGGTTAGATTGGTGTTATTTTTGGGTTCGTGTTAGCTTAATGTTAATTCGTGTTAAGTTAGTGCTAGATTAACTTCTATTACGACGCAACGTTATTGGATCTAAAGGCGTTGAAACAGCACTGAGACTATGCTGTAAATAACTGTATTCTCTGTCTATAACGTAAGAGCCTGACACCTTTAACCTAACCTAACCCAACCTTACCTAACCTAACCTAACCCCCCCCCCTCCCTGGATGTGTCGGACAATAGTGTAAATGGACACCTTGCTAATGTGTCCAGAGTTTTCCCGATATGTCCAATAATTGTGTCCAGTTCATCAGGTTTGAGTTCCCCAACACGTGTACAGCGACGCCTTGGGGACACCGTGGACATTTACCCAATATGTCCAGACCTTTTGGCCGCTGTGTGTCCGTCAGTGTGTAGTGGAGGCTCGATATGGTTACCTGTTGGGGGGGGGGGGGAGGAGGTTGATGAGAGGGAGGGAAGGGGGTAGGTGGAGGGAGTAGGGTGAAGGGGAGAGAGGGAGAGGGTTAAAGGAGAGATGGAGGGAGGGAGGTAAGAAAAAAGAGAGAGAGAGTTGATGGATAAGAGGGAGGGAGGGAAGGAAGGAAGGAGGGAAGGAAGGAAGGAAGACTTTAAACACCTCATCATGGTACCATAATCCCTCAGGTCATTAACACCATTTAGAGTCATGGTAGAAATTATTACCATATATATAAACTTAAATCAAGCTTAACTAAAAACTGATTTAAAACCGAAAAATTCTGTAAAAACAAAACCTCCAAAATAAAATCAAATCCACTTGACTAAAAATTTTCTTTGATGTGAATTTTTTTTTTTAATCTTTAGCATAAATATTAAAATTAAAATCAGTCAATAATTTTGTTTACAGATTTTGTTGGTTTTAATAACGATATAAAAGGATTTAAGTCTTTATTATAAGTTGTTGATATAGACGTGATGTAATATTGTAGAGGTGAGGTGAGGTGAGGTGAGGTGAGGTGAGGTGAGGTGAGGTGAGGTTAGGTGAGGTGAGGTGAGGTGAGGTGAGGTGAGGTGAGGTTAAGTTAGGTGAGGTGAGGTGAGGTTAAGTTAGGTGAGGTGAGGTGAGGTGAGGTTAAGTTAGGTGAGGTGAGGTGAGGTGAGGTGAGGTTAGGTGAGGTTAAGTTAGGTGAGGTGAGGTGAGGTGAGGTGAGGTGAGGTTAGGTGAGGTTCCTTGATGTCTAGATGTGTCCATTTTAAAGGTTTTTGTTAATGGGTGTCCAGTTTTAGCTACAGTTGTGTCTAGTAGCTGTGTGTGTGCGTGTGTGTGTGTGTGTGTGTGCAAGCGGCTGGGGAGGAGGGATCTATTTCTGGTTGTTTGAAAGTGGTTGAAAATAAAAAGAAAAGAGTGTTGGGTTGTTTTGTGGTGAGAGAGAGAGAGAGAGAGAGAGAGAGATGCGAGTAATTAAAGTCTGTGTTTGTATTAAGTCTCTCTCTCTCTCTCTCTCTCTCTCTCTCGTGGTGTGGGAGACCTTGAATTGAGTGTGTGGGAGTGGTATTAAAGTTGTGTGGTTGTAAGTGTGTGATCTCTCTCTCTCTCTCGTGTGTGGGTGTATGGGCGTGGTTGGTGTATTGTACGGGCGTGGTTGAGGGTCATGTATGTATGTACGGGCGTGGTTAGGGGTCATGTATGTATGTACGGGCGTGGTTGGTGTATTGTACGGGCGTGGTTAGGGGTCATGTATGTATGTACGGGCGTGGTTGGTGTATTGTACGGGCGTGGTTGAGGGTCACGTGGTTAGGTCTTGGCGGCAGTGTACGGGAGAGGTTATTAAAGGTGTCTGGTCATAGTGGCGCTCTTGTCTGTGGTCCATACACCTCCTGCTCTTAATAGATGATCGGGTGGCTGGGTGGATGGGCGGGTGAGTGAGTGAGTGGATAGATCGATAGATAGGCCTTAGCTCTTACACCATCATCTGTCTTCCAGCATACTAATACCGTCTATTGATCTGTCTGTCTGCCTGGTGGCTCATCTCTCCCTGTCTCTTTTATTACATACATACACTTAGTACAGACACAAAACAGACAGAGCCGTAATGTAAAGTAAAAAGAACTGTAGAGTGTGTGTGTGTGTGTGTGTGTGTGTGTGTGTGTGTGTGTGTGTGACCCACCTACCATCATCCAGGGCACAACAGGGGGTGATTGAGGTGAGGAGGAGATGGGAAGGGGGAGGTGATAAAAGAGGGGAGAGTAAGGGAGAGAAAAATGTGAAAGGGGAGGAGAGAAAGTAGGGAGAGGAGGTGAGAGAGGAAGAAAAGGAAAATGGGCAGGTGGGAAGGGGGGGTGAGAAGAAGGGGGAAAGGGGAGGAGATATGTGGTGGTGTTGGAGGGACCTGTGGTGGTGTTGGTGTTGGAGGGACCTGTGTTGGTGTTGGAGGGACCTGTGGTGGTGGTGGAGGGACCTGTGGTGGTGTTGGAGGGACCTGTGGTGGTGTTGGAGGGACCTGTGGTGGTGTTGGAGGGACCTGTGGTGGTGGTGGAGGGACCTGTGGTGGTGTTGGAGGGACCTGTGGTGGTGTTGGAGGGACCTGTGGTGGTGTTGGAGGGACCTGTGGTGGTGTTGGAGGGACCTGTGGTGGTGTTGGAGGGACCTGTGGTGGTGGTGGAGGGACCTGTGGTGGTGGTGGAGGGACCTGTGGTGGTGTTGGAGGGACCTGTGGTGGTGTTGGTGTTGGAGGGACCTGTGTTGGTGTTGGAGGGACCTGTGGTGGTGGTGGAGGGACCTGTGGTGGTGTTGGAGGGACCTGTGGTGGTGTTGGTGTTGGAGGGACCTGTGGTGGTGTTGGAGGGACCTGTGGTGGTGTTGGTGTTGGAGGGACCTGTGGTGGTGTTGGTGTTGGAGGGACCTGTGGTGGTGTTGGAGGGACCTGTGGTGGTGTTGGAGGGACCTGTGGTGGTGTTGGAGGGACCTGTGGTGGTGTTGGAGGGACCTGTGGTGGTGTTGGAGGGACCTGTGGTGGTGTTGGTGTTGGAGGGACCTGTGGTGGTGTTGGAGGGACCTGTGGTGGTGGTGGAGGGACCTGTGGTGGTGGTGGAGGGACCTGTGGTGGTGTTGGAGGGACCTGTGGTGATGTTGGAGGGACCTGTGGTGGTGTTGGAGGGACCTGTGGTGGTGTTGGAGGGACCTGTGGTGGTGTTGGAGGGACCTGTGGTGGTGGTGGAGGGACCTGTGGTGGTGTTGGAGGGACCTGTGGTGGTGTTGGAGGGACCTGTGGTGGTGGTGGAGGGACCTGTGGTGGTGTTGGAGGGACCTGTGGTGGTGTTGGAGGGATCTGTGGTGATGTTGGAGGGATATGTAGTGGTGGTGGTGGAGGGACCTGTGGTGGTGTTGGAGGGACCTGTGGTGGTGTTGGAGGGACCTGTGTTGGTGTTGGAGGGACCTGTGGTGGTGTTGGAGGGACCTGTGGTGGTGTTGGAGGGATCTGTGGTGATGTTGGAGGGATATGTAGTGGTGGTGGTGGAGGGACCTGTGGTGGTGTTGGAGGGACCTGTGGTGGTGGTGGAGGGACCTGTGTTGGTGTTGGAGGGACCTGTGGTGGTGTTGGAGGGACCTGTGGTGGTGGTGGAGGGACCTGTGGTGGTGTTGGAGGGACCTGTGGTGGTGGTGGAGGGACCTGTGGTGGTGTTGGAGGGATCTGTGGTGATGTTGGAGGGATATGTAGTGGTGGTGGTGGAGGGACCTGTGGTGGTGTTGGAGGGACCTGTGGTGGTGGTGGAGGGACCTGTGGTGGTGTTGGAGGGATCTGTGGTGATGTTGGAGGGATATGTAGTGGTGGTGTTGGAGGGACCTGTGGTGGTGTTGGAGGGACCTGTGGTGGTGTTGGAGGGACCTGTGGTGGTGTTAGAGGGACCTGTGGTGGTGTTGGAGGGACCTGTGGTGGTGTTGGGGGGATCTGTGGTGGTTGGAGGGATATGTAGTGGTGGTGGTGGAGGGACCTGTGGTGGTGTTGGAGGGACCTGTGGTGGTGTTGGTGTTGGAGGGACCTGTGGTGGTGTTGGTGTTGGAGGGACCTGTGGTGGTGGTGGAGGGACCTGTGGTGGTGTTGGAGGGATATGTAGTGTTGGTGGTGGAGGAACACAGTATTCCTCCTTTGCTAATGGAAAGTTCACTCGAGCGTAAAGACACGACTGTGGTAAAGATAGTGTGGTGTAGTATGGTCTTGTGTGGTGTGGTGTAGTGTAGTGTGGTGTGGTGTGGTGTGTGGTGTGGTGTGGTGTAGTGTAGTGTGGTGTGGTGTGGTGTGTAGTGTGGTGTGGTGTGTAGTGTGGTGTGGTGTGGTGTGGTGTAGTGTAGTGTGGTGTAGTGTGGTGTGGTGTACTGTAGTGTGGTGTGGTGTAGTGTGGTGTGTAGTGTGGTGTAGTGTGGTGTAGTGTAGTGTAGTGTGGCGTAGTATGGTGTGGTGTGGTGTGTGGTGTAGTGTAGTGTGGTGTGTTGTGTGGTGTAGTATGGTGTAGTGTAGTGTGGTGTGGTGTAGTGTGTTGTGTGGTGTTGTGTGGTGTTGTGTGGCGTAATTCCAGCCTATAGGTGAAGGCCGTGGATGTGTTATCTACGTTAAGTTATTTCCAGAAGCTGAAAAAATAATGACGCTGTAGCAACCCAACCCACCATCAGATACAACCCACCATCAGATACAACCCACCACCAGATACAACCCACCACCAGATACAACCCACCATCAGATACAACCCACCATCAGATACAACCCACCATCAGATACAACCCACCATCAGATAAGGCCCCCCGCCCTACCCCACCTCTCACCCCCCCCACCTCTCACCCCTCCACCTCTCACCCCCCCACCTCTCACCCCCCCCACCTCTCACCCCCCCACCTCTCACCCCCCCCCCCACCTTGAAGTGCTATTGTATATATCTGTCACAGGAAGGATGCAGGATACAGTGACGCGGTCCACTCCTTAATATCTCCTCCCCCCCCCCCGACACACTCCTGGAGAAGGATGTAATGTCAGAGAAACAGGACGGCATTCTACCCCTCCTACCCCCTTCCTCCTCCCCCCTCCCCCCCTCCTTCCCCTCTCTCTGTTTGTTTACGCCGGGACAAACCTAACCTAACCTTTACCTGACCTGACCTCACCTGACCTAGGAACATACACACCTGTTACTTTCTTGCTTGTTGTAGTGGTTGTTGTTGGACGTAATGGGTCTGTGGTGGTGAGGGATATCAGCATGTATAACCCCCCTCTTCCCTCTCCCCCCCCCCCCCCCCCCCGCCCACTCCCCCCCCCCCTCTACCAGCACCGTACGATAGCATTATTTAAGAATGTTCCCCACGTCTACACGCTTCTGCCAGACGTGTGTTGTTTTGTTGACCTCTGGCGGCATCGTCGTTACCTCCCGTAATGGTTAGGTCACCTTACTTTGATGACACACACACACACACCTGACGCGCTGATGGTGATGATGGTGTTGGTGATAGGAGGGAGAATAGGGAAGGAAGGAAGGAAGGATTGGAGGGAAAGGATGAGGGAGGAAGGGAAGAGGAGGGAAGGCCCGCATCTAAGACAGCCTGAACACGCTTCGCTGTAAGACGAGATTCCACAATACCTCCCTCCCTCCCTCCATTCTTGTTTTCCTTGCACCTCCTCGCCTTCTAAGTTTTGGTGACAGGTCAGATAGTCCCCAAACTATGAGGTCTATTTAATGTTGAATCTCCTGTGTGTTTATTAGTGGTCAGTGTGCCTGGTGACTCTCTCTCTCTCTCTCTCTCTCTCTCTCTCTCTCTCTCTCTCTCTCTCTCTCTCTCTCTCTCTCTCTCTCTCTCTCTCAGAAAGATACGTAATAAGAATAATTAAGAAATGAAACCACTAGTAATGAGAGAAAGAAAGAGATTAGATGAAATGCAGAAAAGAGAGTTAAAGGGAGATGCAAAGAGAGAGAGAGAGAGAGAGAGAGAGAGAGAGAGAGAGAGAGGGGGGTGACTAGTAATTGAGGGACCAGCATGCAGGTGCAGGTGTCCAAACGGTGACCAGGATATATTGTAGTGATGTGTCAGTCTGGTATCTCCCTCCCTCCTTCCCTCCCTGACTCGCTCACTCCCTCCTTCCCTCCCTGATTCGCTCACTCCCTTCCTCCATCCTTCCCTCACTCACTCCCTCACTCCCTCCTTCCCTCCCTCACTCACTCACTCCCTCCTTCCCTCCCTCACTCACTCATTCACTCACTTATCAGTCAATCAGTTACACCCACCTGCCCGCCCACCTACCCACCCTCCCTCTCGTCCTTTCAGTCATTCAATCTTCCACTATTCTTACACCCACTCGCTTAAACACCACACCTTCACCACCACACCATACCACCAACACCACACCATACCACCAACACACCACACAATCTCACTTCAACACCACTTTCATACCATCACCTTCCCGCCACCATTTCAGCACACTCCCACCACTTCACCACACTACCACACCATCACCACACCATCACCACACCACACAATCTCACTTCAACACCACTTTCATACCATCACCTTACCACCACCATTTCAGCACACTCCCGCCACTTCACCACACTACCACACCACACTACCACCACCATCATCATCACCACACATCATTACCTCATGTATGTAAACGTTAACTATGTAAATATAATAGAACCATACAACCAGTGTTTACCTGAAAACCGTAGAGTCAACCTGTCAGGTGTGTTAATTTATGCTCACGACGGGCGGGTTCACCTGAGTCAGTACTGCCCCTGTTTACCTACCTGTCAGTTAGGTCAGGTTAGGTCGAGGTCTCACTAACACCAGGGTCTGTTAAAACTGTTTGATAAGCAGTCATTGTAACGACTCACGGCCTGGCTGGGGTGAGGTTGGGTTTGAATGAGATTCGTCCAGTATTACACGACAATGTTTAATCACTCATACCTGCAAATACATGTCCCTCTGTCAGTTGTGAAGACCAAACACACGAACAGTAGCCATCATAATAAAGTGATTAACTTCTCAAGTGGCTAAAATACATTGGTCAAACTCACTTGTGACGGATCTGTTGTTATGACGCTGGTAAGAACAGTGGCTGACAATTTTGGTTGAAGTATCCCAATGCACTAAACTCTGTAGTTGGTGTATCACAAGTCTTCCATACAGTAAAGGAGATACAGTTGTTGTAAGGGGGATATGTTGTAGTTTATTACTTTTGCTGTAGTTGTTACTGTATCTCTTCCTGCCTCACCCTCCCTTCCTCCTAGACAACGACGGTGTCAGCTTATCATTGTCTTCCCCTTGTCCCCCCACCTCCCCTCCCCCCCTCTCTCTCTCTCTCTCTCTCTCTCTCTCTCTCTCTCTCTCTCTCTCTCTCTCTCTCTCTCTCTCTCTCTCTCTCTCTCTCTCTCTCATGGACCATTAACAATGCTAATAATAACATAACGTGAGATAATTATGATAATGTTAACAGAAATATTATATAATTAGTGTGTGTGGGGGGGGGTGTAAAAGATGATGATAATTGATAAAATTAGTGAAAGTATTTATAATAATCAACACGATACTAATATAATTGGTGGATCACACACACACACACACACACACCTCATCTGCAAATTTGGTAAGAAGCTTTACACCATCCTCGACACCGGCTCCTACTACCACCTGAGATCCCTAGTCCGAGAATTGCTGTTCGACACCACAACCACATCCAGCCCATACGTGCACGAACTGATCGTTTTGAGAACAGCCCAGTCCCAACCATTGTAAAAATTATCAATAACTTGTAATAAATCAGTGTATTCACTCCCAGTAAACACTACTCCTTGCACTGTCACTATGTTGAAATGAACTGTAGTTTGAGCTTTTCCCCATCTAGTTATTATATGTCTTATTTGTGTCACTTATGTTACTTGTATATTATTTGTAATTCGTAACCCATTCCCCAAATATGTAACTGTATATTTTCAGCCTTCTGGCTGCCAAGCTCTTTCAATAAACCGTTAATTATTATTATTATTATTACACACACACACACACACACACACAGGTGTTTGGGTGAACATTAATTTCCGGTTTGGGTGTTTTGTTTACATGATTCTCGGCTCCTATGGACGGGCTTCTCGTCAGCACAGATAGCCAATCAGAGCTGATTTTCGTCAACACAATTGACCAATCAGCGCCGTTTGTCAACACACAGACATGGCCAATCAGTGCGGCTTCTTGTCACGTACTTATCCAATCAGCGTGGGTTTTCGTCAACACACTTGGCCAAACAGAGTTGCTTCTCGTTAAAACACTTGGCCAATCATCGCGGCTCCTCGTCACGCCCAGAACCAATCATCGGCGGCTTCGAGTCGCTGGAGAAATATTTGTTTGATAAAGTGTTTACGTTTATTTATTTATTTATTTATTTTCCTCAACCTGTACTTGTTTAATTAATAAGGATAATATATAAAGGTGTTACGTTTGGTTGGTTGGTGGGGGGGTGTTGATGGGGGTGGCAGGTGGGATAATTGTCTGATCATAATAGTTTGTCCGGTAAAGAAAACGGAGGGTTGTGGTATAGGTGAAGGTGTGGCTGGCGATGTATAATGGTCTACCCTTTAAACTTTGAGAATACCACAGTAAATGAACCAGTGAGCCAGACCTCTCTCTCTCTCTCTCTCTCTCTCTCTCTCTCTCTCTCTCTCTCTCTCTCTCTCTACGATTACCTGAGAGAAAGAGGGGAAGGAAGAGATAGGAATACCGAGCGAGATATTTTGATTTTGAAAGAACAGATAGAGGTGTGTGTGTGTGTGTGTGTGTGTGCGCGCGCGCAGTATTATCACCACTATTATACCTGAGTACATAACCCCGTCGGCCTGGTAGGTGGTGAGGAACGTGAAGAAGAGAGTGGTTAATGGAGGAGAGAGAGAGAGAGAGAGAGTAATGGTAGACGCCTCACCTGACTTGTGACGTATTCTCTCATGATTCTTGAGGCAACACAACCTTCCCTCTCCCACACACACACACACACACTTTCCCACGCTCATCACCAGCTCTCCCAGACACCTTCATGCTCCCACGTACGCTCCCCCCCCCCACTCACCCACGCACTCCGCCTGGCGAACGAGAGTGAAAGTCAGATCTCATGTTGGTCAAGGTCGGTGCTACAGAGACAGTTTCTCTAGTCTAGATGGTCCGTACCCTGGCCTGCCCCTGCCTCACCCTGGCCTGCCTCTCGTTGGCCTGCCCCTCCCTGCACCTGAGTGTATGTGTGTGTTGCATCAAGCTGTTGGTTCAGGGAATCATTAATTGAATTGTAAGAGATTCACTGTGAAGATGGTACAGAGACCTGATGAATGGGCGTGGAGGAGGGGCAGTGAGAGGGTGTGTGGGCGTGGTGGAGGGGCAGTGAGAGTGATCGTGGTGGTGTGGGCGTGATATGGATGGTGCACATGGGCGGTGGAGGAGAAAGTGTAAGTCAGGTGATAGTGGTGGGGGCGAAGAGGTGAGGGAGGGAGTGGGCGGGGGGTGACCTATGGACGGGAGCAGTGGAGGGGAAAATTGAGGTGACGAGTGGGGCGTGTGGTGAGGGATGAGTGGGTGGTGGGCGTGTGGTGAAGGATGAGTGGGTGTGTGGTGAGCATGAGTGGGGTGGGCGTGTAGGAAGATGAGTGGGGGTGGACGGAGTGGTAACGGCCCCCTAACTAGCGTACTCCCTCTCTTACACAAACAAATTAAAATCTCTATATATACCTTAACTTGAGCTAAAACTGTTAATTCCCATTTTTATTCTTTTCATTTTCTTTCTCTGTGTCGACTCATACATAAATGAATAGTAATCTAAGGCGTTGTATTTATTTCGCTTATATATCTACTGTATATAGTCATCTCTCGCTGTATATATCAAGGGTCCCTGTCTGTCTGTCTGTCTCGTAACTGGCGCTAGGGAAAGGTCGACTCAAATTGTACTTCTGGATGTCATATTTTTTATTCCCAGTCTGTTAGGTTGAGGTTAGGTTAGGTCAGGTTAGGTTATGTTAGGTTAGGTTAGGTTAGGTATTTTCGCTCCAAAATCTTATATTTTGGCGACAATTTTACGAACTAGGTTTTGTAGGTCAGAGAGAGTCCGTGTTATAGGTCTTGTAGTAATTTACATAACACGAGGTTGGACGGAAATATCTTGGGATAAAAGTAGGAATGTATTTGTGTATTTGTATGTATGTATATATATGTATGTATCTGTATGGATGGATATATATATATATATATATATATATATATATATACATATATATATATATATATATATATATATATATGTATGTATGTATGTATATATGTATGTATATATATGTATGTATGTATGTATGTATGTATATATATGTATGTGTGTATGTATGTAAAGACATACCACTTAAAATTTATAAAATGAAACACGGCAGGATGAAGGGTTTAAGCAAGTTAGGTTAGGTTAGGTTAGGTTAGAATAGGTTAGAATAGGTTAGAATAGGTTTTTTTAGCAAGTGAAATTTTTAAAAAGATAAACGAGTGTTTCGTGTCTCTTATACACGTAGTCAGGTTAATTGGCGAGTGTGAGTGACAGGTGAGATCAAGGTATATCGATAAACAGGTAAGAATCTTCTAACTTGATTAAGAAAATAGTATAAAAAGTAATATATTTTGTAAGGAAAGTTGGTGTGTCTGTCTGTCTGTCTGTCTGTCTGTCTTTTTTGTGTGGGTCTGTGTCTATATGTTTGTATTTATTTGTATATGTATATGTCTGACTGTGTGTGTGTGTGTGTACGTACATAAACAGCAACCTTCATGATACAGTGACTACAGTACAGGGGTTAGTGTAGCTGTACCCGATACAGAAGTGAGTACTACCTGTGTTGATATTTGAGAGTGAACTTTGAGTATATGTCAAGGTCCCACTGTTATGGTACTTTCACTCCTTGGCGATAACAACTCTACCTGTGTGTGATGTGGGCTGGTGGTGGTGGTGGTGGTGGTAGTTAGGGTGGTGGTGGTGGTGGTAGTTGGGGTTAGGGTGGTGGTAGTGGTGGTCATTTTCGTGGAGGATGAGGAGACAACAACAGCGGCGTGATATCCCTCCCTCCATTTCTCTCCCTCCCTCCCTCCCTCCCTCCATCTCCGTCCTTCCCTCCCTCCCTCCCCACACCAGGAACCTGTTTTAGAAGGGAATGGATCAAGTCTTTTTTTGGAGCGTGATGTTTTTATTTTTTCTTTCGTTGTGTCGGGGTCATCTTCAGGCAACTGGCGGAGCTACAGCACTGATCAGGTGGCCTGTCTAATGGGCCCTACATCTAATAGGCCCCAATCCCAATAGAACTCACTTGTAATAGGCCCTAAGTTCCCAGCCTAATACAATCTAACCTTATTTAACTTTACCGAAATTTACCTAATCTAGCCATACCTGATCTAATTAACCTAACCTAAACAAAAGAATTGGTTCCCCGTTGTGTTCTGTTCATAAAGGATCCCTGACGTAGTGGACACACAATGCTAATGGCTCCCAAATCAGGGGTTAGGTGGGGGTAGGGTAGGTTAGGTTAGGGTAGGGTAGGGTAGGGTAGGTTAGGTTAGGTTAGGTTAGGATTGGAGGCCCACGTGACCTTCAACTGGGTATTCAGGTTGTCACGCCCTGGGGTCAGTCTGGTTGGTTGAACATGGTGTAGGGTTAGGTTAAGTGAACACAGGAACTATGGCGTTAATCTTTGTTGAACACACGAGAGGCTTAACGACCTTCATTGACCAAATCGTATAGGTTATTGGGGCACTGGAAGAGTTGGTACTGCTGCTCTCCTCTCCCTCCTTCCCTCCTTCCTTCCTTCTCATTTAACTGTCCTTCCTTCCCCCTCCCTCACTCGCCTCCACTCCTCACACTCTCCCTCCCTCCCTGACATCATCCAAGCCTTAATTCTCTCCACCTTCACCCTTTCCTTTCTCTCCCTCTCTCCTCACCTCACCCCATTACCTCTTCCACCTCCTCTCAACCTTACCTCACCTCTCAGCCTTTCATCCCTCCCTCTTTCCTTTCCACCACCTCACTTTAATTCTTGCATCTCTCTCTCTCTCCCTCTCACCCTCACCCCTCCCTCTCACCCTCACCCCTCCCTCTCACCCCACCCCTCCCTCTCACCCCCGCCCCTCCCTCTCACCCTCACCCCTCCCTCTCACCCCCGCCCCTCCCTCTCACCCTCACCCCTCCCTCTCACCCCACCCCTCCCTCTCACCCCCGCCCCTCCCTCTCACCCCCACCCCTCCCTCTCACCCCACCCCTCCCTCTCACCCCCACCCCTCCCTCTCACCCCCGCCCCTCCCTCTCACCCCCGCCCCTCCCTCTCACCCCCACCCCTCCCTCTCACCCCCACCCTCCCTCACCCCCCCCTCCCTCTCACCCTCACCCCTCCCTCTCACCCCCGCCCCTCCCTCTCCCCCCCGCCCCTCCCTCTCACCCCCGCCCCTCCCTCTCACCCCCGCCCCTCCCTCTCACCCCCACCCCTCCCTCTCACCCCCACCCCTCCCTCTCACCCCCGCCCCTCCCTCTCACCCCCACCCCTCCCTCTCACCCCCACCCCTCCCTCTCACCCCCACCCCTCCCTCTCACCCCCACCCCTCCCTCTCACCCCACCCCTCCCTCTCACCCCCGCCCCTCCCTCTCACCCCCGCCCCTCCCTCTCACCCCCACCCCTCCCTCTCACCCCACCCCTCCCTCTCACCCCCGCCCCTCCTTTCACTTTCTCCTCATATATATATTCTTTGACGGGGAGGTTGTGGGGGGGGGGGGTGTAAGGCTGCTGTACTGTATGTCTGTCCTGTCTTGTCCACGTACGCTCGATCTCAAGTACGTCCGTCTATCCGTCCGTTCGTGGGGTGTCTAATCTGTAGGTGACCCCCTCCTCACCCATCCCACAGAGCCACTATATTTTATGGGTCAAAGGTCAACATGTTTGGGTCAGCCTCGCCTCCTCCACACCCACAACAGGTTGGTCAGGTCGCCTTAATTAACCTTAAGTGAATATAATTTACCTGGTGAATCCAGTTAGTATCCTAGGAGCACCAACTCACCGCCGGCCATGTGTGTGTGTGTGTGTGTGTGTGCACCAAGGATGAAGCCATGACCTATCACGTGTGTGTGTTGGTTTCCAGCTAAGCATGTGAACTGATCATACTAGTTATCGTATTATTATTATTTATCATCATCACCATCACCACCACCATCATCACCATCACCACCACCACCACCACCACCACCACCACCACCCTCTCGTTGCCTCCCTCTGGTGGTGTGGCCGTCAGTGTGAGGTCGTCCCCCAGGGAACCATAACATGATGTACAGGAGTAAGAGACCTCCCTAACTCTTCCTTGTTTATGGTGTATGTGTGTCCCCTACCCCTTACCCCTACCCCACACCCCTCACCCCTACCCCACACCCCTACCCCTTACCCCTACCCCCACCCCTACCCCCTACCCCACACCCCCACCCCTCACCCCCACCCCTCACCCCCACCCCTCACCCCCACCCCCACCACCTACACCACTGTCAACATACACTTCTACTTGTACGTTCTCCTACCTACTACACCCACAAGAGGGCGTGGTCAAGGGGGCAGTAGGCGTGGCTGGGATAGAAAGGCGTGGCCAGGGCAGCAGCTAGGACAAGTGGGCGTGGTCAAGGCCGTAGTAGACGTGGTTAGGAACAGGGGGGGCGTAGCATTTTACTAATATGGGCGGGGCTAACTTTATCCAGGGACAGTCAACAAGGAGTGAACTAGAGAGAGAGAGAGAGAGAGAGAGAGGGGGAGAGTGAGTGAGAGAGAGAGGCAGGGGTGGGGGGGGGACCTACCTCTTCCTAGCTTACAAGATCCATATATAGTTAGAGCACCAGCCCCCCCCCCCCCCCCCACCGGCCTGTTGACGGGTCTCTGTTGCGTCACTGTTAATGCAGGCCGCTGATGAGTCACTGTTGTAGGGTCACTGTTGCTTTCTGTTGAGAGTCACTGTTGATGTAGGTTACTGTTATTGAAGGTAATCAGTAGAAACAGAAGACGAGGAGAAGTAGAACAAAGATGAAGAAGAAGAAAACGAAAAGAATAAAAAACAAGAATAAGAAGAAAGTGGAAACCGAAGTAGGAGAGAAAATAAATAAACAAATAAATAAAAAGAGAAGTAAGAAAAAACAGACAGGAAAAAGTAAAGGAAGGAAGAAAAAGAAGAAAATTAAATAAAAAGGTAGAAAATAAGAATACGAGGTGGAGAAGGTGTGTGTGTGTGTGTGTGTGTGTGTGTGCAGTATATCCCCTTTCACATAATCATTTTCTCTCTCTCTCTCTCCAACCTGCACATGAACCCTGTATTTGTTGTGTTAAACCACCACTATCATCATCAACCACCACCACAATCCACCAACCACCACCAACCACCACAATCCACCAACCACCACCACCACCACCACTACGAATAACCTTTACGCAAAATAGTTTCTCTATCTATCTACGAAAACTCATTTGCATACCACGGGATTGCTAGCTTACGGTGAGCTTTGAGGCGATTAAATACAGCAAGTTTTTGTAGTGGTGAAGCTGCTGTAGTGGTTGTTGTTGTTGAACTCTGATGACAGATTACTGGACGGGAAGGGGGGGAGGGGAGGGGGGTAGGGGAGGGGACGGGGAGTGACAGAAGTGGAATTAGCTGTTTGTTATATAATGAAAATAATGATATGTTGTTTAACAGTCTAGATGACAGAATGGGTCGTAGAGGAAGAGTTTTTGACGGGTAGATGATTAGACGGTAGACAGGAGAGTGGAATTAGACAGGAGGGTGAGAGAGAGAGAGGCTATCAAGGATGACGTTCTGAAGGTGAGAAATATTCGAGAGAAGAAAAACAGGAGAAAGTAGAGAGACAAGGACCCACCTGTCTCAAGAGTCTCCAGGTATAAGGTCTCAAGAGTCTCCAGGTATAAGGTCTCAAAGAGTCTCCAGGTATAAGGTCTCAAGAGTCTCCAGGTATAAGGTCTCAAGAGTCTCCAGGTATAAGGTCTCAAAGAGTCTCCAGGTATAAGGTCTCAAGAGTCTCCAGGTATAAGGTCTCAAGAGTCTCCAGGTATGATAAAGGTCTGTGATAGGAACTGGTATATATTAACGCATGACTGGTGGTGAAAGTGTGTGGTGGTGATGGTGGTGATGGTGGTATGATGTGGTGGTGATAGTGGTAGAACTTAACACACACACACACACCGCTGTTAGTTGTGGCGTGAAATTACTAACAGCTGGAGGGTGTAAGGATGACGTCACTAATGTTTACATATTAAAATACCAGCGCAAAGTAATGTGGAGGAGGAGTGTGTTGTGTCACCTCTGAGTTATTATATTTTTTGTGTACATCGATTGTATGTGTGTATGTATGTACAGTACGCCTGTTTTTAACTAGAATGACGCAGGTAAAGGTAACAACACCTATATAAGCATTACCTGTTGTGTGTGTGTGTGTTTTACCTCACCTGAGTGTAGAGAAGTACCTCACTCTCTCTCTCCTCACAGTTAGGTTCATACACCCTTACTGACGTCATCTAGGGCTCAGGTGAGGGTCTACAAGGGGGGAGGGGGTGATGTTGAAGGGGGAGGGGGCGATGTTGAAGGGGGAGGGGGCGAGTATACAAAGGGGGGAGTGAATTTGAATTATGACACCTACATCAACTAGTTTATTGTGCACCCTATACACCTTCTTTTGAGCGTTCCAACCTGAGAGTCGCCAGTGTTAGGTTAAGCTATTTAGGGTTAGATTAGGTTAGGTTAATTAAGGTTAGATTAGGTTATTTGACGTTAGGTTAGGTTAAATAACGTTGCAGGTTAGTTGAACAATTTATAACTCGCTAAAACAGATAAAAACAACATGGCATCACCAAGAACTGAGAGACAATGTTATCGCCGCGTCTCACCTCACACGACTGGCTGCCCTAACACTTGGCTATCGTCTCCTATAGTCAAGTTAAAACCGGTTCACGAGTATTAATAAATGTGGGAGAATGGCGATATATTTTAATTCTTCTTTATGTTGTGGTGTATGTATGATCAGACATTCCAGTCATTTCCTCGGTTCATAATAATACTTTACTTGTTTCTTAAAGGTTAACAAACTTTCTACTTCTGTCTGGAATGAGAGATCGTCTTTAGATGTGTGTGTGTGTGTGTTTGTCTGTATGTATGTATGTATGTTTGTATGTATGTATGTACATCTGTATGTGTTTGTGTTAACTTTGGATGTATTTATGTATGTATATATATGTTTATCTACTGTACAGTGTGTGTTTGTTTATATATGTATGTATGACTGTATGTATGTATGACTGTATGTATGTATGTATGTATGTATGTATGTATGTATTCGTGTATTTCACCAACACATTTAAAATAACTCATATTTCAGTCATTCATCCGACCTCTGAGTGGCGGCCATCACACCACAATAAGCCCTTGAATAAAACCCTCACTTAATTAAGATTTTGTCATGATATACTGTAATACATTTATATATATACACCAATACAGTAATTATACATAACACCTGGTTATAATTATGAAGGTTAATAATGTTATAATTCTAAATATGTGTGTGTGTGTGTGGACCCCTGGAATGTTTACACGTAGGTTTCCAGTTCAGTGAGGTGTTACGTTACGAGTGACTGGACGAAGTGGTGGTAGGGGGTGGTAGTGGTGGTAGGGGGTGGTAGTGGTGGTGGGGGTTATGGTGAGAGGCATCTTGAATGAAAGTGAAAGGTAATATTGGTTGACTCGGTCCTTTTATCACCAGAGCGAGCGAGCGAGCGAGATAGAGAGAGACAGACAGACAGACAGAGATAGAGACACAAATAGAGAGAGACAGACAGACAGATATAAAGAGACAGAGAGAGACATGAGAAAGGCCTTATCATAGATCAATAAACGTGTGAGAGACGGCTAAATTACGAGTGATTTTGTTGTGAGCTAACACGTCGACTTACTCCGGCTACAAGATCATTTAGCCAGAGTAAGTCGACGTGTTTACCGTATTCTGTATCTAAATACCTGTATATCTGCCTGTAATTTGCGTCTTCACCTGTTTCTGTACCTGTTGCAGCTTTGTATGTAACCCTAACTTGTATCTTTATGTCTGTAGCTGTGTATTTTACCTGTAGATTTACCTGTACGTGTGTACCTGTAGATTTACCTGTACGTGTGTACCTGCAGATTTACCTGTACGTGTATTTTCGTCTTTAGTGATACCTTGAGAATTTATCCTTGTCCATGAAGTATCTTTACGGTGATGGTATGGGCGGCAGAGTTAAATGTAGGGTGGGTGGCTGTAGGGTGGCTGTAGTGTGGGTGGCAGGGTCGGTGGGTGGCAGGGTCGGTGGGTGGCTGTAGTGTGGGTGGCAGGGTCGGTGGGTGGCTGTAGTGTGGGTGGCAGGGTCGGTGGGTGGCTGTGGTGCGGGATAGAGAGATTAGCTCAGCGACCTACATCCTGTGTGATGGTGAGGGTCATGATGCATCCCTGCTTCTGCTTCTCTGCTGTCTGCTGCTGCTGCTGCTTGTCTACTCCTCTGCTTGTTGTATGCTATCTACTATTTCTGCTTGTTGTCTGCTGTCTACGCGTCTGCTGCTTGGATAGTGGTACTGGTGTCTACTTGATTATGTGTCTGTTTCTGCTTGCTGGTTTGACCGCTACAGCTGTCTGCTTGATGCACTTACTCTTTCTCTGCTTGTTGTCTGCTTCTGGTTGACTGTTTGATTCTGCTGCTATTGTCTGCTTGCTTCTTCTACTACCCTGCTCTGGTGGTGAAAACATCTACACTACACCTAAACACACTCACTCACTCACTGTGGTTGTAATGTCTTGTACAGTCACCACTCAGACCACTTGACTGCCTGGTCCATCTCTCACTGACTGTATCAGATCACACACAGCTCAGGGAAAGAGGTTTGGTGGTGAGGTGTGGTGGTGGTGGTGGTGATGGTGAGGTGTGGTGGTGGTGGTGGTGATGGTGGTGGTGAGGTGTGGTGGTGTGGTGGTGAGGTGTGGTGGTGAGGCTGACCTTCACCTGTAAGGGGTGTCAGTGAACTATCTGCTGGTGGCCACAACACAGGTGTGGGTTGTGGTTGTATTTGATTCCTTTGTTTCATTACCACAAAAATATCGTTTTATAAAATATGTTTTTTTTTTCACGGGATTTGAATTCAGGTTCTGTAACTCTCGGCCACAACAGGTAAAACGCTTACTCTTTTGCACAACATTTAGTGAGGGTTTGTTCCTGTGGTGTATACAGCCACAAAGTTGGGGCTAGGCGAGGTAAGGTTAGGTCACACCTCAGGATAGATCAGCATTTACTGGGGTTGTGGGAGGGGCGGTAGTGGTGGTGAAGGAGGGAGCACCCACTAGACTCCAGGGAAATATCTGAATCGTAAGCCCCCCCCCCCCCGTACCTGCATGACGTGTACACCTCGCCTACAGGTGTTTGTCCTCACAGTATGCATGGTGGCGTGTGTTGTTCTTGTGTTACATTACCATCATACATCTTCAATGTTGCCCGTCCTCAGTGCATGACCTCTCCCACCACCTCGCCTCACATTACCTGGTAGCTATCAGGTGCTACTCACTGACCTATTACCTCTCTCTTGTGCATGACCCTCACTCAGGCTCACACTCAGGCTCAGGCTCACACTCAGGCTCACACTCACACTCAGGCTCACCTCACCTGCTTAAAGTTGTTCTCACTAAGACTCTCATCTTTTGTGTGCTATTATTATTATTATTTTTATTGTTATTACAAGAAGTGTGACCTTTACTAGTATGTAATAGACGTGACCTGGTTTACCCATTAGCGGTAAGAGGTGTGTGTGTGTGTGTTTGTTTGTGTGTGTGTGTGTGTGACCTTTTCGTGGTGAGGTGTAGGACCCCCCCTCCCGTCGAGGTAGTGGTCCCATGGGCAGGTGTTGAAGACCTACCTGGGGAAGGTGTGATGATGATGATCACCTGCACCAACACCATTACCAAACACACTCACACACATCCACTGCTTGCATTACCACTCTTCCCACACGTCTCCACCCCTACCACACACCACCACCATACCTCCACTTCCACCACCACTATACCATTCTTGTAGTGTAGATAGATCCATGCATGGGATGTATCTAACCCGGAAACCTACTCGAATAATGTATATACCTGTACCTGTACCTGTTTTCCTTACCTGTACCTGTTGTCCTTACCTGTACCCATTACCTGTACCTGTTGTCCTTACCTGTACCCATTACCTGTACCTGTTGTCCTTACCTGTACCCATTACCTGTACCTGTTGTCCTTACCTGTACCCATTACCTGTACCTGTTGTCCTTACCTGTACCCATTACCTGTACCTGTATTGTTTGTATGAGAGGTTACCAGTCCCGCTCGGTTATGATTTGTTTACATTTTGTTGTTACGTCATGAGAGAAAACGGGACATTCTGGGTAACTGATGTAAACCTCAGACAGTGATGGGAGAAGCTGATTGGTGGATTTTGGGATGCAGGAAGCTGATTGGTGGGTTTTGGATGATGGGAGAAGCTGATTGGTGGATTTTTCGGTGATGGGAGAAGCTGATTGGTGCATTCGGCAAAGGCGTTCTGCGTGTCACGGCGACGAGGGATTTTTTTTTTACCATGGAAGAAAATCACGACCCCCTCCTCCCTCTCATCTCCCCTCCTTCCCCCTATTAGCCCCATCCCCTCCCTTCATCCCCTCCCCCTCCCTTCACCCCCTCCCCCTCCCTTCACCCCCTCCTTCTCCTCACCTTTTACCCCCTTCCTCCCCCCTTCACCCCTACCCTCCCCCCTCCCTCCCCCCTCCCTCCCCCCTCCCTTCCCCCTCACCCCTCCACCTCCTCCCTCACCCCGGAACAGGACATCCGGCGACCCTCCCTCCTACAGATCCTCCTCCACTTTCCTCTTAGCGTGTGAAAGTCATAGCGACGTCGGTGGGTCACACACACACACACACACACACACACACACTACAGATTTTTTATTTATTATTATATATATGTGTGTGTGTGTGTGTGTGTGTGTGTGTGTGTGTGTGTGTGCGTGTGAAAATTCTGTTCGATAATTTTTTTGTTCTGAGGGTAACTAATGTGTAGGCCAGGGTGAGGTAGGAGGAGGTAGAAGGGTGAGGCCAGGGGCGAGGTAAGGGGGTAGGGGGTGGAGAGATGTAAGGGGGGAGGTAAAGGGGTGAGGTAAGGGGGTAGGCCAGGGGTGAGGTAAGGGGGTAGGGGGTGGAGAGATTCTTGCTCTGTCAACTGAAGTGAGGAAAGGGGAAAGTGACTCATTCTTCCACGAGTTTTTAGTACGTGTGTGATGGTGATAGTGGTGGTGATGGTGATAGTGGTGATGGTGATAGTGGTGGTGGTGGTGATAGTGGTGGTAGTGATGGTGATAGTGGTGGTGGTAATGGTGATAGTGGTGGTGATAATGATAGTGGTGGTGGTGGTGATAGTAATAGTGGTGGTGGTGATGGTGATAGTGGTGGTGGTGATGGTGATAGTGGTGGTGGTGGTGGTGGTGATGGTGATGGTGGTGGTGGTGATGGTGATAGTGGTGGTAGTGATGGTGGTAGTGATAGTGGTGGTGGTGATGGTGATAGTGGTGATGGTGATAGTGGTGGTGATAGTGATAGTGGTGGTGATAGAAATAGTTGTGGTGGTGATGGTGATAGTGGTGGTGATAGTAATAGTGGTGGTGGTGATGGTGATAGTGGTGGTGATAGTGATAGTGGTGGTGATGGTGATGGTGGTGGTGATAGTGATAGTGATAGTGGTGGTGGTGATGTTGATAGTGGTGGTGGTGATGGTAGTGATAGTGGTGGTGATAGTGATGATGATAGTGATAGTGATGGTAGTGATATTGGTGGTGATAGTGATGGTAGTGATAGTGATGGTCATAATGGTGGTGGTGGTGGTGATAGTGGTAGTACTGGTGATATATTTTAATGCAATTTTGTTTGGTATGTGTATGTACGTATGTTTTTATGTATATTTGTATGTATGTATGTATGTATGTATGTATGTATGTATATTTGTATGTATGTATGTGATGACAATTCCTACATATATAATAAGAGCCCATGTGTTAATAACAGGTGTTCTCTATTACAGGTACAGATGACGTCAGTAGATGGTGTAGTGACAGACAGACAGACGGTACTGGTGAGTAGTGGCGAGGTTAGGTTAGGTTAGCCTTGGTTAGGTTAGCCTTGGTTAGGTTAGGTTAGTTTTTTTTTTCTCAGATAACCTACCCTAACCTAACCTACCCCATGGTAATGTTATGTTACAATACTACCATAATAAGATGTTTTTCGTCCACATTCGGGGTAAATTATACATACACTCATTTAGTAACTCATGAGCGTGTCGCAATATGTAAACAGTATAGACACAACGGGTCCAAAGTGGCTGCACTACGAGAGCTCCTCAAGGTGTGTCTTTGACCTTTCATTGTGACCTTGACCTGAGTCCAATTGTAACCAAATTTGGATGAGGGTTGCCCACGGTATTGGTCTATAACTGTACAAAGTTTGAATAGAATTAGTGTAAGTGTTTTGGAGATATTAATGAATATGTGAATAAATATTAGAGTTTTAAATGCAAATATACTTATGCACGCAAACTATCATGCATATTTACATACATACATGCATGCATACACTTACAAAGAAAACATACACACCATACATACACACCATACATACACACCATACACTCATACATAAATACACCAAAAAATTATTCTTACGAGATTTTGTGTGAGACAATATGACACAACGGACGAAGGATTTTGACAACACTATACCGAGGTAACAGGAGTCGTAGTGTTCATTCTGACATTGATCGTTCACTCTCCTGTCTTAGCTGTGTTTGTTACCTTCTCGGTCCAAACAAACACAAACACGAGTAGTTCTTCCTGTTTGTGTCGCTGTGTTGGGTGTAATCTTGTTTGTATTCCTCAATGTACTCACACCTCCCTCTTCCTTATCTTCCTTACTCCTGCTCTTCCTTCTCCTCCTCCTTCATCTCATCATTATTCTCCCTACTGCTACTGTCTCTTCCTTCACCTCTTCCCCTTCTCTTCCTAATTCCTTGTTCTTCCTTCTCCTCCTCAACATTCTCAAGCTACTACCATGTCTTCCCCCTCTTCCTGTTTTCACCCGTGATAACCTCTGAGTGGTGTGTCAGCACAGTCGTTGTAGTAGTGGTGGTGCGTATTGTGGTAGTAGTGGTGATTGTTGTTGTAGTGGTGACGGTAGTCCAGGTAATACCATCATACTTGGGTTAGGTTAGGTAGGTCATTTGGTCATCATTTTTAGACTGTGTGTGTGTGTGTGTGTGTGTGTGTGTGTGTCTGTGTGTGTGTGTGTGTGTGTGTGTGTGTGTGTGTGTCTCTGTGTGTGTGTGTGTCTGTGTCTGTGTGTGTGTGTGTGTGTGTGTGTGTGTGTGTCTGTGTGTGTGTGTGTGTGTGTGTGTGTCTGTGTGTGTGTGTGTGTGTGTGTGTGTGTCTGTGTGTGTCTGTGTGTCTGTGTGTGTGTGTGTGCCACCATCACCTCTTCATCTTACACTTCAATAATCCATCTCATACGTGACTAGACATAGTCAGTGTTGTTCACAGGTTACCAGCTTCTGTCCTCCCCAGTTGACGTCCTGGCGTTGATGTGACAAGTTGGTGCTGGTTGTTCCCTCTCCTCTGACCCCGTGTGTGTGTGTTAGTGACTCTTATTGTGCACATATGTTTTATTATCGTACATATGTGTTTACCTGACACCTCCCCCCCCCCTCCCTCCAGTATCTTGTTTACGGTGTCGCCTGTGATGGTGTTAGTGGTGATGGTGTTAGTGGTGATGGTGTTATACTGAGGGTTTCTCACAGACAACACAATTACATTATTATTGGTGTGTTTAAAGTGCACTGTGACCGGCTCCAAGTGTTGTGATGCCTTGATAGTGCGTTATGTTACCTTATACAACAGGTGTTATATAGTAACAACAGCAGCGCTCTCAGTCACAGAGGTGGTGTTATCTGTTATCTTAAAGTTGGTATCACACATCTGTAGGAGTGTTGGTCATTATTATTATGTGTCTGTGTAGAGGAAGTAAAATGACACACACACACACACACACATGCACCAAGCAAGGAATCACCATCACCACCATCACCAAGAAGAAGGGTGGTAGTGGGTGGTGAAGGGCTGGCCTCATTACCCGCGCCTCACTTTGGTAATTTACATTTATATTGACGCTGTAAGCACTCTTGGAAGCCATCGTCAGGAACCTCTTGGAATTCCTCTTCTGTAGCAGCTTCGACGACAGCTGAGTTGACATAGTGGTGCAGTTGCTTAGAGTCAGCGCCCGTGTTGCTGAGGTGACAAGAGGGGCGGTGAGTGACGAGTGTGTCGGTGAGTGACAAGTGTGTTGGCAGACATTGAGATACCCGGCGGTGAGTGACCAAGGAACACGTTCGCTGGAGCTCTACTAACATAATAAGAACTTGTGGTGAGGAACTAATGACTGTCTGGAGGGTAGTTACTGAATCAACTAGTGGAAAACACTCCCAGTGGATCACTTAACTCACGTGACTAATTCCATCCATCCAGTCAGTCTCTCTCTCCTGGTTCTGGGTGTTGTGTTGTGTTGAGGAAGATACAGGAGTGAGTGTTTCTGTGGTGTGTTGTATCTGGTGGTGTTGACACGTTGTTACTGGTGAGCCGAGAACGGTGATGACACTGTTTGGTGACGGCGGTGAAGGAAGAAGTCGAGGACAACGTGAGAGGCCAGAGGTCTCGTTTCACACTCCAGCAGTCACCGCCATAATGTTTCCTGACGAGGACGATGACTATGATGACTCGGTTGTCCAGGAGAGTGACGGTGACCCTGACGACGACAGAATGGGACCTCGGCCTCATCTGTACTTGGTGGCCACCCTGAGCAGCAACACTGACCCCGGCGGCGGCACCTCCCCTCCCACGCACCACAGGGTCCTGGGAGTTAACACAGCCGCCTCCCTGTACCGAGATCCTTATGAGTCTATGGCCACGAGTGTCCTTGGCTACACCGACGGGACGATCTCGAGGTCGTGGTCAAAGGGCATGGCGAGCTGGTACACGTCCTGTAAGAACAGTCCTGTAGAGTCCTCGTGTGTAGAACCTTCTGAAGGAGTGGCTGTAGGTGCTGGGGACGACACCCTATTGAGAGAGGAGATAGCTCACCTCTTCCCTCACATCCTTCCCTCACTCAGACGTAAGTACAGTATGTGTGTTGGGCCTCATCTACACACACTAGGAATGGGTTATGATATTTCCGAGGCTATCATAGTGTTTACTGGCTTGTTGGCTTTGTCGTACTTCAGGCTATCGTGGGAGGGGGGGGGGGATCTCTGGTGCCGACGCCAGGTAGACACAACAGGTAAACACCATTAATTAACATGTTATTCTTGACCTACAGGTACAAAACAATGCATGCATGTCCTTATAGATCCGAAGCTTTGAAACTCCATAACCAAAATCCATTTAACGGAATATACGAAAAGGGAATTCCGTAATATGGAGGGTCCGTTAGATGTAAAACCTTCATCTAACGAACTATATAGAGATGATAGTCCATTATATCAAGGTGTTCATTAGATGTGCACTCCCCCCCTCCCCTCCCATCTAACTAATAATATGGAGAGAGAAGTCCGTTATATGGAGAGAGAAGTCCGTTATATAGAGGATTCCACTATACTCCCCGAACTAATAAGCCTCGTGTACAAGTCTTATCCGCCTGCGTCACGTCATCTCCGCCTGATCAAAACATCCTGCCAAACATCAGTCGTCGATAAGAGTAAACGTGATGATGCTTCTTTACCTCCGACGACGACAAAGTTTCCTGAAAATGTAGAAGTAAAAAGTAACAAAATAGTATATGGACTTTCGGTGTAGTGTTTGGTGGTAAAGTGAATAGTTAATGAGTCTTCCAACGCCATGTAGTGTGTGTGTGTGTGTGTGTGTGTGTGTGTGTGGCAATTATATGTATATTTGTGTACATACTTGTCTACATATTGTTATTTACTTTTGTTTACATATTCATCTAAGCTTGGGCCATTACATACAGATAGATAACTGATGTAAACCTTAAACCATTAAAACCGGGTTGAGTATTAGAGGAAAAACCACCCCCCTTTACCCCCTCACCCCCCCTTTACCCCCTCACCCCCCTCACCCCCTCACCCCACCCGCCAGGCAGCTATTAACGTCACCCCGCCGTGCTATTATGACTCCAACACCCACCTGTAATAAGGGCGACATTCTCACCTGTCCGACCTTCACGATCAGCTGACTTGACTTCACCTGACACCTCGCTTTTCCCTCCCGTTTTCTTCAATTTTGAATTCCCTACCCTTACCTTACCTTACCTTACCTTACCTTACCATACCATACCATACCACCTTACCTTACCTTACCTTGCCATACCATACCTTACCATACCATACCTTACCTTACCTTACCATACCATACCTTACCTTACCTTACCTTACCTTACCTTGGTGATTTGGTAAGGAAATTAAAGTGTGACGCGCCAAGACCTGACACACCTCCCTCCCCCCCTCCCTCCTTTACGGTGTGTTGTGTCAGGAAGCCAGAGTAACTTGGCTTGGTGTATAGCGTGTTTTATAACGGGTTCTCATCTCCCGGCACACCTCACAGGCATTCTAATTAAGTAGCTAAGGTGTCCGCAGGTAGTGCACGCGTTCGGAGCATAGGAGTAGTACAGTAAAACGTTCTATGGTTAGGTTAGATCAGCTAAGGATAGTTGGATTAGCTTATAAGTTAGGTTAGTTTGTTTGGTTAAGTTAGTTTATATTAAATTAGGTTTGTGTGGGTTAGTTTACGATAAATTTGGTGAGGTTAGGTTAGGTTAGGTTAGATTGGGTGAAATAATAAATTTTGGTGTCTAATCTACAGGTGATCCGCTGTTGTCTTTGTATTTATGAATAATTTAAGTATGGATACATTGATACATTACTCTTGTGTCACTGTACATTCACAGCGTATCTGGAGCACGTGATTAGAACATGATAACTTACCTTCTACAAACACCTACAACGGATAATATTTTTAGGGTCACAAAAGGTTACGGAAGGTCACACAAGGTCACAAAAAGTCACAAGGTCACAAAAAGTCACACAAGGTCACAGAAAGTCATGGCTCTTACAAGAAAAGTCTCCCACCTTGGCACCTTCTCCGAGTGCCATCAGGTGCCATCAGGGGTTATTATATTTTTACTTTAATATCAGTGAGAACTTTGATGACTCCTCCCCTTACCTGGTGTGTGTGTGGGGGGGGGGGGGTGTTACTTTAGGGCTGGGAAGGGGGTGAGGAGAGGGGAGGGTAGTAACTGTGGGTGAGTGGGGAGAGGGGAGGGTAGTGAGGGGGAGCGGGGAGAGTAGTGAGGGGGAGAGGGGAGTGCTGTCTGAGGTACACATTTTATGAGGTCAATCTTTACTGATGTGAGCTATTGGTGATGCCTACTGGCTCTTCCTGTTGTTGTCATATTGTATCAGTACTCATAATATTTACGTTCCAATAATATTCTCCTCATTTTTTAATACTTGTAATACATACCTGAATAAATATACCACCAGTGTGTTTATTATTATTTATCATAACGTTGAGAAGAGGACTGAGTAACTTAGCTGCGTACACAGTGTTAGGTGAGTGTAAGGCGGGTGGTGACTGGTTGGTACAGTATATGAGGTGGATGGTGCTACGGTATGTTACTGCTGGTGATGCTGGGTCGTGTATGTTCCTGCTACTGGTGGTGGTGCTAGAGCGTGAATGTTCCTGCTACTGGTGATGATAGTAATAGCAGTAGTCGATGGCTCAGGCTTTGTTAGTTGTTATCAACCATGTACCGTCACCTCACCTCACTCGTGCATGCTGAACGTGGGCGTGGGGGTGCCAGCCAGCCTGCCTCCCTCCGCCCACCACACCCCCAGACTCACACAGACGCCGTTACTCACATTTGTACACTCCAATACTATTTCCCAGGTGACACTTCCTAGTTTTATGCCACGTAAGCTAAAGGAAACGGTATATCTAATATGATTTGTCGACATAAGAAGACGGCGCCGGAGTGAACAGGATTTATAGCTCAAATAGACGAGTTCGCTTGAGTGTATGTATGTATGTGACCTTATTTTGTAGAAGCTGTTCTGTATCTAGACTACATAACGTGAGATATACTACAGTGTTTTGAACGGTCAAATGGTGAAAGGTGAACATCAGCAACTTTGAAAAATGCATTACCTAGTTGGCACCTCTCTCAAACAACAGTCTAGTTTACTCTCTTCTTCCTCCTCGTTCTCTTTTCCTCCTCCTCCTTCTCTTCATCTTCCTCTTCCACCTCCTCTTCCTCGTCACAATAAATGGAAGAAGATGGCAGAGTTGTTTATGCTAGAGAGAGAGATTCCTGGCCGAGTCTGTGTCAGCGTAATGTAGGTGACAGCTGCACTTCTTCACCAAGCATGAATACTGAATCATGTACACCACCACCACCACCATCACCACCACCACCACCACCACCACTACTATCACCATCACCACCACCACTATCACCAACAACTGTGTACGCTGTTATGTCCTACTTGTCCCTCTCCTTTCTTCCTATTCTTTTCTCCTCCTCTTGCTCCTTCTCCTACTCCTCTTCTTCATCCTGCTTTCTCTCTTACTCCTCCCTCTGTTCCTCCTCCTACTCTTCATCTTCCTTCTCTTCCTACTTCTTCCCCTGCTTTCTCTCCCATTCCTCCCCCCTTTTCTTTCACCTCCTCTTTCCTCCCTCCTCCTGAACACAGTATACAGGAAGCAGAGCACCTCCCCCCCCACACACCAGGAGGCAGGCAGCACCCATAAAACCATCACCAGAACGACCAATCATCTCCTCCTGCCTAGTCTTACCCTCCATCACCACCCGGGCAATGAAATCCCCTAAGAGCCTCCGCCGTCAGACACCCAACACGAGTCGTCCTGGAATGCCAAAATAAAAAATGACTAAATCCTAGGAAGAGTCTCAGTTACCACCTCAATATTTACATTTCTTTGGTGACCATTTTCTTATTTTTGTGTGATTTAATGTTTTTTAATTGTTTTTTTTTTATCTTTTCGTTGTGGAAATAGGTAAATAAACTTGTATTTCGGGTCACCGTAAGATTTTAGGCACGCCCATTTATTTTACCTGTAGATTAGGCATCCCAGTTTATTTTACCTGATGAATAAACACCCTAATACTTAACCTAGCATTAACCTAACCCAACCTAACATTAACCTAACCCAACCTAACATTAACCTAACCCAACCTAACATTAACCTAACCCAACCTAACATTAACCTAACCCAACCTAACATTAAACTAACCCAACCTAACATTAACCTAACCCAACCTAACATTAACCTAACCCAACCTAACATTAAACTAACCCAACCTAACATTAAACTAACCCAACCTAACATTAACCTAACCCAACCTAACATTAAACTAACCCAACCTAACATTAAACTAACCCAACCTAACATTAACCTAACCCAACCTAACATTAACCTAACCCAACCTAACATTAACCTAACCCAACCTAACATTAACCTAACCCAACCTAACATTAACCTAACCCAACCTAACATTAACCTAACCCAACCTAACATTAACCTAACATTAACCTAACCCAACCTAACATTAACCTAACATTAACCTAACCCAACCTAACATTAACCTAACCCAACCTAACATTAACCTAACCCAACCTAACATTAACCTAACCCAACCTAACATTAACCTAACATTAACCTAACCCAACCTAACATTAACCTAACATTAACCTAACCCAACCTAACATTAACCTAACCCAACCTAACATTAACCTAACATTAACCTAACCCAACCTAACATTAACCTAACCCAACCTAACATTAACCTAACCCAACCTAACATTAACCTAACATTAACCTAACCCAACCTAACATTAACCTAACATTCAACACGTATCATTTAGTTTCCTCAATGAAGTTATGAAATATTTAATACAAAACTTTTAAATGGCAGAAAATTAAGAGATAGGTTAGGCTAAGTTAAGTCAGGTTGTGTTAGGTTGTGTTAGGTTGGGTTAGGTCAGGTTTTGTTGGTCTTGTGGTTAATTAAGGTTTTTAAAGTCTGTTTTGTTCGTTTGGTTTTTTTGTCACAGTTCAACACGACCGAAAATATATAAATTTTTTTCCTAAACTCTTGAAATTAAATTTTTTCCCGTTTTTCTCGACGTCAGAAGTTGGCGGACAATAAAAGATTCTTAAAATACTTAAATATATTTGTTGTTGTCAATAATTAACAACTATAGTTTAAACAGTTGATTTTGCTCTGTTTAGGTTACTGTAGGTTCATATTTGACTTAAGTTAGATTAGGTTAAGGCTAGGCAAGGTTCAGGTAACTGACAGGTGATATGTGGGAAAACATCGTATATATGTATGTAGACGTGAGTACATAAAAATGGGACGTGTAGTACATATGGGAGGAGGACCAGGGAGTGCCAACCAGGGCCAGGCAGTAGTGGGTGCCAAGTGCCCCGACGACCTGCACTCTCAGACTTCAGCGTATTTGGACTGTTTCTTGGCCACTAGACCTGTAGTTGACCTTTAAGCTATTTCCTCTTGGGGTGTGGAGAGAGAGAGAGAGAGAGAGTGAGTTTGTGTGTGTATTTGAGGTGTGTGAAGGAGACATGTGTGTGTGTGTGTGTGTGTGTGTGTACACCACTGCATCCGTGATAGTGAACAGGAACAGTCAGGTGGTTAATGAGTAGACTTATCACAAGCCAGTTAGTCCATCGCCTGGCTTTGAAGTACACACACACACGACATGTGCGGGTTGCTCTACCGCTTACAGGAGTATGGGGTGCACAGTAAACTAGCCGCTGTAAGTGGCCTAAAAAAATGTGTGATGGTGGTAGGAGGACTTATGGTGATAGTTGTAGTGGTGATGGTGGCAGGTGGGTGGTAGTGGATCTGGCTGGTTGTGGTAGGGGTAATGGTGGTGTTGGGGGTAGTGGTGGTAGTGTTGGGGGAAGTGGCAGGGGTGGTGGTAGGGACAGTGGTGAGGGTAGTAGGATGGGGAGGATGTATAGGCGTCTCCCACGGACCAAGCATCCTATTGCCTTCATCAAGCAGAGTGAGGGACCCGCCCCGCCTTCCTGGTATATGGTGTGATGATGACGTTATATTGTTACCATGGTGGTTAAGATGAATGTTGCTATGTTTCTTGGGAGGCGGATAAGACTGTACCTCGGGTGGGTGAAGTTATTCGCTGTAATGTGAGTTGCTCTTTGCCTGTGTCTTAAACCTCCATTAATTTTTATATCCAGTGTGACGTATTAATTTACACCTTTTCACCCATCCGTCTGTTCACTTGTCAACATGATATATCCATCTACCTATCTGTTCATCTGTCTTCCCTTTTATTTATCAGTCTGTCAGTCCTTCCTTCCATTCTTCCGTTTGGCTCCAACGAGCCATCATGTCTGAGACCAACTTTAATGTGCGTTCAATTAGCCATGGACTTTATATTATATTTCCCAGTTGTTCTCTTTGTTTTTATATGATTTTCATAGTTTTTACTCAATTCATGCAGGCGAACGTGGACATTACTGTAGATATATTCGTAAGCCAAGATAGCTGATAAGTTTACCATCACGAAGACGACGGAAATGTACCTTCATTGTTTGTCTTTATAACATAAGCATTCCTCCTAAGTCAGTCAGTGGTGTGCTGAGTGTGCCTTTAAACGTTATAACACCGCACAACTATAAGGATTAAACTGTTATGATATAAAATAAACTATGCACTAATATTACCAAATTACATCATCAAGGTGTATTAGTATAGTTAATAAACAAGTTTATACAGCGGTGTTGGTCTTGCAGGGGTGTATGGCAGCAGCGTGGAGTCTACGAGTCACATGCCGTCGGCTCCACCCACCCCGCCCACCACCACGAGATGGGCGTCCTCGGGAGAACTGCCGGACACCCCTGCCCCGCCCACACCGGACCCCGTGGCAGAGGCTGAGAGGCTCACTATGTACCGTTGTATTATCTCCTCCATCGTCGAGTCGGAAACCATCTACCTCGAGTGTCTGGATGTTGTCCTCCAGGTGAGTGTTGTCACTTAAGAGGTTAATTAAACGCCCTCATGGTTAAAGCTCACTACAACTCAAAGTTCATACAGTATTTATCACATTTTTGTGAAATATTTTTTGCTTTGTTTAATCAGCATGAAAAAGATTGTGTTATTTGGCAAAATGAGTCTATAATATTGAGAAAATGTATATAAAGACGATTTATAATCGGACATGACATAATTGTCGTTTTAAGTATTATATTTTTTATTATTTCAAGGGTCATTAATTACACTACTTTACCTGTGTATTATATTCATTGATTGCAGGTACAGTAGTCTCAAATTTTCGTTTTAAGAAAATACAATCAGTATATAAATTCATGCTTACTTCGTGCTTAATCTTTTATCAATACAGTATACTGTATTAACTTTCTTCAACAGTATATGAAAGCACTGAAGGCAACACTGACAACATCTCAGCCTGTGATCTCACCAGATGACTTCTCCACGGTGTTTTACCGAATAACAGAATTACACGCCACCCATAGTGAGTTTCTGAACGGACTTAAGGAGAATACGAGACAGTGGGACGGCACCAACACGATTGGAGAACTTTTTAGAGTTCTGGTAAGACTAATCACAGGTTTTATCTCACATACTGTTCATTTCCTTCATGTTATCTTCTGTCTTTTACCAAATATTTCTGGTTCAGTTTGTGCCTGTATCTTATGTCATTTTATACTTTATGTGCAAATAAGAACATACTAATCTCATGAATGTCAACAGTTATTGTACTTTAGTTTGAGCAGTGTAAAGGAGCAACATCTTGATGGGGTGTTTCATTTCCTTAGGTATCATGTTACTGTTACAAAAGGCTCTTAGAATTACAGTACAACAATCATTTAGAGTCAAATTAAAATTATTTGAGTAAATACTGTAATGAAAATCCAAATTTATTTAGGTTGTTGTAGTGCATTTAACTGTTTCTAAATGCAAATTGTGTCAGTTCTATTTTGCCATCAATGTAACATTTTAAGTTTGATAGATTAAACGTTTCTAATTAAGATGTTTGTAAATCTTAAATCAAAGCATTCATACTTGTAACCATGGGTTGTCATCACAATCACTGAAGGCAATGATGGATGTAATTTGTACATTATACACAGGATACTCTGCTGTCCTGAATTAAACTATCTTGGCAGTTATAAGTGTTAATATACATAGTCCATCTGGGTCTGTAGACTTAACAAATTTATTTATTCATATCTTTCATACAGGCAAGTAAACTGGATGTATATGCCACATTTCTGCAAAATTACCCTCGTGCTGTAGAGACAGTAAAGCGGTGCAGCACACAGAGCCCACAGTTTGCTGACATAACCCGGTCCATCAAACTACGCTCCCTCCAGAGCCAGGCACAGTCCCTGGAGGACCTCCTGCACCGACCTGTGGCCAGGGTGCAGAAAAATGCTCTAGTCTTACATGTGAGTTTTATTCCTTTACAAATATATGTTTACCTTATCATGTGTAGATGGCATTTCTTTAATGATATTTAGTGTAATCAGTACTGTACTATGGAGTGTAAGTATTTTCTCTGAGTTTAGGAAATAGCTGTAGCATGAATGAATTTTTATTTATACACTGTACAAACTAAGGCCTCTCTTAAATTGTCAGCCTGGCAGATATGGTGGAAAAGATATTAAATTGATTAAGTGACATGAAATACAGAATGATACTTTCATATTGTAATGCTTGTATAGTATACACACTGTATTTAAATTTGTTTTACTGAATGATTTTTAATTATACAGAGTAACTGATTACTTTAAGATGTTGATAATAGCAGGTAACTTTATATTACATATATCATCATAATGCCTCGGTCTATTGTTGTTAATTTTACCATGAGAAGAGATCTTACCTTCATACATCTACAAGTTTTCTTTAGTATACAGTATTGTGCTGTATATTCTTTCTTATCAAAATGAAAACATGTAAAAAATTTAAAATTTATATTATGCAACCATTTCAGGACTTGCTCAAGTACACTCCTGAGCACCACTCAGATCATGAAACACTACGTGAAGCTCTCAGACTCACACAGAACTTCCTCACACACCTCTCCATGGTACACACTGAAACCATGTTTCCTGTAAGTATTGGCCTCTGTATATTTCATTTAATAGGTTGCACTGTATATAAATTGAATACTGAAAAACATACAAGACTACTGTGTTGGAAAAGCTTATATAGTTTTAACATTACAAAGTTTTATGTTCATCTTCAGTCAACATTGTAAGAAACTAGTTTACTTTTACCAGTTAGTTTGATAATAAGCTTTATAACTTGTAAGTGTAATAAGTGATAAGTGTTAGTATAAATCTAGATTATAAGTCTGATAATTAGTTAGTAGCGAGTGTATTAATATTCTCTATACTGTATTCTCCTACTTACAAATACCTGTAATATATTAGAAATGTCTGGACAAACTATGATCTGCCTTCAAGAAAATATCTAAATGATTTGCACAATGTTCTCACAGCTGTTATCATAAAGCATTTACATTACATAAGAAGTAACTGTAAACATTTTCAGGCTCAGGATCGTCCTCAGCGACATCTGGTTCGCAACTCGTTCATAGTGGAGCTGGTAGAAGGTCACCGCAAACTGAGACATCTCTTCCTGTTCAACGATGTTATTGTGTGTGCCAAGTACAAAGTAAGTGTGTTCTTTAGTACAGTAATTGTGTTGGGCAATACTTAGCTAGTTCTTTGACATAATGTTTGAAGACAACTACATCCAGGTGTCATTTTTCAAAGAGCCACACTGGATATATGGAGAAAAAATCTGAATTTCTTTGGAAGATGATGATATTGGTACCTGTACTGTACTACTCAGGGCTTGAGTTGTAAAAATTAACGAGTGGAATGTTCAGATTTGAATCATTTGATATCTAAATTGTGAACAACAGTTTCACAACAAAAACAGCATGTTGTTGAATGCTGGAATATTGTTGTTTCCCACAAGTCTTTCTCTAAATTGTACAACCTTTGCACCCAAGTCAAGGTCTACAACATATGGCTCTCACGGCCTCAGCCAAGTTATCGTACAGTGCAACGTCTTCCATACATTGCTGGCATAATTGTTTTTATATTTTCTAATGCTGTATCTGTAATGTAATATTTCTGATGCTTTATTACAGGTTTTGCTTGAATTTTTTCATCAACATTAATGTACAGTGTCAATATTTCCAAGGGTAGTTTGAGGTTTAGATGGTGCAGTACAGTAATATAGAATAACACTAGCTATAGCCATTACCTGGTTCACGTGTTGAAACAGTTAAAATTGTTAGTTCAGTATTTCTGTTTATGTCATGGCTACTACTAAAGACCCCTCACTTCCTCTCTGCCTTGTGATGACAGCCACTGTAATACATTATCATTGAACATACTGTACTTATGTAAAGGCTTGAAATTTGGTGAAGTATATAATATCAATTGGAATGTGTTCCCTTGAATATTTTAACAGGAATGATTTAATACAAAGTTAACAACCAGTAAGGCATACCAGTTCAATCCACCTCAACTCGGCCCTGGTACTACCTGAAGTGTACATACTGTGTGAAGTGTTTAATAACTTTCACCATTATTGAATAGAGACATTTTACAACATTGCCAAAGAACCTGTAAAGCCAATGGATACTGCATATATAAATTTAGAGTATGAGTTTATGTGTGTGTGTTTATAGGGAGCATTTCAGTGTCTTGGAAGGCACCTCTACCTTACTTTTCCACTCTTCCTGCAGAGAAAGGTGGGGGGGGGGGGGGGGGGGGGGGGGGGGGGCACATAAAAATTATAGAAGAATAACAGCAATACTATTCACTGAAATATTGAAAAAAAAATATGCAGCATTGAAACCTAATGTGCTTAACAAATTTGAAAAGTAACACCTTTTTCTTTTTTTCTTACAGCCAACTGGTAGATCAGAGAAGTTTACATTTGAAGTGAAGTGGTACATCAGCCTCCATGACATCGTTGTGTTAAACGACAGTGGACCCGAGACCCTGAAGGAGTCCAACCCTCCAAACCTGGTGTCTCTTAAGTCTCAAGCCTCCACAGTGCGAGACCAGCTGAGGAGGGTGGACAACATGGGTGATAAAGGGGTAAGTTTCAGCACCATTAACTGAAAAATAAAACTATGATATTGGAAGAAACAAGAACAGCAGAGAGTAGATTGGATAATGTACGTGATAATGGTGTGAGCTGATGAAGAATTAATGGATAACATGTAACAAACTACACAGTTGATTGGATAACAAAATAAGATTACCATGAATTAGCCACAAGCTCCGTCAGTGTGGTCTGGTATGCATAACACTGGATTTTTTTTTTTTATCAGTGATGGAGTTAGTCAGTATACAGGAAGTGACAGATACAGCTAAAAAAGTCATATTTTTAAGATAACCCAGTGAGCATCATTAGTGTCAAATATTTTCAGTGGGTATCTGTAACAAGGCTCTGTTTTAATTTACCTCCTGTACACAGTGAAAGGGCTATAAATAGATGATAATGGAATATTTTGTATACTGTTCAGTTTATATAAGATAAGAGCTGACTCTGTGTGTGTGTGTGTGTGCGTGTGCGTGGGCGTGCGTGCGCGCGCCCGGGGGTGGGCGTGCGTGAGAACATAATATACTGTATTTATTTTACACAAGAGAGTTGTCTTACAGTGTGTGTGATAAGCTTGTTAACTTGGCCATATGTTAGAGTTGTGTATTGTTATTAATCATGAGGATAATTTCAACTGATGGTAGTGGACATTTAGTGATTTAGACCTGTGTCGATATGAAGATTTAACATATACAATGAAAAGCCAATTAAGTATTATTTGTTAGTAATAGGTGTACTGTACTTTAGTTATGTATCTGTTAATAGAATTTTGATCAAAGTAAATTATCATCTGTTGAAAATATTGTCGTGTATCTACCATTTAGCGTTCCCGTGTTTCTGCAGGCTGGCCGCATGAACATTGCACGGAATGAGAAACAGAGGAAGAAGTTAGCAGAACTGGAAGCTCAGCTGGTACTAGCATCACCCAACCTACCCTTCAGAATATCCAAGAGAGCCGGCTCAGTCCACACATTCCTTATCTCGTCAGAATATGAGCGAGATCAGTGGGGTGAAGCCATTCAAGTTCTACAGGTAAGCGTAGAAGAAATTAAGTTGTAATTATCTACCATAATAACCCATACATTCACAAACTCAGTCTGAAGTGTTTTAATGACCAATGTGTAATGGCTGCTCCTCACACAGCTGGAGTGGGTGGAGCCGTCTCAAAAAATTTTAACTCGAGTCGTGACATATTTCTCGTGTGCGTATAAATTTGGGAAGTTACCTGAGAGATTTAGACACATTTGATTGGTTAATATTTCATGTTTTATATCCTAAGTTCCCATTTACAGGTTTTAGGTTCATCATCATACTGCAAGTTGTGCTGCGTTCTACTAAATCCTCATTTATTGGAGGGTGGAACGGTTCACATTGAGTCATTTCTCCCCCTCGTACCTCGTGCCATACGCCCCCACTCTTCTCGCTCACTGTTTACTTCTTGTTTTGTGAGAATTATTGGTGTAATTTATGACCACAGTGTTGTCCTGCATGTTGGGTTCTTATCACCTCAGGTTCACATGTTGCTGAGGGTAGTCAGTAATGTGTACACTGGTTAGGATATTGTTGATTGTTTACCTCGTGAAAGTAACTGATCTGCTTGAAACTTTAGTATTAATTTTTTTAACTGTTTTGATAAGTTACCCTGTTTTATAATCTTGACCCACTTAGATGCAGGTAACCGGCATGCATTATTCTAATACCTTTTTGGTTGATGGTAACAGTTTGGTTTTACATATTAAAGGAGGAGATATATTGTAGCTTACATATTTCCTAGTTTCTGACTCAAGGAAGATATCTCATGCAGTTTCACAACAAATGGTACCTGTATATATATGTAGATGATCCAGATATATCTTATAAACTTGAAATTACCTTATGTACTTTATATAAATACTGTACTGTAATTTTGATGTTTTATTCATGTGAAGAATATTTATTTGATGTGGATAATATTACACCTTTTTTTTATTGTTCTTATACTGTTTATGGAAGACTTCGACAGACACTGTGCTTATTTGTATACAACAGATTATTTCATATTAATCTATTTCAGAACAACACCCCTGGTGTCGGAGGAAGCTCCCTCACCCTTCAGGAACTGCAGGGATGGATCACAGCTTGTCGATCCTTCTTGAAGACCAATATGGGGTCATTCTTGCTCAAATCTGGTCGAGATGATTCACTGTTGCTTGGTGATCTTCACATCGTGGTATCTAGTCTACATGGCCTCACTAGTCCAGCAAGTAAGTGTTATGAGATACATTATATGGTCGTACAGATACAGTACACTAAAGTCCCTTCAGTCTGAATTTATGTGGCTCAAGGATGTTCCAGATTTTTGGCAAAATACTGATTCATGGTGGTTTTGGTGTACGAGCTTCCTGCTTTTTAAGAAATAGATCCATCTCTGAATAGTTGCACATATCACAAAATTACATGTAAAGAAACCTGTCTAACCATTAACAACCATTATCTAACTGTAGCTATGTTTCTACAGAATAAGATTTGGTCCCAAGGCAGGGACTGTATATACAGTAAAAACTTTATACAGGTACTCCTCGACTTACGACCACCCAGACATATGACCGCCTCAGCCGTATAAAATATTTTTCAAATTACGTATTTTCGAGTCCCTGACGTCAGTGATCTCGCTGTGTACTGACAAAATTTTCGTTTGTAATTCCCTTTAAAATGGCTGGCAAGCGTGAAAGTGAGAGTTCTCGTGGTGCTGAGAAGAAAAAGAGACACCCATTTTAGGTTTTCTATGTATTATTTTCGCCTTTTCGTCTTACGACCTGGTCGTCGGTTCGGAACCCCGTCGTAAGGCGAGGAGAGACTGTATGTGTATAAGTTGGTATCTGGATAACTATTGGTATGTTCAATACATTTGATAGAATATCAGTTACTGTACCTGAACAGTCCATCAAATGAAATTTAGCTGGTCCCCATCTACTGTACATAATTTGAGGAATTTACTGCACAGTATATACAGCTGTGTAAATTGTCAGTAATTGGTCATAGCTGTACAGTACATGTGTGTAGTAGTATGTTAACACATCTACTGTAGCTGTCATTTTTATTATTCTCTTTAATTTTACCTGTTAACAATGGTTTGTATCCACAGACATGTATGTGTGCTTCGAAGTAGACTCGTACGGGCACTTCTTCCGCAAGGCTAAAACAAAGGTCACTGAAGCAGTGGAACCTCACTGGAACCAAGATTTCATCATCGAGTTAGAGGGTTCACAGACTCTCCGTATTCTGTGCTATGAGGACCATCCAAAGCTGGGAACACAGCTGAGGGGCAAAACTCATTTGGAGGTTTGTGATTTTTATTTGATAGTCTACTGCCACAAGGAATATAGTCAGGTTACTTAATCAAGCTTAGGAACAACAGACATATCATAGATGACATTGTTGTGTGGATGTTTATGTTATAGTTAGTGAAGTGGTCTTCATGAGGTCTGTGGTTTGACAGCAAGTATTGACCACTCCCAAAAGATTTTATACTACAATACAATAACCAATTCTCCCATATTTTGTAACTCTGGGGGACCTGCCTTTTAATTTCTTTCATCCATTCCTGTTTCTGCCCCTTTGTTTAAAGAATAATTTTACTTGTTCTATAAATTTTCAGTACTTCTGTCAGTGTTCCAGTCAATCTTATTTATATATTTAATACTTCTTCTGTAGCACCACACTTTAGAAGCATTTATTCTCCGGGTTCCCCTGTTGGATATCCATGCTTGTGACCCATAAATGATATTGATCATACATTGCATTCCAGCAGCCTTTTTTTTTATACTCTAAGATAATTATGTATCTCTTTTCAACAGATCTCTTTAAGATTATGAAATGCTCTTCTGACTTGACTCTATAATATTTAACTTTCCCTTCATGTCTACCATCACAATTTATGTTATTTTTCAATGTAGTATACACAGTTTTTCCTCTGTTTAAGTTCCCTGTTGCCTTCTATTTTAAGATTTATTTTTAATTAGGAAACAATCAATACTTATATTGTTACAGCTTTAGTAAAGATATGTGGATGTTGTGATTTATGACTTTACAATTTTTCTTTCCTTACAGCTATCACGGTCTTGGTTGAACAGTACTTTAACCGAGCGACGTGTCAGCCTCCAGGACCTGGTGTTAGTTCTGTCCCTCAAGTTCCTGCCACCTGAGGCAACCTTAAGAAGGGTGCCCACTGGCAAGTCCTCAGGGCTATTTGGTGCCAACATTGCTCATACTTGCAGGTAAGATGGTAATAAATTCTGTTAATCATCTGTAGAAAGGTAATGTTTTTAATTTACTTCCTGTGTTTTGTTTATTAAAGTCTGAGGTGAATGGGTTAAGCTAAATAAGTTTGTGTGTATCTGTGTCTTGCCTTTACTGTAGTCATCTTCCACTTTCACATGGTAAGGTTCATTGGGTACAGAAACATCAATAGGAAGAGGGGAAATATTAAAGGAGGTGGAAGACAAGTGTAGATACTGGCTAAAAAGTTGTAAAGAAATATAGAAAATACTGTACTCCACACCTCTTGTTTCCTAATTGACAGGTACAGTACTAACAATGTTCTCTTTATCAAAGTGTGAGTGGTTTGCATTAGGTTAGGTTCGGTATACATGTATGTATCACATTTATTCAGTTTTTGTTGAGTGCAGAGTAATTTATAGGAAGGTTAGGGAGTTAACTTGTCAGCTAGGATCTTAAACCCTCTTTTAGTTTAGGTCCTTCACTTCACCGTCCACAGTGTAACTCCCTCAGATGGTGAAGCTTTATTATATTTCTTTAGGGAAAATTTTCTAGAACAAAAAGTGGCATGAAGTGGCAGTAAAATTTTATACGGGGAGTTCCCGGGTTACGAAAGGGTTCCGTTCCTAAGGACGTTTTTAAGTGGAAAATGTACGTAAGTCGAAACACATTCTATGTGCTTGCCGTACTTACAGAACAATGTTTAAAATCCCACTATATCATAGCTTAAGTCCTAATATACATCTAAAATCACTTAATTTAAGAGAAAAGAGATAGAAAGACAAAATACAGTAAATGAAAGTAAAAAATGAGTCACCGGGTAAATAAAATACCGGTACTGTAAATTTAAAGTTTAACCCCGTTCATATCGGCAGGTGTTCGTAAGTTGGGGATCCCCTGTGCTGTATATATGGAAAGGGCTTATTGTACTTAGAAACTGTTGTTGGAAAATTTTGTATACTGTACTGTACAATACATACACTTTATCCTCTTACAGACGAGAGAAGCGAAGTGTTCCATTTATCGTAACTCGTTGTGTTAGAGAGGTTGAGAGACGTGGCATGCAGGAGGTGGGAATTTACCGAGTCTCTGGCTTGGCATCTGATATAACAAAACTCAAGAAATCTTTTGAAGCAAGTAAGTTTATTTCTTGGGTGCAATAGATGACAAAATTAAGTTTTCATTAACTGTACTGTATTAACCTACTTTGTTGTAAGTATATAATCTTTTTAATCCTATAAATACACTATTTTTCAGATCCTTATGAAGCAGAGCAACTCGTGAAAGAAGTGGACATCCACTCTGTAACAGGCCTGCTCAAGCTGTTCCTCCGGGAGCTTCCTGAAGCACTCTACACCAGTGAACTTTACCCACGATTTTTTGAGGCGTATAGTGCCACAGACTTGGAATACAAGAAGACCACATTGCTCAAACTTTTCTCGTCGCTGCCTCAATTAAATCAGTCTATCATAGCTTACCTCTTGGAACATTTAGTCAAGTAAGCAGCAGAATTCTTTTCCTGTATTCTTGACTTACAGTCCTATTTTTCAATAATATGCTCATTGTACAGGATGAATATTGATTGCTTGTAGGTAGAATATGAGAAATATTTATATTTTGTTTAATTCTTGTATGTGTTGAACACTTTTACAATAGCTTTAATATACACGTAAGTAAGCTTATAACTGTGTATACACAGTTGCCTGACATGCTTCATGTGAAAGGGGTCAACTGCATTTTGGGCCTTGGTTTGTGATAAAGTAACTAGATTTTGTCACACAGTAGCAAATAACACCCAGCAATTTTTGTTGAGTGCAAATGTAAACTGCTGATTACTGGTATTTCTTATAGATGAATTACAATTGGTATTATTTTGTTTAGAGATGTTCAGCTGGAGGATCTGTACATAAAAACTACCACTTTAAAACTTCAGAATAAATGACCATCAACCAGCACAAGAAAAGTAATGCTTTTGGTGTCTTTACTTTTTGTAAATTAAATGCCTCATTTATATTTTGTATTTGCATTTTAACATTTACAAGTCCTTTATTTTCATCTGATTTTTGCCAAACTTGGTGCAGAGATGGTAGTCAATTTGTATAAAACCTGGAATGCTTTTATCATCAAAATTTATACATATTTTTTTTTCATTTTCACCAGTGGTTGATGCCTTCTATGATTATAGACTAATTATTGAATAGATGTTTACAGGGTTTCAGGTAAATATTTCTTTGAGTTATAGACATTTTTAGACATGTAAATACTGTAGATAGAACTAAACATTCATTTCTTCACCAACATTAAGAAAAACCATTTACAGTACAATACTTTTTTCTTCTCTCTCTTGTAACTGTTATTTTGACTTACAGAATTCATGAAATGGAGCACCTAAACAAGATGTCACTGCACAATCTGGCAACAGTATTCGGTCCGACTCTCCTAAGGCCCGGAGCTAAACCGGGCAACCCATCACCAGCAGAAAAATTGGCTGCAGGGACTGTTGATGTCATGGCCCAAGCGGGTATTCTCCACTTTTTCCTTACCCGGCGTGCAAACGGTGAACCCATTCAAATTGGTAATCAGTGAGTACAGAACTACAAGTGATTCTGAATAAACTTAACTGGTATTCATTCATTTCATATTGTTGTTTTGCTGTACTATTGCATTACTATAATCTAATGAATGGAAATATTATATATGGTGTACATAATTAATTGCTGCATCAGTGTTGTTGTTGTATTAAAATATTTACTTAACAACATATTGAAAATCACATGAGAGTTAAGTGGTGTTTAGGCTATTATCATTTTCCAATTTTAGTGAGAATTATCTAATATTCATAACCAACCAGAAAATGTGATCTCATTGTAGAGCATAAGAAAGCTTTCCTTAGATTTAAATATTGTACAAGGCTAGAAGTAAAGTACAGGACCCGGATAAAGCTTCAAAAGCAGTAGTGTACATGAGCCTGTCCTCGAGTGGTTGATGGGGATGTTACAGCAGTATGAATAGATGATAGCAAATGGAGAGTCATATTTGTTTTTGTCCCTCCCATCCAGCAATATAGAAGGGGAGGGCATGCAAGAATGAAAAACAGAAAATATACCTGCATGCAAGATATCTACAGTACTTTGCATTGTTTTTACGGCAAAATCCCCATCACTCGAGCAATTTCCATCTGATTGCATCTACTTCCCCAGATTAATGTAAGTATTCTTTTGTAATACAGTATGTAAAGATCATTTATATTGTAGTTTAATATGAGAAGAACTAGATCATCAGCTGCTGAGTTAGGCAAGTGAGCCAAAGAACTTTCTTCAGGAGAAAAAATATGTCTGCCATTGTAGTACAGTACAGTCTTTGTGTGTCGACCAATGAGACCTTATGGTCTTATGCCTATACTGTAATGAGTCTTATTCTACCTAAACTTTTTACAAAGTGACTTTTCCTGCATTAGAATTATACATGTTAATGAATTAGTGTCAAACATGAATCAATACACAAGAGCTTTAAACTCAAAGCCTTATAACTGAATTGTCTGGAGAAAAGTGTTTATTTACAATACATTATACTCTAACAATTATTACTTTTTTCAGTACTCAAGAAAATGTTTTCTGTGTTTTGTGATACAGTAGCTGTATATGTATATATATATATAATTCTCTGGGTTATAAATTGATGCTGCAGCTACAAGAGTTGGTTAGTTGAAAAAGTTCCCTTTATTTCTCCTCTGCTACAAGATGATACATAGACTAGCCCAGCCATAGTCTCAATGCCTTAAGAGCAAGATGGATATTGCTGATGCACACACAATTCACTTGCATGGCATAGGGCCTCTTGTATCACATGAACATATTTCTAGACAACAAAGGAATGTTAAACTGCCATTCCATTACTGTTTGCAGAAGTATTTTATTTACATTTTGTGATCAAGTCCACTTTTGTTTATCCTCAACCATTCCTGAGTTTCTTTAGTCTCCATTAATTTCATGTTATATTTGGTTGTTGTCGAGTTACTACTTTGTTTCATAACTTTTATTGTATATGGTTTATAATTTTCTCTATAATACGAAGTTTCAGTAGGAATGTTGCCATAATTTGTTCTTTGTATTATAATTCCAGTGATTCATAATTTAATTTTAAGCCATTACTACTGTGATACATTTGTGTTGCGTGATGCTCTTCTTTTTTTATTTAGTTGGCTGTAATTTGTGAAAGATGGTGATACTTTTCCTGCATATGTTCTTTAAAACCTTGCAAAATAATTTTTCCTTTCTTGTTTGTAAGAACATTGCATTAGACAAATTAATGTGTTGTTTCCATAGTTTCTCAGTGGTTATTATAAACAGGTTGTTAGTGAAATGGGCCTCCATTCTATTGGGCCCCAACCTAACGTAACCGTTAGGATTTTAAGCCTTTTACAACTGGACTCCTAGTGTAATGATTGGTGAGGTTAGGTTAGGATTTAATATGACTGGGTCCCATTTGACTTATCACCCTACAACAGTATCGTAGTCTCAGGCAAATTATCGGAGGAATTGTACAAAACAGGAAATCAGTGATCACTTTGGCCTTTGTGATTTTTTTATAATGTTGTGTGTGAGATAGGAATTAACCTTCCTATAACATATCTGAGTATACCAGAGTATGTCATGTTAGGTTTACTCTGAACAGTAGTCCTTTTTGATGAACTACTAGCTACCATGTGTTCACTACCTTGTTTTGCCTTTGTATCAGTGGATGAAAAACAAAAGTCAACATTTTTGGATAACAACCGAGGCCTTCTGAAATGTACTGACATAGTATGTTCTACTCAAGGGGGAAATGCCTAATATTTTTTAATACCTTTACTAAGTATATTAGTGAGTATGTGTTGTTTGTATTTTCCATACTAGACTGATGAAACTTATTTAATTCATGTGGCTCCAATATTGTAGCATAGCATATTATAATCCAAGCCCTGTAAACACTGGTCATGATATTTTATTAATGGTGCACTATTTGTCCTGTGTGAGGTGTTAATGTCACTTTTACACCTTAACAAAATGCAGGTTTCCAGTCACATTGCTGCAGTGGAGCATTGCAAGCGTCGTAGTAGCCTTTTAAAAATAATACTCTGCTCATAATTCAGAATTGTGAGAAAAATTATGTTATATGCTTATGTCGCTGTAGATACTTGTATACTGTATATATTTGTACATTGTGCTTATTTTGTACATTGGAAGTCAGGATATTCTTGTGTAAATGTATCAGTGAAGACATGTTATATTTTAGGTTAGTTTTATCTTAAGCCTCATCAGAGACTATATAGTATATAAACTCTTCACCCTCTGGAAAGATAAACTTCTACTTCAATACAGGAAAAATATTAATGTTCTTCGAAAATACAATTGTGGATGAAGAAGAAACGGAACACTACAGACTTGTGTATATTGCTGTGTACCCATGACCCAGGTAACTTAATTGTGTTTGTTCAGTTAAAATTTTGAATCTTTTTCAATAATGGGTACATGTTAATTCTTTATTATAATGAATACACTATACCATTAATTTAGTGGCTCTAATAATTGCATACAATTTAATTTACTTTAGCTACTTTTACAATTTCTAAACATCACTCATTTATACAATTGTGTTTTTTCAATGAATACTCAACACTGTTTATCTATATCAATTTAAAACAAAAATATATTAAACAATGCCCATAACTATTCTTTGATTTCACAAATAACTTAATGTTTTGTTTATTCTTCAGTGAAACTGATAATTGATAAGTATTCTGTAAACTATGAGATGCTAGGAGTTAAAACTCACAATGTTAGATGGAAACTTTATTTCTGTACAGTTTTCATATATGCTTACCCCAACTACATTAGTTACCCCCTTCACTGTGGTGACGCCAATTTTAATATTTTATTTGGCCAACGCCAGAACACTTTATTCAGCTCAGAGGGGGACCCGTGCATAAGGGACTAAGTAAACCAGGAGAGTGAGGCTGCAGGCCACATACAAGCACAGATATATAGAACTGAACAAATAGGTAAGGACACTGTATTGTTGGATTAGGAACTGTCAGGTAAAAGAACCAAAACTTTAAGTGGTCAGTATCATGTCTTAGAATTTATATTTCTGAAGGAAAGCTAATTTTTCAATAGTGCATTTCTTATGCCAGTCAGTTTTATGGAATACAGTACAGTTTGTTGCTTCTCTTCTAATCTATTCTGTGAAACAGGAATAATTATTTTTAGTACTTATACAGGTTGTACCTCTCTAGTCTGGCATTCTGTGGTCCGGAAACTCCCGTGGTCCGGAACGATTTTAGTTTGTCCAATAGGTAGATAGGCAACTTTTTTTCTTTTTTTCTTTTTTTTTTTTTTTAACTTATCTGAATTATTATTATTATTACAAAAGTATTAACCTTTTGCCCCTCAGGCCGCAATGTGGGTCAGTGACCTATGCCCGGGTGGGCTAGTCCCCATAAAAAAAAAAAACAACAAAGCCGCGGGAAATTAAGGTTTGTTTACATCCGGCAGTTCGGCTGCTCTCTCTCTCTCTCTCTCTCTCTCTCTCTCTCTCTCTCTCTCTCTCTCTCTGCGTGTCTATACCGAGTACAACATTTAACCCTTCAATATATAAGAGCAGTAAATAAGTGTTGCTTTCATATTCTTATGTAGAGTAATGACGATATGTTTTCACATGTGTGCACTTACATATGCGCAGTCTCACTTTTTTTTACCATTAATGGTTAGCTACTTATATTGTTCCATTTATTAACATTAAATAACATTACAGGTACTTCAAACAACCATATTATTTTTTTTACATTAATTTTACTACAGCTACAATCAGGGTCTTATTTTCTTCAGTTTTATATGTAGAACCAATCAGTCACTGGTTTTGTAAGCTTTAACATAAACAATGCCAGCAGCCGTCTCGTCTTCTTGTGTGTTTTATATTCCATGTATTATTAATAAATTGTATTGTTAATTTTGCACACACAAACATTAATTCAATAAAAACAAATTCAGAAACATTAATTAAAATATATATGAACAGTAAATAAGTGTAGCTTTCATATTCTTATGTAAAGTAATGACGATATGTTTCACGTGTGCGCACTTACATACGCGTTCTCTCTTTTTTCTTTACCATTATCGTTAGCTACTTCTATTGTTCCATTTATTAACATTAAATAACATTAATTAAAACAACCATATTAATTTTACTACAGCTACAACCAAAGTCTTATTTTCTTCAGTTTTATATGTAGAACCAGTCAGTCACTGGTTTTGTATTCAACGAAAACAATGCTGTGTCATTTCCTCGTGTGTTTTAATATTCTACGTATTATTAATGAATTGTATTGCTCATTTTGCACACATAAACATTAATTCAGTAAAAAAGACATTCAGTAATGAACAATAATGAATTTTTTGTACATAAGAGAAATGACGTTGTTTACACGATTATGCATGTCGTCTGCACGTTGGCGGGCCGTTCAAACCCGTCGAAGTTCAAGTTTCCGCCGTCAAAATTTTTATTTATTTTTTTTGTGTTCCAATAAAATGCGTTGAATTAAAAACTCGCGAAATTTGAGAAGCTACTATACGACATTTAACCCTTCAATATGTCTTAAAAGAGACCATGATGCAGAGATAGTGGTGCTAGTGCTTCCAAGCATAAGCACAAGTCACTATCTATCCAGGAAAAGGGTGAATTTCCATGGTCCGGCAATTTCCATGGTCCGGCACCGGTCAGGTCCCGAGGTTGCCGGACTAGAGAGGTACAACCTGTACTACAATTTTTAATTGCATAACTGTGTAGGGTATCCCTTCTGGTATTACACTCTGGACTACCGGTTGTCAGCCACCTACAGTGAGCTGTACAAAATGCTAAGACTTCTGGCCACAGAAAACATTATACCCGTGATTGAGGTAATACTGTACTGTACTACCATTGTTCATCAAAAAATCCTGCAACATTTATCTAAATATTGCTTCTAATAGATATACTGTACATTACTGTATAGGAAAGCTCAATACAGTATTTGTTCTCAAAATCATGAATTGAAGACAAAACATAGGTTTTTATCATTTATAGAAAGTAAGTACAGTACAGTACAGTAAAGAAACAAAAATAAATATAAAACAAATACAGTTCAGAAAAAAATTGACAAAATAAGATTAAAAAAAAAGTGTAAAAAAAAAGGGTCGTATAGAGAAATCAATTTGTACACATCCACCGAGAGTCTCAGAACATGTGGTGACGGGCCTGAGAGAAACGAAAAGTATAAAGATCAATGCAGTTGAATACAGATAATTAATCTGGATATGTATCCCACAAGAAGTGGTCCAAGCAGTTACTGTGTATGAAGTACTGTAGTCCAGAGTGTTAGGGTCTTTATCAATTTCCCCATGCAGGCAAAAATACAATCCTGGCATAGAATATTTTAAACAGGGGGTATACTGTACTAGACTGTTGAAAATTATTTTATATTCATTTATATAACCACTCCAAATTGTAATTATTAAATTTATATCTTGATACCAGAAGCATGGATTTTAATTCTGTACTGTATTTAAATATTACAACATGATACAGCATCTGTTATATTCCTGAAGAAGAGTCGTGTAAGAGTGGGTGATGGAAAGTTAACTGTTATTCACACACATGCAAAGAAAATTAAAATAAATCCTTTAACAAGAACTCGAGTCCATTACCTGAAACAGTCCTTCATGCACAGGTGTTCTCCTCAGCTTCATTGTACTGACATGGAAGTTTCCACCTACTGTGGGTCTTATTGACGAGCTTGACCATCACCTTACTGTGAATCCTTTCAAGCATCAGTTACTTGTCTGATGAGGAATGGCAAAAGACACCTGCAATTGTAGACTTTTTTTATTTTCATATCACTAGTATTCTTCTGATGTGTTCTAGAATTCAATGTGTTAACTTCCTGTATGTGTGTAAGTTTGTATTCTTTGTGCATGAAAGTAGGTGTGTGTGCCTGTGTCTCTGTATATATTTACTTATGCATACAAATGTCTGTGTCTGTATACTTACATACATACATATATACATATATAATGTGCTTCTCAATAGCCCAGTGTGTACCAAAAACATATTAAGTATTTTGCCTCACTGTTGATTGTGGTACCTTGTGTCTACCACTGATTTTTCTCTGACGACTTATGTTCACACAGCAGAGATTGAGAAACACAGTAGTGGACCAGAAACTGTATTTTTGCATCTATTGTATACAGAGTTGTATTTGTACTTAAAAAATATGTAGAAGTATTGATTATCAACATTTTCATTACCCTTGATAATAGTGTTAAGATACAAATTGAACCAGGAAGACTTATCATTATTATAAGGAAAAATAAGAACTACATCCTGTGAAAGGAAAATGAATGTACAATTGGCCTAAGATGAGATGGCATAGTTTTCAGTAGGATTTGTTCAAATGGCAGAACTTGGCAATTTGGTGGGAGCCAAGCAAATGACTGGACACTGCACACGGCAAATTTCTTACTGCCTGACCCTTTTCTGGCGCTCCATCATATTTTTGGCAGGTAATAGGCTTCCAGTTGGGTAGTATTGACTGTACTGTACGGTATAAGAGCTATATCCCAATCCCATGCTTGAAATACAAAGATGCATGCAGAAAAAAGGACAGCCAGCCCAAGATGTTACAGTATTGTACTCAGGCATTTTTGTATAGAAAAAAGTAATTAATATTGACCTCAGAATATCTCCTAATGTCTAGTGCACATGGCCTTAAAATGCCCATGATATTGGTCAGATTTCAAATATTTGCCATGGAGGGCTTCCAGTGCTCCACCTAACACCCCCCCCCCCCCCCCCAAAAAAAAAAAACTTCTTGGACTCCCCTTTTGATATTCCTGGATCTGCCCCTGCTGTACTAACACTGGCCAAAGTAATAATGAACAGATCAACTACCCTGTACCATAATAACCATTAAGCTGATAAGTCTTGAAATGATAAAAGAAAATTATAAATTTTGTAGCCACCATGATGGAAATAAGACCGATAGTGATCTTCATAATAATAACCCTGTAAGAATTCTTCGGCTATTTTGGAAACAATCTCTTGGGGTGAATGAGATGCCCGAGATGAGTTTCCTAAAAAATAAGAGCAATAGATTGAAGTGCACAAAGGGTTACTGTAATTAGATTAGAGGTGAATATGTTGAATGTCTACACAGCTTTACTGATGTTTTAAATTTTATTTCACCAAAGTCTAGTACAGTGTTGATTTTATTGCAAAGAATCCAACAGAAATTAAGTATCAAGTAAACATAACTTAATTTACTAAATAAACATCAAAGAGGCACATGAGAGAAATGACAACTACATCTCGCTTCCATAGGAATAAGCCAATGAGTAAATTACTATACTGTATCAACAACGTAAAGTAATACCTTATACAGTACTTAACTGCTGCTGTCATACTCGCCTCCCCAGTAAGGTTAGAAAACAAATTTATAAATCTTTAGGCCTATTTAAATTTCTGGCCAAAATTAACTAACCTAGCCTGAAAAAATATGGTAGTACCTTATGCATTTGAGGAAAGAAGGTTTGACAGCGCTGACGTACATTAAGTTCTCAGGGTAGTGTACAGTATTAGAAACAAATTGCCAATGCTAAACATTATTATTAAAAGCCCTGTCCCTGACTGTGTGTGTCCCAGAGTGTTGAGAAAGTTGTGCAACAAGCTTACTGAGCCCTTAAGGATCCTGTTCAGCAGGTGCATGGATGAGCAAAAGGTCCCAGCAACTGGAAAATGGCTTTTGTGAGTCCTATATTCAAACAGGGAGACCACTACTGTATGAATAATTATAGGCCAGTGAGCTTGACCAGCATTGTATGTAAAGTACTAGAGAGCATTGTAAGGGATGCCATGATGAACCATCTACAAAACAACCTTGTAAGGGAATGCCAACATGGCCTTATGCCTGGTTGCTTACACTTGATGCAATTTCTTAAGGTGCTGGATGTGTGGACTCAGATCCTGGTGTATGGTGGCAATATCTATAATATATATCTAGACTTTGTGAAGGCTTTTGACAGAGTACTCTGAAAAGCTGAAAATTAAACTGGAAGGGGGAGAGCATTCTAGCATGGATCAGAGACTTTCTTCGTGACTGCAAAGCAGTGTGTGGTGACTAATGGCCGGATATCACCATGTGTTCCTGTGACAGATGGGATACCACAGGGCAGCCTCTAGACCTAGGGTTTCTCTGGGACTAGACAGAATGAGTGCAGTACTCCCAACAGGGAAGCACTTCACTCTTGAGGAGCATTATGGTATCTCCGACTAGTGTTTCACAAAGGTTCCAGTTAGAATGTAGTCCACTTGAAATGTTGAAAAAAGATCAATTTTAGTATGTAGTTTACCGAGCTGGAGTTGTCTACCGGGTTATTTACACAACCTAGGTTAGGTTAAGATAGATTAGGTTAGGTTAGGTTAGGTTAGGTTAAGATAGGTTAGGTTAGGTTAAGATATATTAGGTTGTTAGGATAGGTTAGGTTAATGGAGGGTTACAGTGTAAATATCCTGGTAAACCAACTCCAGCTCGTTAGACGACATACCTTACTACAGCATTCCTAATTTTTATCTATATCCATCTATTTCTCTATCCTATCTGTCAATTATTTCTGCTTTTAGTCCACATTAAAAAGTTGTCAAGGGCTCTGAAGTCACCAGTTGAAATTACTGTCAATAGCTGGCTACTGAGTCATTCAACTTTACCTTAAATATTCACTTATTCTCTGATGATAACTCAAACTATGAATGTAAAGTTGCCTGTAGTTATCTAGTGAAGCGAGAAGTCATGTTATCAGCAGCTATGATTGGTGATATTATTAACACTTACAAGTAAGGAAATGCATCAGGCTGAGTATCTGAGGCATCTAATAAGCTTCATGTGTTGATTTAGTACATTTAAATCGATTAAGCCATAAACTGATTTTCATTAATAAGAATCCTTAAATAAGCCTTTCTCGAATGAGATACTTTAGTATTTGACCATGAATCAGAAGAGTAAAGTAAATGGTTGCGTTAAACAGCATTTTTATGTTATATTTTTAAATTTTAGCGCCACTTAGCTGTGAACCAACCACGTGCGGCGGCGGCGGCCCCCTGGCGGCGGGTGCAGGACACTCACCGACCGTCGTGTGTCGCCAGTCAGCTGTTGGAGTGCGTAGGGTGGAGATGTGTTCTTGAGTCTCGTTCCCTCCGTGTTTTGGTCACTGAATATAAAAACATGGAGTTTAAGAACGGGGTCTTCAACGCAGCGAGAGATGGAAATCTGCGTAGATTAAAGGTAAGACAGCGCGTTACGTGCATAATTAATATGAGGGAGGAATAAATAGCAATTTATAACCCTGTGGTGATGGCCCCTGACCAGAGACACGCTCAACATGGCCATCGGCTGGAAGAGAGACAGTAACCTTGTGCACCTGACTACCTGACGTCACGGGAATTGAAGGAATTGATGTATTAATGCTGGAATAAGTCGTTAGTCATCTTGAATATCGAGAGAGGAACTTCGGAAGGCAGCCGTTGTACAGTGTGTGTGGATAGACCATTACGGGCTAGCGTTGTGTAGGCTGGCGTGTCTTAAGTGAGCTGGGCCTTTAAACAACCTGGACGTAGTTATGCGTTGATTAATGTTTACAGCATAGGAGATGTAACAATAGATACTTTAGGACGAAAGATATAGGGTAAATACTCGGGTCAGATGAGCTTCCGCCTCTATAAACAAGAGAGTGGTGAGGGTAAATCATCGTCATAGTTGCAGAGTGTTCCTCCTTTTGCGTTAGGTTCGGTTTGGTGTTATGAGTTGGGGTTTACTGTAGGTTATTTGGTAAACTTTTAGAAAACAAATATTCAATCGTTGTTGTTTTTTTAGTAAGGAAAACTACTAAAAATTTTCAGGTACCCTGTATAAGGTTATTTGAATTTGGAAAATACTGCAATTTTTGTAAAACATTATTACATTTGTTTGAGTGAGGGATTATGCATCATCTAGGGAGAACATTCCTAGCCATTGACCGTCGGTTTAGTGGGTTTTGCTTAAGAAATGGTATACTCTGTTCTGGTGGAAAATGTAAATTTGAAATCAGGACAAAGTAGAATGTGGGAGATCTTAGTAAACAGTTAAAGGCGACAACTAACTTAACCGAGAAATGTAAGATGTTCAGCTGGTTTGGTTCGTTTTTATCTTCATATAGTTGTCTGATTTGGCCACCTGCCAAAATTAATATTCCTTCGAGAAGGAAATTGATAAAGCATGTATGCAATGTGAATTAATAAGAGAAATGTCCCTTGTTGATTGCAAGATATTAAAGAACATTTCATCCCAGTTTAACCATGGCTAATGCAGGGATGAATCTTCGGTATGTTACAATGCTTGGCAAGCCATTAATCCTGCACAAGACCTAACTTAGTCATCTGTCTCTAGTATATTTGAAACATTTCTTTTGTATGTTAGAACACAATTGTGTTCCTAGTGCGTCACCTGTATATGAAGGAGTCTTGGATGCGTGCACACCTATACACAAACATTAAAGCACTTATAAACACCCTGACGGTCTGTGTCCTCGCCTGACCTTAGACTGACTCCACCAGATGGCGTTTGAAATATTATTTTTGATTTAACTAAGACTTGGCGTTTACTTGCCGCGTAAACATGTCTGGGCGAGGTGGTGGGAATAAAATATGACAGCCGCTGACATTGCCATTGGTTAACGAGATATCTGACACTTCTCTTGCCTGGTGGTTAACAAGTTACTTTAATAATAATTATTTATTAGCCATCATAATCATTGCATATGTGAAGTTAGTTTTGACGTGTTAGAGCATAATTGTAGAATCACCACGATTTAGATTAAGGTTAGATTCCCTATCATTTTTTTTCTGTTTGGCTTAGAATCCCCACCATTTGTGTTCGGGTTAATCCCCACCATGTTGGTTAGGCTATGTTTTGAATCTTCATCATTTGGAGTTTCCCCTGTGACTATCTTGGTGGGGAATAAGGCCATCGTCTTCAAGTTGGTTCAGGAATTGATCCCGGAACCGTACAGCACAGGGAAGAGCGACTCGCCCCCCCCTCCCGGGTTATTGAGTTTGTGGCTCTGGCTTCACAAGTTGCGCCGCGCCCATTTTTCCACTCGTAACGTTACATAATAATGAATCATGAATTATTTGAAGTTACTGTTTTTATTATTGATTACAGAGCGAAGCGTATAGGTAGATTAACTAAAGATTTTGTTTCCTATAGTAGTAGATTTTGGTTAATTTAAACAAGTTGCCGATACATAGCCGAAGATATTAGTCTGTGATAATTATTGTAACGATAAAACAAGGCGGAAATGGTCAAGTCTTAAAACAATTGGCGGAAGATGAAAACAACTACAGTAGTTTTCTTGAAAAGTTTTTACCCTGCGCGTTATTTACTGCATCACTACATCATGAATTAAGAAACCTGCTGTGCCACGGAGCTAAGAACAATCGACTATTATTTATTATTACGGCTGATATCATCTTGATATTTTTGACTGACTGATGACTCACGTAGGCTTTCTGACTTACTGGTAACGGAGGGCCGAGCAGGATGTGTGTACTTGGTGACCATTGACTCATCGCTTGCTCCATACCCCGGCACCCACCTGTCCTGTACCTTAACCTGACCACGTGAACCATAACCTAGGGACTTGCACCGTACCCAACTACCTGCAGCATGAGCCAACCAGCCATTTGTAGCCTAACCTCTTCGTGTGTACCATAAACAAGCCATCTGTACCACGGTTTAGCCATACACTACAGAGTCGCCTGCATTGTGACTCGCCCCGCCACCTGTGACATAACCAAAGTTTACTCACCTGCCTTGTATCACAGTCCAGCCGTCGGTCATATCATCACCCACCAGCCATCTATATCTTAACCTCATTGTCTGTGTGTTATCTCACAGACTGATAAGGTTTTTGGCCTTCGTGGCGTGTTTAGTGGTGAAACTGTTAGGGGTGATAACGTGCTATTATTATCCCAGACATATTTGGTAATTTGGCATGCCGTCATTACCACCAAAGCGAGGCGAGTAGGAGCTTGGGGGGGTGTTCTCACCATAGGAGGGACGGTCAGTCGACTTTGCAGTTCATTTATAAAACATTACTGCAGTTGAATTCTTGTGTATTTGTTTCACTAAAATTAACTAATGTGGTACTAATTATTGTTTCATGGTGAAAGATAAAAGTGTGATATCTAAGTAAATTAGAGATTTTGACAAAATTAAGCGTCGGTATCGTAAAATTCATAACATGGAAGGTTCCTCAACAAAGGAAAGTTATCGACGTCGTAACAAAGTGGACCTGGGAATTCAAGTTGCCCATTCGTGGGAGGAGTTCTTTCACGCTCATAACAGTTCCCCAGAGAGTGAGGTCTTCTGATTTTCATTATGTAAAGTGAAGGCAGTGTTAGTCAGGTGTTTAAACGACATGTGACCTGTCTTGACCTTGCTGGGTTTGGTTCATATTAGTGGTTCAGACTTATAGGACCAAAACACTATAATAAAATTTTGTTTTTCTTACTAGAATAATGGGGGCCACGCTACGCAACCTTCAGGTACTACTGATGGGGGTAACTGTAGTCTTGAATCGTGAGCTTGATATGGCGGACTTGGGTATCAAATTCGATGAAATAAATATATTCTGGGATGTCTTATGGGTTTTGTAAGATGGGTCCCGGAAACTTAAGGATTTTTCACAGGGGCCCCGAGTCAAAGATGGGGCCCCCGAGTCAAAGATGGGGCTCATGCACATGGAGGTACTCAAATTCTCCGATAAACTTGATCTTTTCCGGGAAGATCGTGACATCAGTTGTGTGGGTAGACTAATAAAAAGACTTGGGTATTGGTTGTAGTTCTTTTTATATACAGGTATCTAATTTATAATTTTTTTTTTACCAACCTTGTATGTATCCTTCAGAAGACGACCTTGTGTGTTAGTACTAGTTTGTGTATTAAATGTTAGGTGTGACTTTGCTGGTACTTATTAAATGAATTATTGAAAGCTTTAAACATTTTGTTACTACGCGTCTTTCAGCTGCGGTTGAGAATGTTAAAGTGAAGTGTGGACTGGTAGGTGTGTCTTGGGCCATATCGCGTATCATTTTGTTTGGCTGTACGTTATTCGGGACCTGTGTTGTGTGATGCATTGAGTGTGCAACATGAGTGTAGTTGTTCTCTTGTTAGACAACGGCCCTTCTTTCTAATAGTATAGGTCACTCTAGACCGACTTAACCTTGTGCACTGTATTATGATGCTGGTGGGAGTTTGTACTGTTAAATTACTGGGTGGGAACTCATCCGTGCTCGATCTCGCATAGCTTATTGAAACGAGTGTCTTGCTGAGGCGGAGTAAGGTTGAGAGGACTGCGGCGTGTTCCGTGAGAAACAGGTTTGTCCGTACCGTACCAGGCTTGCACCACCAACCGTCTACCCGAGCAGCCTTGGGAATGATGTTATCAGGAATCATACAACTTTTCATGAAATTAAGCTGCCTGTTGCCAGTGGTAACACCCGGAATAATAGTAGTAATGTTATTGTTAATGATAGGTCTTTGCTCGGAGTCATGGGAATGTGACATCGTCCATCCGCCCAAGGTGGTTCTCTGGAGTTTGTTCCAGCACCTGTGTGTGTTTACATCTGGTGATTAGCGTGAACTTGGGAACGTCAAGTGATGACAGTTGGTAAAGTGTGGGGGTCTTCACGGTGACAGCCAAGTATCTAAGGAAAGTTCCCGGGGGCGGAAGTGCTGAAGGCTGCTGTTGGGGTTAAGTGACTGACTCACTTAAGCTCCCAAGGCAGCGTCATAATAGATGATGGATGTCACCTTTATTGTAGTCGACATTGATACTGAAAGCATCGTTTCATTGGTGTTAACATCTGCCGCAGTCATTAGTTGAGCCTCATCGGTCAATCCTTGTAGCTAGACAAATTAACAAGATTCTGATTGCTGCCATATTATATTGAAGATTGTAGTAGCTAGCGCCCGGACCCTCGCGTGACTTGCTGAACTAAATTCTTGACAAATGCTGTTGTAAAATATTTATGAACGAATACATACCGATATTCTCTTTTCTCACATTATTCTCTTCTTTATAGATGTTGGTAGTTTCATTCACAGTATTCAACATTGTTCTGTTTGATGGTATTTCATTTTTCATGTATTGTTGAGTTGTATTCATATTTTAAATGTAGACAGTATGTTTAGCTTATATTATTGTCTGTGTTGCTAAAGTGGTTTGTAAACTCGGATGCTTCATTAAAGGCTCTCTGGCCGTGATCATATAGTAGCGTACTTTTTCTACAGTTTATCATGTAATATTCCTTCAGGTGTTTGGCACACAGTTAAGCTACCTGTACCTACCACCGTTATGTATACAGTACATGATAAACCATCAGAATCAGACCACCGGTGGTGAAGTGAACGGTCGCGCTGACGACGAGTGCCGTTGTAGGCCGGTCTAGTGTTACCTTAACTGACGGTCCTCACGTTATGCAGTGACCGGACTGCATAGTCTGGTTTGATAATTATAGTGGTTAGGTTTTTACTCTAATGAATCCAAGACCGAAATGATGACATATATATATATATATATATATATATATATATATATATATATATATATATAAAATTTATTTTTTCCGGCTATTGTAACAGAATGAGCTTAACATACTTCAGCAGGTCTGGTATATATTCCTCAGTGGTGGCAGTAGGGTGATAGCGAAGAAACATGGCTTAATAAAAAAAACACTAGTGCTCTGTTTTCGTGAGATATATAAATTTTTCATCACAACTCTTTATCTTCAAGTGTTGTGTTATCTGTCTACTGTGTTTTAATGATAAGGTGTTAGGTTAGCGAGGAATTTGGGTATTATCAGTTGTGTAGTTTAGGTCATTTCATAGAGGCCAGTCAACAGCTGCAGTGTTATGTTCTCGGCGGAATGGTTGACCACATGCAACTTGTAGTGTTGACAACACGAAGGTGAGCCAGGGGAGGAGGGCAGCTGTACAGGCAGTTAGGCAACGGCTGCAGTTACCAAACAGTCCACTTAGATGTTAGGCCAGACAGGACAGCAGCAACGATCACTACATCCTTTTATGACACACAAAGGACTTGTTTGACTTTTTGTTTGTCTCACCAGTAAGTCATAGATGGGAAGACGACTCAGGAAAACGAAATTGGCGAGTGGGTGTGTGAGTGGAGGGTGAGTGTAGCCAGGACGAGTCTCCCACTCCCAGCTTTAAGACGATACTGGGCGCGGAGGGGAAGACTGTCATTGTGTAAACGAGAATGGTAGTCGGGCATGGCCTCGACTCCTTGGCGCTTTTCTCTTGGATTTAGTTTGGTTTCCTTTGTTCAGAAAATGGTCGTGAGGGAGATTATCTTTCGTGTATATATGGTGAATATTTTTTCCCTCGACTTTAGGACACTCACGCCCGTATTATTAAACAATTTCTTCCCTTGAAGAGGGGCGTTGTGTTTCAACCCGGGTTTTAAACTAAATGAGTCCTGAGGGACACTGCAGTACAGTACTTAACTGGGTGGTGCGGCGGTAAAATGAACTAATTCCAATATTATAAATTAACTTTATTGGAATTAGTTCATTTTACCTCCACACCACTCCGTTAAGTACTGTACTGCGGTGTCCCTCAGGACTCATTTAGTTTAAAACTCGGGTTGAAACACGACGACCCTATTCAAGGGAAGATGTTTAATAATACGGGCGGACTCTCACTGGCCCATTTACGTTCTTCCTGGGAGTGGTAAACAGCTAGCATGTTCATGTTCTGGAATTGATGGTTAGTTTTCTTTGGGCCTTTTCGCAATTTAGCCTCGCATGGTAGCCTGTCACATATTTTTAAACTGACAATGCCACACTGAGATTGTGTTTCTGGTTTAACGGCATTTTTAACGTGTCTGTGTTATGTGCGGGTATTCCGTTTTAGTAAAGGGGGGGGGGGGGGCAAACAATGGCTCTAGCATGCCGATGTAGAGAGAGGAATTACCTGATGCTCTCCGGGAGAATAGCGGTTTTGTCAGAATAATGTCGAAAGTACCATTACCGTCAGCAAATTATATTATTTATGAATGAAAATAACATATCAAAGTATAGTCTGTGGAGTGATTTGATAGGAACTGAATTCCTCCTTGTCTGTGCTGCCAGCTGTAAAATAAACACACACTTGAGCTAAACCACCTTGTCTCAACCACCTCAAATTACTTTTAAATAAGCATAATAAATAAAAATACACAAAGAAGTTTCCAACACCTCATCAGCGTCGAACATCATGCAATTTACTTTGTTCCCCGGCGACGCTTAACCTCAGCAGACAGTATCTTGGTGTTCTAACGCATTCCTCGCCCCTTATTAGTTATTATAAGATACTCCGCCGCTATTATCATACCCGTAAAATTCTTAATACAATATATATTGGACATTTTTTTATAGGACTTTTATCACCTCAGGGTTTGCGCGCCAAAAGTGACTTGACTCTTGGCCAGACCTTTGTTTTGGTTCCATTGTGACGGGTGTGAGTGTCCCTCCCGCGCTCCGGCACCGTTGTTGTCTAGCTAATATGGAAGCTCGCTCACCCTCCCTCCCTCCCTGATATTCTCGAGCCAGACTCCACCCCTCATACTGGATATACTGTACTTGTGCCTCTTGTCTGACTCTTAAATCCCAGGTTATAGGGCCAGGGTACCACAGAATCTCATTGAAATAACAGGTTATGAGGACTCCACCTAAACATTACATGGAAGTGTAACTGGTCCCTTCTCCCCTTGATACTTCATAGTTCGTCTTCATAATTGAAAAAAAAAAACCTTGCTCCCAAGATCTGGATTTGGACTCAAGGAGGTTTTAGGGCCGAGTTCTACTTTATTCAATGTTTTTATTTTGATGGTGACATTTTATTCACTGTTAAATTGGTCCATGAATATTGTTGTTGTTTCTGTGGAGTTAAGTGCTATGTTAGGTTGGTTCGACAGCTAGTATACAGTACACACGTTTGCCTTGTGTTGTCTTTTGTCCAGGGCTAATTGTAACGTTGGTCTCGCCTTTGGTAGCTAGTTGTTCTAAGAGACATGCACAGACGTGTAAGAATGTCTCTTGGGAGAGTGTGCAGAGCCTACGCTGATTCCAACAGATAGATAGATAGAGGTTATGTTCCCTTGCGAGTAAATATATTTGTTCCCTCAATTGTGTACAACAGACATAGAAACCCGTAAATCATATACAGGTCTGTTCCCTTGGACGTGCATAGACCTGTCTGGTACGTGCATGTTACCTGGGACATATATAGACCTCGTGTTACTTGGTGGGACATGTACAGGCCTCGTGTTACTTGGTGGGACATGTACAGGCCTCGTGTTACTTGGTGGGACATGTACAGGCCTCGTGTTACTTGGTGGGACATGTACAGGCCTCGTGTTACCTGGTGGGACATGTACAGGCCTCGTGTTACTTGGTGGGACATGTACAGGCCTCGTGTTACTTGGTGGGACATGTACAGGCCTCGTGTTACCTGGTGGGACATGTACAGGCCTCGTGTTACTTGGTGGGACATGTACAGGCCTCGTGTTACTTGGTGGGACATGTACAGGCCTCGTGTTACCTGGTGGGACATGTTCAGGCCTCGTGTTACCTGGTGGGACATATATAGACCTCGTGTTACTTGGTGGGACATGTACAGGCCTCGTGTTACCTGGTGGGACATGTACAGGCCTCGTGTTACCTGGTGGGACATGTACAGGCCTCGTGTTACCTGGTGGGACATGTACAGGCCTCGTGTTACCTGGTGGGACATGTACAGGCCTCGTGTTACCTGGTGGGACATGTTCAGGCCTCGTGTTACTTGGTGGGACATGTACAGGCCTCGTGTTACCTGGTGGGACATGTACAGACCTCGTGTTACCTGGGACATATATAGACCTCGTGTTACTTGGTGGGACATATACAGGCCTCGTGTTACTTGGTGGGACATGTACAGGCCTCGTGTTACCTGGGACATATATAGACCTCGTGTTACTTGGTGGGACATGTACAGGCCTCGTGTTACCTGGGACATATATAGACCTCGTGTTACTTGGTGGGACATGTACAGGCCTCGTGTTACCTGGGACATATATAGACCTCGTGTTACTTGGTGGGACATGTACAGGCCTCGTGTTACCTGGGACATATATAGACCTCGTGTTACTTGGTGGGACATGTACAGGCCTCGTGTTACCTGGGACATATATAGACCTCGTGTTACTTGGTGGGACATGTACAGGCCTCGTGTTACCTGGGACATATATAGACCTCGTGTTACTTGGTGGGACATGTACAGGCCTCGTGTTACCTGGTGGGACATGTACAGGCCTCGTGTTACTTGGTGGGACATGTACAGGCCTCGTGTTACCTGGTGGGACATGTACAGGCCTCGTGTTACCTGGTGGGACATGTACAGGCCTCGTGTTACTTGGTGGGACATGTACAGGCCTCGTGTTACTTGGTGGGACATGTACAGGCCTCGTGTTACCTGGTGGGACATGTACAGGCCTCGTGTTACCTGGTGGGACATGTACAGGCCTCGTGTTACTTGGTGGGACATGTACAGGCCTCGTGTTACCTGGGACATATATAGACCTCGTGTTACTTGGTGGGACATGTACAGGCCTCGTGTTACCTGGTGGGACATGTACAGGCCTCGTGTTACTTGGTGGGACATGTACAGGCCTCGTGTTACCTGGGACATATATAGACCTCGTGTTACTTGGTGGGACATGTACAGGCCTCGTGTTACCTGGTGGGACATGTACAGGCCTCGTGTTACCTGGTGGGACATGTACAGGCCTCGTGTTACTTGGTGGGACATGTTCAGGCCTCGTGTTACCTGGGACATATATAGACCTCGTGTTACTTGGTGGGACATGTACAGGCCTCGTGTTACCTGGTGGGACATGTACAGGCCTCGTGTTACCTGGTGGGACATGTACAGGCCTCGTGTTACTTGGTGGGACATGTTCAGGCCTCGTGTTACCTGGTGGGACATGTACAGGCCTCGTGTTACCTGGTGGGACATGTACAGGCCTCGTGTTACCTGGTGGGACATATATAGACCTCGTGTTACTTGGTGGGACATGTACAGGCCTCGTGTTACCTGGTGGGACATATATAGACCTCGTGTTACTTGGTGGGACATGTACAGGCCTCGTGTTACCTGGTGGGACATGTACAGGCCTCGTGTTACCTGGTGGGACATGTACAGGCCTCGTGTTACTTGGTGGGACATGTTCAGGCCTCGTGTTACCTGGTGGGACATGTACAGGCCTCGTGTTACCTGGTGGGACATGTACAGACCTGTTTAACGTAAACAGAGCAATTGTTACCTCCATCATTTGTAGAGAAAAGAGGACGCCATTTCACCAGAGTGGGTTAACCAATACACACTTCACAGTGACACATTTTTTCCCCTGTTGGGTCAATATTTGCTGGGCCATTTAGGTCACCAGGGTAATGACTTCCGTCCATCGGTATATCTCGTCACTTGTGCAAAGGGGGGGGGGGGGTAAGTCTTGTGAGGGAGAGAGATGAATTTTTGAAGAGACGACTTTTTGGTAGGAGGGGGGAAGGGGGTTAGTTGGAGTGATAAACTGGGGTGGGGGGGGGGACTAGTCTCAACGTGATATACTAGTTGGTGTGACAAATAAGCTGGGAGGAGATGATGATTCTTGACCTACTCTACACACACATTAGGCTCGGCTGTTACCACCTAGTCGCTGTTTTATCACCTGTCGGGGGTGTTGACACCCTTAGATACCTCCCCCAAGACAGTTGCTTCCTCCTGAACCTTCTTATACTCAGTGCTACTTGGACTTGTGTGTGTTGCTAGGACCAAGGTTAATCTACAGACTCATTGGTCTACAGGTGCGTCTGTTACCGAGTTACTCTGGAAGGTTTTACCGCTTGAGGACGCGTTCGTTCGTGAGTTGAAAGTCTGATACTCGTCTTGTTTGCCGGGATTGGCTTGTGAATACTAGTACACAGGCTCTCAGGGGGAACTTTTGGAAGAGGCCCGAGATTCTTTAGACTATGAGGGATAGCTTATTAGTGAACTGCGTCGTCAGGTGAAGGAGAACCCACTATTGCATATTATATTGGGTCCTGCTCCTCTAAACTCCGCTATAGTTAATGACTCCAGGCTCTTGCTAACAACCACACTCTTTCCAAGGTGGGGGGGGGGGGGTGTCTTAGGGCGGAGCTAGTGGGGAGGAAGAGGGGTGAAAACTGAAAAGGGCCTGCAGGGTTAGGACGTTGGTGGGAGGAAGAGGCGCGGTGAAGGTAGAGAGAGGGCGAACAGCAACCTTGTACCACCTACGTCACCACCTGTACAGCCATGGGTGTCATGACCTGGTGGTGAGGGCAGGACTGTGACAGGTAGCTACTGTGTGTGTTCTTATGTGTTTATGTATGAGTTTTAGCTGTGTTATACCGAAACCTGTTTATACTCCCCGCCCACTTACCCATCTCTCTCTCTCGTCCAGTTTAATGTTGAGTATTACTGAGACTTCTTGTTGAATATTACTGAACCTCTTGGTAATATATTCTTTGGAGTCCTTGAGAATATTATTGAATATTCTCGAGTCAGGGAACTACTGTATTGGGTTTTAAATGAACGTGTTGGGGAGAGAGAGAGAGAGAGAGAGAGAGAGAGAGAGAGAGAGAGAGAGAGAGAGGGGACTTAGCCAGATGCTGTTGATAGTAGTAATGGTCTGGTATTCTTCATTAAGTTCTGGGGGAGTTCATCATCAACTGATCGTTATCGTCGGTAGCGGTGGGCGGTGATTGGTCGATGCGGAACCTGATAATCATCATCATCACGACAACGCGCTCTGATTGGTCCTGCATATATCAGCTGTGTAATCTTGCAAGTTTATTTTTTTTATGCATAGATCAAGTGATGTTTGGGACGTCGACTGGATCATGAATAGGTCTAATGTATCGAAGAGTGATTTCTCGCTCGGCCTCGTGTGCTGTACTGACCGAACACACACACTTCGGAAAACTAGAATGTTTCTCAACTTTGCCGGAACTTTCAGCCCCCCCCCCCCCCCCCCCCCCCCCCAAAAAAAAAAATGTTCTTCTGGTGTCCCTCTTTGAGAAACTATTGACACGACATTCGGATTCTTGAGGACTTTTAAGATAAACCCTTCCCTTTTACCCCCCCTCCCCTACCCTGTTCCCTCTTCCCCTTCCCCCTCCTCTTCCCCCTTGTCCCCTCTTAGTCCCCCTCTCCCCCCTACCTATCGTGTAGCCTTGGAGGAGGATGTTCAAGTGTGTGATTGAGGTACTAGTGTTGAGTGTGAAGCCTTGCCGGGCCACTTAAGATCCACTATCGCACTTCCCGTTATGTAAAGTTGATGTTAACATGTCGGTGTGAATTCCTCTATATATAAATGAATTCCGGTCTAGAATTGTTTTGTGTGTGTGGTGGGGGAGGTTGTTGGTGATGGTGGAGAAAGTGTTTGTGATAGAGGTGATTGTGTCTCCGGTTGCACGTTGTTGCTTACTGAACCACAAGAGACATTGCACGACCAGATACCTTCACCCTCCTCCTCCCCCCCCCCCCCCTCTTCGTGACCTTTATCGCCCTCTGTCTGTGTGTGTGTGTTTATGGTGTACAATAGTGTGTGCTTGACATTTTAATTACAGGACGCTCTTGCATCCTCGGGACGTGTGACTTAGTGTCGTCTCCTACATGTTATCGGGGCGCCTCTTTTGTGTTGATAATGGTGGTGTGTTATACTGTCACCTTAGACTTAATTTTGGTGTGTTTATGTTGTGTTGTGGAGTGTGTAATAATAATAATAATTATAATAATAAACGGTTTATTAATAGAGTTGCAGCCGGTGACTGAAAATATAGTGTGTGTGTGTGTGTTCCGTTCTTGCCTCACCTTTAGTTGTAAGTCCCTCTTTCTTCCCAGGCGACCTCTTAAATATATATTTTTTCTTCACCTTGTAGGCCTAAGCTGGGGCGATTAAAGGCCTCCCTGTTGTGTTTTTGTGGTCAGGCCTCTGTAAGAATACCAGAGATCCGGCGCCAGTGTTTTTTCAATTTTTTTTATTGCTATTGTTTGAATGGCTCTCGACCTGGTTCTCTGCAGCGGGAGTGTTGTTGTTGTGTCGGTAGAAATTCGGTCAACAGCGGTCACTGGGGGGAAGGAGGGAGTGGTTCGGGAGTGTATCGTGTGTTCGACCAGCGTGAGTTGTGCAGTATTTGTTGGTATGGGAGAGTAAGTCAGTGTAGCCATATTTGTTTAGTTAAGTGGGCTGTTAATACCTTCAAACTTACCATTTTTCTTGATTTTTATAACCTGATGAGACAACTGGGAGCAGGGTGGACTCCCTGTGTGTGTGAGTCAGTTCTTGTCCGTGTGTCTGTCGTAACGTATTACAACTGGTTTTAACGATCAAATTCTTAAGAGATGTAGTCATTAATTTTATTTATTTAATTTTTTGTACCTTTTTTTTCATATTTATTGATATATTTTAGCCGGGAAGTAAAATCTGACTGGTTGTGTTTTTAAACCGCGTGAGGAGGAGGAAGGGAAGGAGGCGCCCTCTGTGTTATGACGCTCGTCGTGCGTCTGGCAAGTGTGTATGGGGTGAGGGGGGTTGAATCGGATGCTCTCTACCCACTCATCATGTCCAAGTTATCGTACTGTATATAACGATTTACCTACTTGACTTCATTATCTCATTCATTGCCTAATTTAATATAGTGACTCATTTGATTTTTCCTATGTGTGTTTTGTTAATGTATTTTACTGTTTTTGTTTGTTTGAGTTTTTGCTGTTTATTCATTTTCAATTTCAATTGTTTATTCCTTGATAGAGGAAGCGGGATCCTGGTGCTGTCACTAGGTACCCCTGTACAATGACACCAGAAGCATCTGGCAAGTGTGACAAGTATATACAGTATAAATATTATAAAGGTGCTTACTAAAGCCTAAGGAAGGAAGGATATTCCTTTAACACATAATCAATATTATTTACAAAATATCTGTCCAGTATGGGGAGGATCATCGTGTCTCCGTCAGGGGGTCGTGGAGTGGTGGTCCAGCAGGCGTCACGGAAGCGTTGTGTGTGGGGACATCTTAGGAGGTAGTGGATGAGGGTGCTGCTGTCGGGTCTTCTGCATAATGCACAAGAGCGTTGCTCAGGGGATGCGGGGATACCAATCTCCCAAGCAAACTCATACCCAATGATGATACGGGCAGCAATCACGTCCCCTTTCCGTGACCCTTTCCCGTAGACGTACGAGAGGTCAGGAAGTTTACGGAGGACATCGTACCAGGTGGGCGGGGAGTCCAGGGGGATGGACTGTTTATTCTTAGTTTTGTTTGTTTGTCCTTTTATCTATTTTATCTTGTTAGTTTCCTATCTCTAATTTATTTATTTTTTGTTAGTATACATTATTATTGCTGTTTCTTTTATTTACACTGCAGACAGATTTTTTTCATTTATACACACACACACACACACAACGTTATACAGTAGAACCTTATACTTTACAATTGATTTACAATATATAGAGTGAAAACCTTGACCTTCACGTATTGATTTCCAAGTTCACCATAACAATGCACCGTGTATGACTGTCCAATGTTAGGCTTTCACATCACGTACTGAGCGACCCCACACACACACACCATGATGTAGCCATGTGTCTCTCTTGTGTTAACCAATGGGGAGCTTTATGAGGAAAATGAAACATATTATGTGTTTAGTAAATTGTGTGTGAGTTGTTGATATATTAGTAGTGAGGTGTATCAACTGTGTGTGTGTGTGTGTGTTTTATTTGTCTTCAGTGTGCTCTGTGACTCACTCGGCTGGTGTGTGCTTGGGGTAGTGATTCATGACTCACCACAGTGGGTGTCTTGGAGGAAGTTTTGAAGTGAGAGTCGTGAGTCACCCCCATACTTGACCAATGTAGCTTCTTCTTCCCCTCCACACTATACCATTTTCTTCTTCTCCCTGTGACTTCATCTTCCTCACCACCTTATTCACCCTTCCTCTCCCTCCCTCTTCCCTATCTCCACCTACCTCGCCCCTCCATCTCTTCCTCCCCCATTCAGTGTTCGTCGTGTTGCCTCCCCTCGAATCATTACACGGGTCCAGTATATTTTTTGTCGTCAACACTGGGAGGAACTAAATAACCTATGGATAGAATATGTATAAACTTACATCAGGAAGTGTGTTTAGAAAAATATGTCCAGGTGTTGAGTCATATAAACACAGGAAGCTATTTTATGTGTGAAAATAATGCTTGTTTAATGTATTATGTGAAGACGTGTATAGACAATAGCTATAGTGTTTGGTGTGTTGTGTGTGTGTGTTGAGTGTGTTGTGTGTGTGTGTTTGTAGTGTTCCCACGACCGGTGATTACGATCGAGGTAAAATGGTAAAAGAGTTTGCAGGAAGTGGAAGACAATAGGCGGGCGAGGACGGTGATTGGCTGTCGAGACTTCAGGTAGCTGGGGATTGGTTGGTAGGTTGACCGCTAGTTGGCTCTGGGTCACGGACGGTCCTCTGAACAGCTGTTGTCTTCTGTTTTGCCTGTTTGTCAGTCCATTGGAGTATGTGTGTATGTGTCAGTCCATGGGAGTATGTGTGTATGTGGCAGTCCATGGAAGTATGTGTGTATGTCCGTGAGTGTATGTGTCAGTCCATGGAAGTATGTGTGTATGTGGCAGTCCATGGAAGTATGTGTGTATGTCCGTGAGTGTATGTGTCAGTCCATGGGAGTATGTGTGTATGTGGCAGTCCATGGAAGTATGTGTGTATGTCCGTGAGTGTATGTGTCAGTCCATGGAAGTATGTGTGTATGTCCGTGAGAATATATACTTATGTTTGTAAGTACACATAGGCCATTGTGTTTTTATAACAATATTAATGGTGGCAAATACGTGTATCTCTCTCTCTCTCTCTCTCTCTCTCTCTCTCTCTCTCTCTCTCTCTCTCTCTCTCTCTCTTATTATTCTGGGTCACGAGAACCAAACCTTCTCATGACGTCACGTGTATCAGCTTTGTTTTGTAAATTATAACAAACGAATCCTCGGGTACAGACCACGCGGTTGAGGGTGACGTGACAGGTGTGTGGGGCGGCTGCAGGTGTGTGGTTGGGTTGGTGTGAGGCTGTGATCTTTGAGGTTTATTTTGAACAGCTGCAAGTCACCCCCTCTCCCTCTCTCTCCCCCCTTTCACCTCACTCTCTAACCCCCCCTCTCATCCCCTCTTCCCCCTCCCCCCTCACCCCTCCCCTCTTCCCCCTCCCCCCTCACCCCTCCCCTCTTCCCCCTCCCCCCTCCCTCTCATCCCCTCTTCCCCCTCCCCCCTCCCTCTCATCCCCCTCCCTCCTCCCTGAAAGTCACATATAAGGATGTTTGTTGACGTTGGCTGTTGTGTGCTGTCAGGCGTTGTAGTGCTGGATGTGGACGACATAATTACGAGTGATGAACAACCTGGCACTAAAATTAACCAGTCTCTCCCTTCCTCCACTTCTTCCTCCACTTCTTCCTCCTCTTTCTCCTCTTCCTCCACTTCTTTATCCTCTTCCTCCACTTCTTCTTCCTCTTCCTCCACTTCTTCTTCCTCTTCCTCCACTTCTTCCTCTTCTTCCTCCACTTCTTCCTTTTCTCCCTCTTCTTCCTCCACGTCTTCCTCCACCTCTTCCTCTTCTCCCTCCTCTTCCTCCACGTCTTCCTCCTCTTCCTCTTCATATTTTTCTCCTCTTCGTCTTCTTCCTCCTCTCCCTCCTTCTCATCATCTTCCTCTTCTCCCTCACCACTGCCACCAGTGACCTTGTAAGCACCGAAACGTTCTTGTCTTGTCCTCTTGTCCTCCAGGCATCTGAGTTTCTTCCTGACCAGTCATTCAGTCACTCCTCTTCCTCCTCCTCAGTGCTTCATCCTTGACCTCTGACTCACCCTCTCCCGTTTCATCGTTGCTTTGTTTTCATAACTCTCTAACTTGTGGTAGTGTAATAGTTGTTGTTGTGGTAGGTGGTGTTGGTAGTAATTGGTGGCTGTAGGGGGAGTTGGAGGTCACGTTTACCCAAAAAGTTGTAATAGTTGTAGTGAACATAGAACAATAGTAGTTGTAGTAGTAGAAACATTGTAGTAGTTGTATAGTGATATTAAAGATAATAAAAATATAGTTATTGTAGTAGTGGTGATTGTAGTAGTGGTGATTGTGGTAGCGGTGATTGTGGTAGTGGTGGTTGTGGTAGTAGTGATTGTGGTAGCGGTGATTGTGGTGGTTGTGGTAGTGGTGATTGTGGTAGCGGTGATTGTGGTAGTGGTGATTGTGGTAGCGGTGATTGTGGTAGTGGTGATTGTGGTGGTTGTGGTAGTGGTGATCATACAGGTACAAACACAAGGGAATGAAATACACGAAAGAACAAATACATACTGTAATGTTATTTATGGTAGTTACAACCACACTGTATCCTGTATGTCGGCCTGATAACAGCTGTCTCCTGAGAACTGTCCTGACTGACCTCTCTCTCTCTCTCTCTCTCTCTCTCTCTCTCTCTCTCTCTCTCTCTCTCTCTCTCAGCTGCTCATTCGTTGACATACTTATATTATTAACTTGTTTATTGACATACTTATATTATTAACTTGTTTATTGACATACAAGAAACCTTATTAACATACTTGAACTCAATAACTCATTATTTATCGACTTAATTATTGTAAACACTCGTGGCTTTATGACGTACGTACATTATTGCCATGCTCGTGTACAGAGACGGACGGAAAATTGTCAGATAAGTGTTGAAATGGCTCTCTCTCTCTCTCTCTCTCTCTCTCTCTCTCTCTCTCTCTCTCTCTCTCTCTCTCTCTCTGGCTCCCTCCCTATTATTATTATTTATTTTGACTTATTATTATTGTTGTTGTTGTAGTTTATTGGTATTGTTATTAGTGTTAGTATTGTTATTATTTATCAATGTTCGTATTTATTCATTACTCTATTTTTCCTATAAATTATTACACCACGTTATGTACCCCCTTGACTGTTGCTCTATTACCTTTCCGTGGTTAGTAAGAGGCAGGTGTCGCCAGGCTGTGTTTACCAGAGACTCAGGCTTACGCCACTGTATCGTTCAGGCTTACGACACACTGTCTCGTTCAGGTGTTTTATTAGGTTCCTGTCGTGCTTCATCTCACAGTAAGCTCGGTACACAAAGACTGTCTTGCTATAGTTAACAGAAAGCACCAAAAATGAGGGTGGTAATGATGGTGTTATCCTTAAATTGACTGGAGTGACGTCAGAGGTTGTCGTACATTTCTGGTGCTGCCATGTGGTGGGTATTGTTATTGTTGTGTTGGGGTCGAGGAGGGAGTTGTTTGTCTTGGTGTATACACGGTGTGGTGGTGGTGATGCATGAATGGTGACTCATCTCTGTGGTTGTGTGTGTATCCAGGTGTGTCTGTCGGCTGTGTTGTGTTTATTGTTGTTGGTTAGTTCAGGCTATTGGCTTCACCATCATTAAAGCCTTGTAATTAACACACACACTCTCTCTCTCTCTCTCTCTCTCTCTCTCTCTCTCTCTCTCTCTCTCTCTCTCTCTCATAGTCTTGGCCACAGTTATGTACATTTCAGTATTTCGTAATATTTCGTCACAAGTTTGTAAGGCTTCAGTTTACATGTTTCTTAAGGCTTCAGTTTACATGCTTCTTAAGGCTTCATTGTGGTTTTTCTGGGTCATTTATGGATCGTTTGAAGCGGCTGTGTTATTTTTGTCTTATTTTTCTTAACACACTTGTTGGTTGGTTTGTTAAGGCTGTGTGGTGTAGGGAAGGGAGTTGGTGGTGTGTGTGTGTGGTGTGGCGTGGCTAGAGGTATGGTGTAGTGTGGCTAGAGGTGTGGTGTTGGTCACAGTGATGGGGTGGTTGAGTCACCTCGGACAGTCTGTCGGGTATGTTAAACATCTTTTGTTTTTGTCGAGGTCATCTTCTCTTGTTTACTTGCGCGTCGTGCCATGCGTCGCTCCCTTCCTTGCTGAGCTGCTCCACCACCATCACAAACCTAACCTAACCTAACTTATCCTAACACTACTATTTGGGGTGGAGATTCTTAAGGTGATCTACATACTGTAATAACTTTAGTGGGAATCCCTCAACAACCTCCTTCCCCTTCCCCACTCCCCTTTCCCCCCCACTCCCCTTTCCCCCATCCCCACCCCTTTGTACCTACATGACCCTCAAGCAGGTGGAGCCATTTAGTGTCAAGTGTCCAGATGGAACTATAGTGCCAAAATATATCCAGTGAATTTCTTATTTGTTTCCATAACATCATACTTATTTACGTATCTTGTGTAAAATTAAAAAGAACACTATCTGTTCATCTTAGGAGGAAGAACAGACTGCACAACAAGGCCAAGACGTGAACACACACATATATTTAGCGTGTTCAGTAGAGAGCAGATTATGTAGGAGGCACAGCTGATGTTTTGTTTACAACGCTCGGGTCTAACATTCGTAAATACACGCACTGGTAATTTTCATCTAATAAATAATAATAGTAGTTGTAACAATAAAAATAATAGTAATAGTGATGATAATAATAGTAATAATAATGAAAATAATAGTGATAATAATAATTCATCCTGTTGGGTTTACAAATTTAATTAATCCTCGTCTCTTGTTTTTTATTATTATTATTTTTATTATTTACGGTGTTCGTGTGTGTACGTCTGTCAGGGTTAAGTACATACATTAGGTTAACTTCCGTGGTAAAAGTATTGTAGCGTGTCCAGGTGTCGTGTAAGGTTTAATCAATACCTGTGTGTTCCTACTGCCGGATGACCCCCCCTCTCTCCTCACCTCTCTCCCACCCCTCTCCCCACCCCTCTCCCACCCCCCTCCCACCCCTCTCACCCATCCCTCTCCCACCCCTCTAACCCCACCCCCCTCCCCCGTCCCCCCACAAATACCTCAACACCTCCCTGCCTTTTTAGTACAATGTTTGGGGTCACCTGTAGATCCAGTCATCCCATAGCTTATTATTTTCACCTGATATTACCTGTAGGGTTAGGTTAGGGTGTTTAATCATCTGGTGAGACGGGTGGGGGTGGATATTCTTCATGTAAATCCCGATGTTGTACTCTTTAACTTGTAAATATTATAGGAAGGTTGAACATGAACCACAGGGCAAGGTCGACGATTTTTCAAACGAGCGGGAAGAGTAGGAAGTAGTGCAGGGAGAGGTGGAACGGGGCAGGGAGAGGTGGAACTGGGCAGAAGACACAATTTAGTGAGGACCGGTGAAGTGCGCCCTGATGGATGGACTATTGTGGGCTTCCTCTGTGGACGTGATAGTCACTGGTGCCCCCTCCCCCCCCGCCCCCCCCCCCAAATGCATTGTGGTGTTATGCTACTGGAGGGGGGGGGGCAAGGTCGTTTCTCTGCTTGTGCGGGCGGCATGATGCGTTGGGGGAGCAGCATCTGTGTTTTGTTTGCTTGTGTGGGTGGTGTGTGTGGTATCCAGGATGTAGAGGGAAGTTACTATGTTCATTGTAATGAAGGCTGCAGGTAATAAACCCGCAGCCATCATTACAGTGACCACTAGGACTGAGTGATGTTTACTATGTCTGGGGGTAACACATGGATGTGTACTGGCACCAACTCTCCTATTTTATTTTATTGGCTGCCTTCCTCACCCGTGCCAATCTCGATGACTCCAGGCAGGAACAAAGGTGACGGCCGCTTCCATCACAGAACTTACACTGTAGGGAGGGGAAATTATCGACAAAGCTGTACGTATATCGATCAGTGGTCTTCCCCACGCTGTTGTCTGGCAGCGAGACATAGGTCGGCCATGTTACCCGCATGGACGGCAGTAGACTGCCAAACCAGCTACTTTACAGTCACCTAACTAAGAGTAAACGTAACGCCGGCGGGCAACTGAAAAGGTATAAGGATAGTCTTAAGACAGATCTGAAAAAAGTGCCAAATCGAACACCTCACCTGGGAGACGATCACTCCACACCGTAACGCTTGGAGGAGCACCACACGAGAAGGTGTCAATACTTTCAAGTTAGCCCCGCCGCTCCTCCCTAGCCCCGCCACCCCTCCCTAGCCCCGCCGCTCCTCCTGCGCCCCGCCGCTCCTCCCGCACTAAATGGAGCCTCTCGAGCCACCTCAAGTCACCAATGAAGGAAACGCCACTAAAAACAAAACCTGTCATTGTGTCATTGCTGGATGACAGTTATACTTAATTCCGAGTGACAGCAAAATAGTAGTAGTAGTAGATATGAGAATTTACTTACCAGTGTGTTGATGTTGAGTCCACACACACACACACACACCTTGATCAGGGTGTGTGGGCACCCTCGGCCACACTAACACACACTCTTCACTTCATGATAATGCTGTCCCCTCCGCCCCTCCCCTTCCCCCACCGCTACTATCAACATTGCAGGCCATCTGTCTTGACCCTCATCCGGACCCCCTCCCCCCTCACGGCCATTTACCTCTTCATTACACGTAGTTGTCTCATCTACATGTATTCCCTTCTCTCCCCTTCTCTTTCTCTCCTCAACCCTTCTTCTCTCCCCTCTCTTCCTCTCTCCCCTCTCTTCCTCTCTCCCCTCTCTTCCTCTCCTCAACCCTTCCTCTCTCCCCTCTCTTCCTCTCTCCCCTCTCTTCCTCTCCTCAACCCTTCCTCTCTCCATCACCTTCCCCTCTCCCCTCCGTTCAACTCTCCACCCCTTCCCATCTCCTCTCTTCCCCTCTTCGCCTACCCTTCCTTATCCCTTTCCTCCCCAACCCTTCTCCTCCCCCTCCTCACCTCGTTAGCTCGGGTGCCTCCCTCTAGGGGTCGTTATAGCACTAAATTGCCCCATCATGTCCGCAAATTGTAGCAGTAATTGCTTCACTATATTGCCGGGAATTTTTGGTCAGTGTTGCCGTGTTGGAGGAAGAGATTGTTTGTATCACCGTCCTGTGGATAAGCATTGTATGAACTGTACACGTAACCTAACCTAACCTGACCCGAACCCAGGGTATTTGTGTTTGTGGTCGCCCTGACTCTTCAGTCTTCTACGCCCTTAACTCATGAGACATAAAGGCACGCATGACCTCAGCATGCTTCCCTGTTGGGCGCTGTAAACGCTTCTGCGCTTCACCTAACACAAGGATGTAGGGGAGGGGGGGGGGTGCCTAATATATAAATAAATTCAAAGAAAACAATTGTGGTCGAGTAAGCAGGTGTGGCGGGGTCAGCAGGTGTAGCGGAGAGGCCGCCTTACCTACTTGTGCCTCACTTCCCTCGCTGTGCTGGGTCACCACCAAGGCATTTAATTCCTCAATATTTAGATCGTTCTCTCAGTTTAGCCCCCGTGGCCCCAGTCTATTTATGCCTGAATATTGTTGTGTAACTCTCTCTCTCTCTCTCTCTCTCTCTCTCTCTCTCTCTCTCTCTCTCTCTCTCTCTCTCTCTCTCTCTCTCTCTCTCTCTGTAGGAATTCTGTAGATGATGTTGGATACTACAGGTCAGGTAAACAGACAGAGCCACAGATACGTCATAGAGCCAGACACGCTACAGAGCCACAGATACGTCATAGAGCCAGACACGCTACAGAGCCAGGGCTTGTGTGTGTGTGTGTTGCTTTGCCTTTCCATGGTAACTTTAGCTCACCACCACCACCTTGTCCTCCCTCACCTCTCCATCCCGTCCCTCCTCACCCCCCCACCACACCAACCCACCCCCCCCCCACCCCCCCCCCCCCCCTCACATATCTCCATCATATAAGTGTGGCCTTGACGCTCACAAGTCAGGGTCAACCTCTATGACTGTACCATTTTGTTCGGAGTGGTCGGTGATGTGGTGCAGAGAGAGAGACGTGGTGGTGGTGTGGTGGGGTGGTTGTTGTGGTGATGTGGTTGTTTGTTGTGGTGATGTGGTTGTTTGTTGTGGTGATGTGATGGTGTTTGTTTGTTTGTTGCGGTAGTTGTTATCCCTGGTAAAGACAACAACAAGGTCACGCTACAGTTTGTTTATTATTCTAAATATAGTTTATGAAGATCACAACCTGACCTTACATGTTGTCTTTATTTAATGTTTGTTTACGTGTGTGTGTGTGTGTGTGTTATGTTGCTAACTAGTATGTATGTATGCGTGTATGTTGTTATCATTGTGTATGTGTGCAGCTTATAAGTTCATATGTATACAGTATCCTGAATAAATGAATAAACATTGATCTGACTGTGGTGGTAGTGGTGGTGGTGATGGTAGTGATGGTGATAGTGGTGGTGATGGTGATGGTAGTGGTGGCATTGATGATGATGTTTGGTGTTGTTTTGGCAAGGATAGTCGTAGTGGTGGTGATGATAGTGGTGGTGATGGTAGTGGTGGTGATAGTGGTGGTGATGGTGTTGGTAGTGGTGGCATTGATGATGATGTTTGGTGTTGTTTTGGCAAGGATAGTCGTAGTGGTGGTGATGATAGTGGTGGTGATGGTAGTGGTGGTGATAGTGGTGGTGATGGTGATGGTAGTGGTGGCATTGATGATGATGTTTGGTGTTGTTTTGGCAAGGATAGTCGTGGTGATAGTAATGGTAGTGGTGGTGATGGTAGTGGTGGTGATGGTAGTGGTGGTGATGGGACAAGCCAGACTCGGGCAGGACACAGACAGCCTTACCAGTGCCGCCCTCCCTCCTCCTACCTCTCCCTCCCTTCACTGTATATCAAATATAAACCTGTCTTGTGTTTATCCACATACTGGGCCTTTGAGGTGTTGAGCACAGGTGAGAGTTATCATAATTATTATTGTTGTCTTAATTAGTACAGGTTAATGGAGACACGTGTAGGGCAATGCAGTCAAATTAGCGGGGTTAAGTGAGATACAGGTAGGTTACAGTAATTGGAGATACAGGTAGGTTACAGTAATGGAGATACAGGTAGGTTACAGTAATTGCCATCAGTACGAGTTCATGTAATTTGCACAGGTACATAATTTTCCATAGCTGTTGTTTACATAAATGTGAAAATTATATTTATAAATATTTAGTATTTTTTCATAAGTATAGTACAGGAATCCGCTCTTGGTGACGCATTATAAAACAAGTTCCATTTAGAGATTCAGATCGTCTATACAAAATCATAAGTGTAGTAATATAGGTTCAAATCCTTTATACAGAAAACATAAATACTAATAATTATATACAACAGGTGAGTGATACTGAGGACAGGTAAGAGGCTATTAATTACACCTTAATAATGGGAGGTGTAATTAAAACCATTTCCCCCTATGAGTGAACCAAACAAGTAGAATATTTGGCCCTGGGTTCGAATCTCCCTCCCTCGGCCCAGGTCAGGTGTGAGAAGGATGTTATCCGGTGTGTGACCCCAGCCTAGCTACCGAGTATCATGTACTTCTTCCGGGTTCTGTACCGTACTCTGGTTTGCTTCTGTACTAATTCTGGTTAATAAAGGTTATAATACAGATAATGATGCTCGAGAACACACACACACACACACTTTCCAAACGTTCACGGTGGCTTGCTTCTTATCAATCCTCTCCTGGGACCACAACTTTTAATTTCATTCTCCTGTCTCTCTCCCACCGTCTCCGTTTGTCTACTCCCGTCTCAGTCTTCCCCCTGTCCCGCTTACCTTCAATGTCTATATTAAACAAAGTATGTTGGTGTTTAAACTCGTATGAACTCGATCGCGTATGACAGGTATACAGTACTTGATTAGACAGGTAACTGATTAGACAGGTGCTTGATTATACAGGTGCTTGATTATACAGGCGTTTGATTTGACATGTGCTTGATTAGACTGGTACATGATTTGACAGGTACTTGATTAGACAGGTAAATTGTAAGACAGGTACTTGATTAGACAGGTAAATGATGAGACAGATAAAGATTCATTTCTTCACTTCCACTTACGAGGAAATTTGTTATTAAACTTAACTAAACGAACCTCTGAGAGTCCATCAGTGTGTCGTAACTTTAAGTCAGTCGAGATTAGATTAATGTCTTTCATTTCCACTTAAGATAAAAAAAATATAACATAGGAACTTCTGTGAATCTATATTTGTGTCGTAGCTTCAGTGGGTCTGTTAGATCATGTCTCAGTAGTCTTGTTTAAGAGTGAGAAAGAAATGTGTCGTAGGAAGTCTTCTGAAGTGTTGTGGTGGTTGTTGTTGTTGGTGGTGGTGGTGGTTGTTGTTGGTGGTGGTGGTGGGTGTTGTTGGTGGTGGTGGTGGTTGTTGTTGGTGGTGGTGGTGGTATCTGGTAATCTCTGGGCCAACTTCCTCATGGGGTGGTGGGAGTGAAGGGATTCTGGTCCTTGTGTCTAGGGAGGATGAAGGACTATTTTCCCCTGGCACTGTGTCATTCACTACCTCCCAGGCTCGCCAAGGTTTGCTCCCATGATCACTGTGCTGCCGCATCGGCCTCTGGGTGTGCTGTGGTGGTAGATGGTGGTTATGGTGGTAGATAGAGATTGTTGTGGTTGTTTCAGTGATGGTATTAATTGTGGTGGTAATGGTGGTAGTTTTTAGTGACTGGTGGTAATAGTGGCAGATAATGGTAACCAAAAAGCATAATTGCATGCTGGCGAGTGGCGAATATCTCTTGTCATATTTAATTTTAATCGCCAGCTGTCGTTGATATTAGTTTCAGACACGCTAGACTGTTCGCCGCGCGTCTGTCTATCTGTCAGGGTTTTGGCATTAGACACACGACCACCACTATCACCACCACCACCTGGCTGTCACTGGTGGTAGTCGTAGTCTCAGGAAGTCAGTTCAATTAACCTGCACCATTATATTTAACCAGGTATTTTAACTAGATAAGAATCGAACTATGTCAACACAATAACACGACCAAGTCTATTGGGGGGTTTACACCTGGTAAATACTTTGTTCATCTTAAGAAAACTCGGAAATATTATCAGAACTAAATTTACTCTTAGTTAACACGTAAGATTTTTTGGACTGTTGACGCATACATACATACATACTTCCAAACATACATACATACATACATACATACACACACATCATCACTACATATAACACCATCCATCATCACTACATATAACATCATCCATCATCACTACATATAACATCATCCATCATCACTACATATAACACCATCCATCATCACTACATATATTATCCATCATCACTACCTATAACACCATCCATAATCACTACATATAACACCATCCATCATCACTACATATAACACCATCCATCATCACTATAGCACCACACATCATCACTTCATATAAAATCATTCATCATCACTACATATAACCCTATCCATCATCAACTACATATAACAGCATCACTACATATAACAACATCACTACACATAACACCATCCATCATCACTACATATAACATCACTACACAACACCATTCATCATCACTACATATAACATCATCCATCATCACTACATATAACATCATCCATCATCACTACATATAACACCATCCATCATCACTACATATAACACCATCCATCATCATCACTACATATAACATCATCCATCATCACTACATATAACACCATCCATCATCACTATAACACCATCCATCATCATCACTACATATAACACCATCCATCATCATCACTACATATAACACCATCCATCATCATCACTACATATAACATCATCCATCATCACTACATATAACACCATCCATCATCATCACTACATATAACACCATCCACCATCATCACTACATATAACACCATCCATCATCACTATAACACCATCCATCACCACTATAGTAATAAACTGAGCTTGACTTTTGATAGATGTATGTTCAGAAATTCCAACTTCATTACAAAATATCTCTGACTAGTCATATTTTGATTTGACTTCAGTGAGGCCGGTGTTTTGGGCCAGGGTATCAGAAACAAAATGACCTGGGAAAAGAGCCTAAAACTTTCCCTGGCTCCCAAGGTCAAGGGAGATAACAGCCCAGTGAACAACATGTATGGAAGGCGTGTTTATTTTTGGTTATTATTTTTCGTTTTATTTTTAACTGTTTTTTATTTTCTTTAGTTATTTTATCGTTTTATTTGTTGATTTATTTATGGGTGATACTGTGATGAAGGTAAAAGTTGTATTTTTAGTTTTTTTGGTAGTATTTCTTGTTTTTGTTCTTTTTATTAGTTAAATTGTTTGGTTTCAAGTCTAATTTGTGTTATTTCTTTGTATTAATTTTTTTCTTGTTTCAATTATTTTTACGACTTGTATTCTTATTCTTTGTTTTCTTATTTTTTTATCAATTAATTTATTTTGTTATTAATCTTATTGTTATTTTTATTGTTAATTTTTATTCTCTTCAGTCTCTTTATTCTTATTCTTATTTGTTTTTTTTTGTTTTTTTATGTATTTATGAATGATAGAGAACTGATATTATTATTATTATTATTATTATTATTATTATTATTATTATTATTATTATTATTATTTTTTTATTATTATTATTATTATTATTTTTTTATTATTATTATTATTATTATTATTATTATTATTATTATTTTTTTTATTATTATTATTATTATTATTATTATTATTATTATTATTTTTTTTTTTTATTATTATTATTGTTGTTGTATTATTATTATTATTATTATTATTATTATTATTATTATTTTTTTATTATTATTATTATTATTATTATTATTATTATTATTATTATTATTTTTTTTTTATTATTATTATTATTATTATTATTATTATTATTATCTTACATTATGTATTATAAATGTATTTGTGATTATTTATTTATTTATGATTAAATGTGTATTGAAGGTATTGTAAATGTAATAAAATGTTACACACACACACACACACCACCTGGTGTCTCCATGACCAGCCCAGGCCCGGGCCATCAACTGTAAACTATAATAATTTGTATGTTCAATTCATTGTTCCTTCTCCTTTCAGTAATGAAAGCTTTTGTTAAACGACCCCCCCCCCCCCATGTCTTTGTATGTAATAAGTCATTTTTGTCCACTGTATATTTTCAGCCTTCGGGCTGCCGACTTTTTCAATAAACCGTTAATTATTATTATTATTATTATTATTATTATTATTATTACTACTACTTCCAAATACATACATACATACATACTTCCAAACATACATACATACATACATACAGGTGTTTTTGTCAGACCCAAGTATAAATCTATGGCTATACTGAGTTGGTGAATAAAAGTATATTAGAAAAGTTTACTATCTTAGAAATACATAAGACATTACACAAGGTTAGGTTATTGTTACTCATTAGCAGGTGTTAGTTGAGACAGGTCCTCCCTACGTCCCTCATCCCACTGTACGTCTATCTATCCATCCGCCCGTCCATCCCTCCCTCAACTCCGAGACAGGTCGACGTCTTGGGTGACTTGAGATGTTCGTTAAAAAACTTACTTCGGGGTGAAAATTTTTGGTCCTTTCTCTGCTTGTTGTTTTGTTCAGTCCTTTACGGCGTGATCTTTACCAGGGACTGACTCTGTGTGGTGGTGATGGGGTTAGTGTGTGGTAGATGGTGGTAGTAAAGTGTTGGGTGGTGATGGACTGGTAGATGGTGACAGTATTGTGTGGTGGTGGTAGTGGTAGGTGGTGATAGTTGTGGTGGTAGGTGGTGGTGATAGTGGTGGTGGTAGGTGGTGGTCAGTTGATAAAAAGATTTTCTTGTTGATTTTTTTCGTCCTCATCACTCCGGCACACCCACTCCTACTCTTCCCTCTCCACTCACCCACTCCTACTCTTCCCTCTCCACTCACCCACTCCTACTCTTCCCTCTCCACTCACCCTTCCTCCCCCCCCCTCCCTTCCTCCCTCATTCCCCTTGTCTCGCTTCCTCGCTGCTGTCTTCCTTCATCAAGATTTACATGTCCTCACTGTCCATCCCTGTCCCCCGCCCGTCCCCCGTCCATACCTGTCCATCCCTGCCCCCCCCCCTTCCCCCACCCGTCCCCCGCCCATACCTGTCCAACCCCACCCCCCTCCCCCCACCCCCCAAGTGTGTCAGCAAGATTAAGCAAAAAAAAAAGTATTCAGTGTCCATCTTTAAACCAACCAGTCAAGTCAGTCAACCAATCAGGAGATGGGACCATACTATAGCAGCCAATCGTAACTCAGAGAATCGTACTATGAAAGTTTTTATTAGATGGTAGAATAAAGATGTAAACATTGAGGTGAGTATAACGGAAGCCTGACCTAAAGGCATCCAGAGTTTACGAGGGACGTTTGTCATTTGTTTTGTTTGTTTATTCTCGGTTGGTTGAAGAATTTATAGGGAACGTTATTCATCTGTTTTTTATAGTCAGTCGTGGGTGTTTTTCATTTGCTTATACTCGGTTGGTTGAAGAATTTATAGGGAACGTTATTCATGTGTTTTATTCAATCGTCTATGATTTTACTCCAGGTAATTCTTGATACCCTATGACCACACACAAATATTCAAATGATTATTGTTATTGAGATAGACAAGATGAAGCAATGTTATGATACGAGAAACAGGATGGTAGTGGTGACCCGCCTGTTTTAGATCGTTTGTTAAAGCTATGACGTTATTAACCAGGGACGAACTAATTATTTTTGTTTTTTTATATAATTGGTGTTGGTTTTCCTGGAGGGTTGTGAGCCGCCGACTCTGACAGGATTTAATAGTGAGAACAAATAAGAAAGGTTGAGGAAAGGCGATTGTTATGTATTGAATGTTTGTGTTGGTAGACGGAGGGGTGTGTGTATCTAATAATAATAATAAACGGTTTATTGAAAAAGTTTGCAGCCCGAAGGCTGAAAATATACATTGGACATAAATGACTTATTACATACATTGTTGGTTTAACAAAAGCCTTCATTAGAGAAAGGTGAAGGAACATACAGTGAACATACAGATTAATGTTTACACACGTAGATCATGTGAGCTGAGGTGTTGAACAGCAGACACGTAGTGTAGTAACTCCCTCACAGATGGCGTTATGAGGGGCATCACGTGGTGTATGTATGTACTGTATGTATATGTATGTATGTATGTATGTTTGTATGTGTGTGTGTGTGTGATCGTGTTGCAATAGATCCGCCTATCTTAGCTTGGGAAAAATCCGGTTTTTATTATTTATCATGTTATCGTTCGTGTTTCCAATATCCGGATTCTTACACGGACGGAAAATCCAGAGAAACCAAGCCTTCTCAACCACCCCTCCCCCCCTCCCCCATACACCCCCCTCCCCCCCCAGAAGGTATTGGCGGAAACATTACGACAGAATGTATTATATAACTTTGGATCACCTGAAACTTAACCTAACCTAACTTTTCTCACCATAAGATTAACCTAACCTAACCCAACCTAACTCAACCCAAGAACACCTGATAGTCCCTCCACCACCCACGTGAGGACCTCCAATACTAAGGTCCTTATTCCTCCTGCTGTGGGGTCTCCTGCAGTAGGGTCTGGTCGAGGTGTTCACGTGATGCCTTGAGCCTTAACCCAGCCAGCCAGCTAGCTACTGAGGCATCCCTGGTGGCTTGTTGTGCGTCGTCCATTGTGTTAAGAGATGTACTATCGTGGCCAGAAAAGTTCGCTCCCTGTAGTGAAACTGAGACACGGGAATGAGTCTCCGAACTGACTTCTGATAGTTATCTAGTGCGGGTGTGCTGTGCGGGTCGATACTGCTTCAGTTTGGGAAGGAGCGAACTTTTGTCCACGATGGTACACACACACACACACTCAACGGCAGGATTCACTAGCTTTTCCTATCTGTTTTTGTGTTGATTAATCTGACTGGGTCTTAAAGCATTATTATTATTTATATTAGTAGTAGTATCAGTACTGAATGCCGCATAGATCTGCGGCTCAACTAACTCAACACAGCTAGGATAGCTTCTTATGTATTAGGATATTTAATTTTAAGGTAATAAAATGGTGGCGAAGGTGTGGCTGTTAAGGGGAGGATGGAGGCCATTTAAAAAAAAAGTCGTAGTAGTAGTACTAAGTCCTGGACATCCAAAGACAGGTTATTACTGGAAATTACAATTGTCGTCAGGAAAATATTAACTTGGTATTGATAAGTGACGTCCACCTCGATATACCTTTAAGACGCTGGCCAAGACTCCCACGGTGAGGGTAATGTTCCTACCACTATGAACAACAAGAACATCCACTAACACCACCAGCACACTGGCCACAACAACCACAACAACCACCACCAACAACAACCACTAACACCAACAACCACCACCAACAACAACCACTCACACCACCACCACCAACAACAACCACTCACACCACCACCAACCACTCACACCACCACCAACAACAACCACTCATACCAACACCACCAACAACCACTAACACCACCAACAACAACCACTAACACCAACACCACCAACAACAACCACTAACACCACCACCAACAACCACCAACAACAACCACTAACACCACCACCAACAACAACCACTCACACCACCACCAACAACCACTCACACCACCAACAACAACCACTCACACCACCACCAACAACCACTAACACCACCAACAACAACCACTCACACCACCAACAACAACCACTCACACCACCACCAACAACCACTCACACCACCAACAACAACCACTCACACCACCACCAACAACCACTCACACCACCACCAACAACCACTAACACCACCAACAACAACCACTCACACCACCACCAACAACCACTCACACCACCAACAACAACCACTAACACCACCAACAACAACCACTCACACCACCAACAACCACTAACACCACCAACAACAACCACTCACACCACCACCAACAACCACTCACACCACCAACAACAACCACTCACACCACCACCAACAACAATTCACAACCTCTACCTCCCCAGCCGCCTCTCGTGTGTTTGGTCACAGTGTTGCCACGTGTCCGACGTCTATAACTGTGCCAAACCTCCGGATAACTTAAGCTGTCTATTTTTGTGCTGGTCAGGAATTTACCGATTTTCTTCTAGAGGTCTTGACTGTGTGTGTGTGTGTGGGGGGGGGGGGGGGGGCAGGTTGGCAGGAGGGAGATGGCACTAGTACAGTACAAGTGCCCTGGTGACCTTGATACTGGTACACACACGACTGTACTGTATACCCGTGGATGTTTTGTTTACCTTTTGAGAGGTGACTGAGGCTGACACACCTGTTTTGTTTCTTCCACAGGTAAGTAGTCGTGAGGAATGTTGGTAACACTGCTATCTGACTCACCACCACGCGAATACTGGGAGGTTGGTAATGCTGCTTTAAAGTGTCGTTAGTGTCTCCTCCTCCTCTTGTTGATCCTGTACGGCAGTGAAGAGTGACATTACCCACATGAATCTGATCTATATATACATATACTGTTAGTGAATATGATGCATCTCTTTGTGTATGAACCTCTGTCCTGCGTGGCAGTGAGAAGTGATACCACCCTCAGTGTCAAGACCTGACTGAATTACTCAGAATAGGCAAACTGTACTACAAGCTTTGCCAATAAATTTGTTAAACTAAAAAAACAACAACTTTTTGGTTGTCTTCCAGTCACCTGATACAGCTTCCCTCACACACACACACACACCAGCCATAGTAAAGGCCTCGTGTCAACACTTCACCTGGTCTGAGTATCACAACAGCTGATTCTGTGTTTACAAACAATAAGAACATATCTCGTTGGCGGTGACCGGTTATGAGAGGCAAGTCCATCACAAGTTGTCCCGTGTGTGTGTGTCGAGAAGTCACTTGAAGGTTTTGATGTGTGGGGGGGGGGGGGGGGGTGTTTGAGAGAGCCACCAGCCCCATCTCCAGCCCCCATCTCTCCCCTTCCCACCCGTCACCTTCTTTCTCACCGTAACTGTTAGTAATGTCTGACGGAGAGGGGAGTGAACGTAATGTTTTGAGGAGAGACATTCACCTCCGTTACTCTCCCTCCCCTCCCCCCCCCCCCCCCCCCCTCCTCTTCCCTCCCTCCCTTACAGTTCCGCTCAGCTTACAGTCATGTACAGGGTGACGCAGTTGACCTGAGTCACACACTCACATTGGCATTTCCTTTGTTTTTGATTGGCTAAAACTCGGAGGGACAGACAGACGAAGAGACAACCTAACCGGGAAGACGCGTTTTAATTACTTTCATTGGTGGTGTGGCTCTGGTGGTGTGGCCCAGATAGTGTGGCTCTGGTGGTGTGGCCCAAGTAATATAGTCCAAAGCAGGCAGACACAGGTGGGCCCAGGTAGCGTCGTTGTGAGAGTCATTATGTTAATAAGGTGAGACCAGGAGCCACTCATTACCATACCTGGATACACCTCGTGGAGTCTTCTGCCCCTCACCTGTTGTCTCCTCCCCTCACCCTCTCCCCCTCCCACCTCCTTCTTGTTCCCTTTAGTTGGACTTCGTTATCATTCCCCTCTTTCTTTCCTCCCGCTTTTGTTATTGGATTATTCCCTCTCTTCCTCTTCACGTCTTTCTATCCAGATTCTTAAGTGTAGGACATTCACTCACTCACTCGCTCACTCACACACTCGCTTGCTCACTCGCTCACTCACCTCTTATGAAACTCGTGTAGATATAAGGTTGCGGGCTTGTCTGTCTCAGCTCAGAGTAGAACATTAATTTAGTCTCCCCCCCTTACCCGGCCTCTTACCTGCTCCCTCTCACACCTGACGCAGCTTTTCTACCTTCCCCTACACCTGTCTTCCTGTTACATCTGTCTCCATTTCACACCTGTCTGTCTACCACACCTGTCTCGACTACTCTTGTTTCTACCGCGTTCGCTCTTCCTCACACACCTCTCGCCTTCACCACACCACTACACATCACCACACATCACCACACACCACACCACTTTTCCCTAATTCACTAAACTTTCTCTCAACAACTTCTCTTACACTTAGTAAGTTTTTCCCCTGTGTATATTTTTCCCCTGACAACATTTCCTTAACTTGGTGTCTAACTTCAGGGACAAGTGTAGCATTGGGGGGGGGGGGGGGTGCCAGAGACGTGTTACCCTTCCAACCATTGTGAGGATAATGGTGCCAGGGTGAGAGTGCCAGAGACGTGTCACCCTACCAACCATTGTGAGGGCCTCTTGATCCCACAATAAGTGCCTTAGAGAGAGTATATAACAGCCTGGGTGTGACAGTACGGGATACAACGTGAGGAGGTGCTGGTTGAGGTGGTGGTCTCTCTCTCTCTCTCTCTCTCTCTCTCTCTCTCTCTCTCTCTCTCTCTCTCTCTCTCTCTCCAGCACACAATCCCTTCTCCCATCCTCTCTACCTCCTCAACCCCCCATCCCCCCATTAGATACCCCCCCCTTCCCCTCCCACTCATTCCCCAGGCACAATGGGTCATATAGCGAGTCGGTCACGTAACCCCAGAGCCAAACGAGTGTCTCGAATGACGTATGATGAGCCTTAACGACCTCCACCCGGTAGTTGAGGGTGGTGATTACAGGTGTGTGGTGCAGCTGTTACCTGGAAAGATTTAGAGCAAGTGACAGGTGTATAGCTAGCCATTTTTAAAGAGTCTGACACACACACACACACACACACACACACTCTTGCTTGCCTCGTCTCCCGTCCACACCATTCATCGCATTGCACTTGGACCACGTGAAGATTAGACACCCCTGATTATTTCACCTGAGGATTTAAATACCATACGCTAGATGGTTAACCTAACCCCACTCCTTTCTCTCCAGGTAGGGTGTTTTAATTATCAGGTGAAATAAGCGTGTGTGTGTGTGTGTGTGTGTGTGCCGGAAGTAAGGATCATGGTCAAAGGCGGGGGGGGGGGGGGTCTGGATAGAGTTTGTTTAGTCGAGGGGGATGAAGTGGGGCAGGAGGGGCGGGGTGGGGTGAGGCAGGAGGGGCGGGGTGGAGTTGGGTACAAGTTGTGTGTAAATAAATTCTGAGAAAGATGAGCCACCATGTTGGAACACAGGTCCTCCCCTTCCCCTCTGAAGCACCCAGACGTGATGAAGTGGTTGTGATGATGGTGGTGGTGGTGGTGATGACTGGTGAGTGGTGGTGGGTGATGACTGGTGATAATGATGGTGGTGGTGAGTGGTGGGTGATGACTGGTGATGATGGTGGTGAGTGGTGGGTGATGACTGGTGGTGGTAGTGGTGAGTGGTGGTGGGTGATGACTGGTGATGATGGTGGTGGTAGTGGTGAGTGGTGGTGGGTGATGACTGGTGATGATGGTGGTGGGTGATGACTGGTGATGATGGTGTGGGTGATGACTGGTGATGATGGTGGTGAGTGGTGGGTGATGACTGGTGATGATGGTGGTGGTGAGTGGTGGGTGATGACTGGTGATGATGATGGTGGTGGTGACTGGTGATGATAATATTGGTGGTGACTGGTCGTGGTGGTGGTGACTGGTCGTAGTGGTGCCCGTGGTGGTAGTTTTGGTGGTGGTGGTGACTGGTCGTGGTGGTGGTGACTGGTCGTAGTGGTGCCCGTGGTGGTGACTGGTCGTGGTGGTGGTGACTGGTCGTAGTGGTGCCCGTGGTGGTAGTTTTGCTGGTGGTGGTGACTGGTCGTGGTGGTGGTGACTGGTCGTAGTGGTGCCCGTGGTGGTAGTTTTGCTGGTGGTGGTGACTGGTCGTGGTGGTGGTGACTGGTCGTAGTGGTGCCCGTGGTGGTAGTTTTGGTGGTGGTGGTGACTGGTCGTAGTGGTGCCCGTGGTGGTGACTGGTCGTGGTGGTGGTGACTGGTCGTAGTGGTGCCCGTGGTGGTAGTTTTGATGGTGGTGGTGACTGGTCGTGGTGGTGGTGACTGGTCGTAGTGGTGCCCGTGGTGGTAGTTTTGCTGGTGGTGGTGACTGGTAGAAACGTTTTAACCATCCCTACCCCCCTCAACCTGACCTAACCTAACCTACCCCCCTCAACCTGACCTAACCTAACCTACCCCCCTCAACCTGACCTAACCTAACCTAACCCTCCTCGGCCAGGATCGCGTGAGTAAAACGATCAATGTCCTCTGTATCCACGTGTCATACTACAGTGAAACCTTCATATAACGGACTACCTTCTCTCTATATAATCCCTTTAATAGAGGTTTCGCATCTGTCGGACCCTTCATACTGTATAACTTAATTTATGTATGTATGTATGTATGTGTGTGTGTGTGTGTGTGTGTTTTGAGGGGTCAGTCAGAGAGATCGAGAAGAACTGCACATGTTCCTTCGTCTTGTTTGGTAATTCAACATAACGACCCTTATGAGTAGCTGTGTGTTTGGGGGTGATGAATTAAAGAGATCAAAGGCCAAGGTCACTGTATTTAGTGTTGGTTATTGGGGTCAGGTCATGGTCTAGTTGACCTGACTTGACCCACTCGTTCTACTCAACCTGTTCAAGACCTTTTGCTTGTTTCCTCTTCGTCTCTTGCTCTACTCCTCTCCTCCTCTCCTTCAAGTCACTGGTCTCTAGATCATTTCTCTCCTACTCCCCTTCCTTCTCTTCCTAACTTAACCTATTACATACTTGTTACATACATCAATACCTTATTACACAAATCAGTTGTTGTACATCCTCGATATTCCTACAACCTCCTCTACAGCTGAGCATATTCTTCCATAGTCATTGTTGGAGAGTGACACCTCATGAACCACAGCCCTCACTTGGACCACTTAGCTTAACCAACTCGGACTGAAAAGTAAAAGTTTACACATTTGAGCATCAATGATAAAAGGCAGCATAAAGTGTAAGGGGGGATTTATTTGTTATGATTCATTCTATCTTATTAATATATTAACGTTCATATGGGGAAGAGTTGATCTTTTTTCACGGTTAATATATAGGACTAAGCCGCCAGGGCTGCACAGCGCTGATGCGGCCGTATCATCTCACGTCCAGAAAATGCCTGTTTAGTATACCGGGGAGGTTAGGTTAGGTTTGTTTGGTTAGGTTAGGTTAGGCTAGGCTAGGCTAGGCTAGGTTTGGTTTGGTTTGCTTAGGTCTGTTCTTCTTACCCGCAAATGTTAAGTAGCGTTTATTTTTAAAATATTAATTTTTTAACATCTTTCCACAAACTACAACAGTGTCCACTCTAATATAACATTGAAAATCCGGCGTTTTTATAATTGTTCTCAATCAATTTCGTTTGCGGGTTAGTCCTATATAATTGCCTTGTTCTTTTATATATAATTTGAATTTTATATTAAGTTCACAATAAAGAACAAAATAATAATATACATACACAAAAAATATATATCTAACACTCCACCCGAGTTGTATCGGTAGAGTCACCAGTGAAAAAATTGCATCAAATAAGCAGTCCCTACCCTGTCCTTCCCTCCATCACCCATCTCTCCCACCCCTATCTCTACCCCCCTCATCATTACATCTCCCTGTCTCATCTTGTGTTATTCTCCCTTTCTCTCTATCTCATGGTCAGGGAGCCAATGGAACCCAATAGTGTGTTAACCTTCCTCTGTTTAACTCCTACAGCTGCAACACCTTGTCTCTTTGTGGAGTCGGATCCCCTGTAGTTTTGTTATGTTCCCTGTGGTAGTGATTTATTGGCCTTCCCTTATTTTTCTTTCTTTCTTTATTTATTTATTTCTTTATTTACCCATCCATCCATCATTCTATCCCTCTTCCTTCCTTCCTTCCTTCCTCCCTCACAGTACATATGCCCTCCTTACTGGCCTACAACCTCTCCTTCTCCTCCTCCTACCTCCCCCTTTCTCTCTCATCGACCTCCAGTTCGTCACGAGTTTATTTGCCCACGTGTAGCTGGCGGCCTCCCTGCGGCCTCCTGACCTCCCCGGGCCTCAATTATGTTGCGACAGCTCATCACGTCCATCAGTAACCTCCTCATCCCATCCCTCCCCCTCCCTCCCTTTCCCATCTCACCACCCGTTCTGTAAGTCACTCTCCACGTGACTCCCTCCCAGCACACACGCACTTCCACGTGACTCTCCTGTTCCACTAAGCCACACATGACCTTCCTTCTTTTCCTCATGGCAGACAGCACACAGGCAGCTCCTCCACTCCCTCCCCCTCACCAATGATCCCCTGTTTTCCACCATACCCTTCTGTCTGATTAGTGGTAGACAGACAGCAGGTGCCTTGACATTGACCCATTTCTCCCCTTCTTCATGAATAAAACGGTAGACGGCTCCACGTGACCCCCATCCCTTCTCTCCTCTTCCCCTTTCCTCACTTTCTCCTCTTCTCTTTATCCAATTCCTTCCTCTCCCTCCTCTTCCCTCTCTTCTTCCTCTTCCTTCTCTTCCCTCTCTTCTTCCTCTTCCCTCCCTCTGGAATGTGGTTGACTGCTACCTATTTATCTTGACGTGTAATTAAACTTTGAGACCATCCTGCTAACCTAACACTAACCTAACCTAACCTAACATTACCTAACCTAGGCTAGTTTAACCAAGTGTAACCTAACGTAACGCAAGCCTTACCTAACCTAACCAAATATTACCCAACCTAGTCTATCTCAACCTAACCTAAACTAACCTGATAGTAGAGGGAGGTGTGAGGGCGTCCAGGTGTGGAGTACCCCGGGGATGTGAGTTGATTAAGGTGAGGCAGGTGTGTGGTGGGTGGGGCTCCTACAGTAACTGGATGGGGGCTGGAGGGTGAGGGAGAGAGATGGTGGTGGTGGATGAGGGTGAGGGATGGGGGTGGGAGGTAGAGGATGGGATAGGATCAGGGATAGTGGTGGAGGATAAGGAAGGGGAATCGTCATACAGAAATGCATGAATTTTTTTTATTCATTAATGTGTGTGTGTGTGTGTGTGTGTGTGTGTGTGTGAGACCTTACCACGTCAACAAGATCATCAAAAAATACAGGGGGTAAGAATACCTCCCCTAGGGCACTCCACCACCATCTTTGTTACATAATTGATACATCATCGTCGTGTTGTAAAATTACGTAGGAGCTAATTATATAACCCCGTGGTAATTATACTACATTATTAGGCCTAAAGTGCAGTGTGTGATGGTTGGTGATTATAGGTAAGGTATTGACTCTCTTTACCTGTATATTCCATGTGTTTGAATAATAGCTTGTGTATATATCTCTGAGTATGGTGAGAGAGAGGGGAGTGGGTCTTGTCTCCAGCCACAGATGGTGATGACACACACACACACACACACACACACACACACACACACACAGAAGGGCGCCATTAACTACACAAGTACATAAAGGAAGGGGTAAATATGCCGTCTTAATGGTGTTTTAATGGCTTGGACACCTCCACAACCTTCAACGAGGTCTGTCAACACTCTCTCTCTCTCTCTCTCTCTCTCTCTCGTTTAGTATAGTGCCCCCCCCCCAAGCTATGTACGATGTTATGTAAACACTGTGGTGACCTTGCCGATGGTCCGGGCATTGATGGGGTGACCTTGATGGACGCTGGCCTGGGAGGAAGGGTGGGAAAGGGGGGTTTACACACACACACACACACACACACACACACCCTTCCTTCTCTTTTCACGTACCATCTCTCTTCTCCTTCACGTTTCTCCTGCTGTCCCCATTCTCCTTCACTTGCCCTTCTTCCCTCCCTCTCCTCGCTACGTCCCCCCTCCTTATTCTCTCTCTGCCTCTCGTTCCCCCTCCCTACTCTCCCCCACCACCACCCCCCAGTATGTTCTGTTTACCACCACCAATGCTGTAACCCGCAGGTAGTTATTGTAGGTATTAGTGTGTGTGTGTGTGTGGGGTCGACCTTGTATCAGCAGGGTATCTACGACTCGGCCTCCTGTGGTGTGGTGTATTGTGGCTTGGTATGGTCTAGTGTGGTGTGGTATGGTGTGTGTCTACCCTGGCTTGGCTTACCTTAGCTCCACCTAAACCTAACCTAACCCAACCTTAGCTAATTAACTTAACTAATTTCCTTTGTCTCCACAGGTAAGTTGATCACCCTGAGTGGCCGTCAACAGTGGGCAGTGAAGAGAGGTTGGTAAGTAGACGAAGCAATCAGGACAAGCAGGCAGCGAGTTGGTAAGCAAACGGTGGAGTCACGTAGGAGAGAAGGAGGGAGGGAGGGAGAGGTAGGAGTGAGGTATCCAGTGGGTGTTATAAGCTATTAGGCTATTTATAGTCTCTAAAATTTACTCAACGAATCACTGATGTGTCTGTCTGTCTCTTGTGTGTGTGTGTGCCTTAAGCCTCGTTAAAGCGCAGTTATGCAGGGTGCGCAGACTCCGCCCAAGTACTAACAAGCGAACACCCATTTAGGGCAAACCGGTCCAGGTGGTGGTAGAGGGACTGGTTTTGGTGGTAGTGGGAGTGGTGGTAGTGGTGTGGGTGGATTTAATATATATATATATATATATATATATATATATATATATATATATATATATATATATATATATATATATATATATCGATAAAATCACACGTGTGTGTGTGTGTGTGTGAGAATGTGCACGTGTGTGTGTGTGTGAATCTGTACGTGTTTGAGAAGACTGACAGGTGATATATTAAGAGTCAGGTAAAACAAATTAATCCAGGTGTATCAGTGAGAAATTGAGAAACACAAAGTACATACCTGGTCTCTCCCTCCCCCACACCCCTCTCCTCCCCACTCCTCCCCACCCCACTCCTCCCCCTCAGCAGCTGATCTAGAAGACCCTGACTACTGCAGTGTTTTAGATGGTGCTCATAGCGGGAGTGAAGATAAGATCAACCATGCGATCATTTTAGCTTTTTATGTCTGGGTGATGTGTGGCCATGATGTGTGGCCATGATGGTAGTGGCCATGATGGTAGTGGCCATGATGGTAGTGGCCATGATGGTAGTGGCCATGATGTGTGGCCATGATGGTAGTGGCCATGATGGTAGTGGCCATGATGGTAGTGGCCATGATGGTAGTGGCCATGGTGAGGGTTGGTAGTGGCCATGATGGGGGTTGGTAGTGGCCATGGTGAGGGTTGGTAGTGGCCATGATGGTAGTGGCCATGGTGAGGGTTGGTAGTGGCCATGATGGGGGTTGGTAGTGGCCATGGTGAGGGTTGGTAGTGGCCATGATGGGGGTTGGTAGTGGCCATGGTGAGGGTTGGTAGTGGCCATGATGGGGGTTGGTAGTGGCCATGATGGGGGTTGGTAGTGGCCATGGTGAGGGTTGGTAGTGGCCATGGTGAGGGTTGGTAGTGGCCATGATGAGGGTTGGTAGTGGCCATGATGAGGGTTGGTAGTGGCCATGATGGGGGTTGGTAGTGGCCATGGTGAGGGTTGGTAGTGGCCATGGTGAGGGTTGGTAGTGGCCATGATGAGGGTTGGTAGTGGCCATGATGAGGGTTGGTAGTGGCCATGATGAGGGTTGGTAGTGGCCATGATGGTAGTGGCCATGGTGAGGGTTGGTAGTGGCCATGGTGAGGGTTGGTAGTGGCCATGATGGTAGTGGCCATGATGAGGGTTGGTAGTGGCCATGATGGTAGTGGCCATGGTGAGGGTTGGTAGTGGCCATGGTGAGGGTCGGTAGTGGCCATGATGAGGGTCGGTAGTGGCCATGATGAGGGTTGGTAGTGGCCATGATGAGGGTTGGTAGTGGCCATGATGGGGGTTGGTAGTGGAGGTGAGGAGGATGGGGGAGTGACGGTGAGGATCAGTAGTGGGTGTAAGTAGGATTAGTGTTGCCAGGATATGTATGAGTGTTAATAGGATGAGTATAAGTGTCCCCCCCCACCCCTCACTCGTGTGTAGTTGGTGATATTCATGTGTGTGTATGTATGTATGTATGTGTGTAATCCTATGTGTGTGTGTTTGTGTAGGCTTGAGTATGTGTAGAACTGTGTGTGTGTGTGTGTTTTGTGTAGGCCTATGCGTTTGTGTAGACTGTAGACCTTTAAGTGTTTGTTTTTGTGTATATAGGCCTATGTGTGTGTCCGTCTCTGAAACAATTAATGAGGGTTAGGTTAGGTTGGCGCTAGGGTGGTTAATTTTCAGGTGAATTAAGCTGAGGGGCTGAACAGAAAGAGGAATGGCGGGAGAAGGAGAGGGAGGAAGGAATGAGGGGGGTGGAGCGGCTACTGGGTGAATGCGGCCACAAGCAAAAACTTGACTCATTTGTTCGAGGTGCTTGGATCGAATCCCCTCTCCCTCCTCCCTCCCCTCGCCCCAACATCTCTGGGATTTTTGTCTCAGCCCGTTTTTGGTAGTGTGTGTGTGTGTGTGTGTGTGTGTGTGTGAATCCAGACCCCGCGGAGCCTCTTGTTCGTTGCCGTCTCAGGAAGAGGTCTTAGGGATGCCACCCACCCGTCCGTCCGTCCGTCTGTCTGTCGGTCTTCTTCTGCGCCCGTGTGTGCGTCTATGCGTCTGTCAGTCTTTCAATTGTCTTGATAATGAACAAATTATATGGAAACAAATTGAGCATGAGTTTTGATAGCTGTGTGTGTGTGTGTGTGTGTGTGCTTCACTGGGGGGGGGGGGGTGTTGAGTTCCAGAATCCCTTGTTTTCCTCCTGTTGAAGTGAGTTATTATGGTCCACTTGCAGGTAGGAGAGGAGAGGGGTGGGTGGGGGGTGGGGGCACAAATTTACCTGTTTTGTCATCTTGGGTCACCTGTCATGGCCGGTGGGGGGAGGGGGGGGGGGTGTTGAGGGCCTTGATTAGTGAGTTTTGAGTGTGTCCTTCACGGTGGGAGGAGGAGGAGCAGAAGAAAATTAAACTACCTAACCTAACCTGATGTTTGAATCGAATGTTTGTTGATCCTTCTCACTACAGGTGTGTGTGTGTGTGTGTGTGTCTAACCAAACAAACCTACCTTGGACAATAATATCAATGGATCTTAACCAAAGTGGGGGTGTGTGTTGTTGTTTTTTTATAGGTATGGCCAAAACAGGATCTAATGCGTGTTAGTAATCAGTACACAGTTAAGGCTCCTTGGAAGGGGGTGAGGTGTGGTAGGGGGCGTGGTGGGGGTGGGTGGGTTGGTGTTTGGTAGGGAGGGGGGGGGGTTGAACCACCTATACTACCATCCTGCCAACCACAGTCACTTCGTCAACCACACAATTGGCAATGAAGAGCATCGTTACCTTGTGTGTGTGGGGCGGGGCGGAGGTATGTGTATATATAAGAGGTAGGGAATGTATATGGAGAGGGAGGGTTGGTGGAAGGGAGATGTGGTGAGGTGGAGGAAGATAGGGAGGGAGGTGGGGAGAGGAAGATAGAGAGGGAGGTGGGGAGAGGAAGATAGAGAGGGAGGTTGGGAGAGGAAGATAGAGAGGGAGGTTGGGAGAGGAAGATAGGGAGTGTGTAGGCCAGGGAGAAAGAACAACACTCCATCTGCACTAAGGAGAAGGGAGAGGAGGAGAAACCAGGGAGAGAGATCAAGGGGAAGGGGAGGGTGACCAGGGAGAGAGATCAAGGGGAAGGGGAGGGTGGGTGCCAGTAATAGTGCCAAATTGGTCCTCAGGGGCCTGTGTGCCATCACCACCAGCTGTTCACCCAAGTAGATGTTTGTTTAGTCAGATGGCACTAGTCACTCCTGGCTCCTGTAGGTGCCACTATAACCTGAAGGACGTCTGGAACAAGACCTCTCGGGGAACAGCTTCATCCTGCAGGCTGTGGCGTGGTGCTGTGTCGTGGTGCTGTGGCGGGGTTCTGTGTCGTGGTGCTGTGGCGGGGTTCTGTGTCGTGCTGCTGTGGCGGGGTTCTGTGTCGTGGTACTGTGTCGTAGTTCTGTGTCGTGGTGCTGTGGCGGGGTTCTGTGTCGTGGTTATGTGTCGTAGTTCTGTGTCGTGCTGCTGTGGCGGGGTTATGTGTCGTAGTTCTGTGTCGTAGTTCTGTGTCGTAGTGCTGTGTCGTGCTGCTGTGGCGGGGTTCTGTGTCGTGGTGCTGTGTCGTAGTTCTGTGTCGTGGTGCTGTGTCGTGCTGCTGTGGCGGGGTTCTGTGTCGTGGTGCTGTGTCGTAGTTCTGTGTCGTGCTGCTGTGGCGGGGTTATGTGTCTCCTCTCGTCATGCCTGGATAAATCGCCGGGTTTTCTCTCGGGGGATGAGAAGGGGGGGGGGGGAGTCTCTTGAAGCGTGACGACTCTTCAAATTCCTCTCTGGTGGTGATGGGAGAAAGTTTATACAGTGTACATATATGGGTTTTGGCTGCCACCACTATCTCTACCATCCCTACCACCACCACCACTAAGGGACCACCAATACCACTACGCCCACCATCTGTACCACTATCACCACCAGCAGGGGATTGGTGTTAAAGGTCACCCACACCCCGAAAATAATAAACTTAACTGGTTCTGACCTTGTGATCACCTGTTGATTAAAACATCACAGTTTATATCACCTGAAGATTAAGAGACCAAAGAGACCATCTGGATATGGTTCTCTTGAGACCATCCAGAGACCACATAAGAGTGACATAGACCATCCAGAGACCACATAAGAGTGACATAGACCATCCAGAGACCACATAAGAGTGACATAGACCATCCAGAGACCACATAAGAGTGACATAGACCATCCAGAGACCACATAAGAGTGACATAGACCATCCAGAGACCACATAAGAGTGACATAGACCATCTAGAGACCATAGAAACCGTCTGGTAATGGTTGTTTATCTGTGTTTGACCGTGTGGGAGTAAGTGGGTCATATTCTGGCATGATAAACAAGAGTTGGCCGTGACCTTGGATCCCTGGCACGACAACTGTTGGTGATCAAGAGTGCCATCAGTGCCTGCCTCTCTCTCATGAGCTGATGTTTTTGTCTGTCTGTCTGTCTGTCTGGTTGGTTGGTTGGTTTTGTGAGTGTATGACTCGGAAATCGATACTCGTACTACTTGTTAAGACGACGATCACGAGAAAGATGGTAGTAGTTGTGGTGGTGGTAGTGATAGTGGTTGTGGTGATAATGGTGCTGATGGTGATAGTGAGTGAGCGAGTGAGACTTGTTAAAAGCTCGTAGACTGATTATTATCTTTCCCAGCATACACCCAGCCCTTGTTATTGTCGGGCATGCAGAGGTGTGTGTGTGTTCATCCCACCATCTGCGCGTCTGTCTGTCCATTCCTCACCGCAGCTGTAGAATCCAGGATGAAGGAAGCGATTGAGTCAGATTTGCCACAACAAAGGGATGAGGATTACTTAATTGAGCACCCTCTTCCCACTCCCCTTTCACTCTCCCTTCTCACTCTCCCTTCTCACTCACCCTCAACCTCTTCCTCACCCCCTTCACTCCCCCCTCCCCCCCCTCACTTCACTCCTCATGGTGAAGGTCAAACACAACAAGGTATGATCCCCACAACCATGTCACAAGGGGTAGTGCTTACATTGTTTATCTGTTCGCCCCGTTGCTTACCTGTTCGCTTCGTTGCTTGCTTACTTATTCGCCTCGTTGCTTGCTTGCTCTCCCGTTAGTGGTGATGTGTGCGTGCATGCGTCTCGTCAGTGAACGCTTTCATTACGTTGCAGTTAGTTTGCCTTTGTGGCCGCTAATTGCCGCTCTCACCAGGTAGACACTGAGTTAGGAGCTTACCTGGTGGGGTTAGGGGGAGGAGTTGGCTAGGGGGAAGGGGTGGCAAGGAGTATTATTTAATTTTGGGTTTACAAAGGGAAAATCTTGTCTAACAAATCTGCTAACGTTTTTTAGGAAAGTCTTCGAGGTAGTAGATAATGACGAAAATTACGATGTTATTTACTTAGACTGTAGCAAAGCATTTGACAGAGCAGCGCATCAGAGACTTATGAGAAAAATTAAGGCTCATGGTATCGAGGGGAAAGTTTTAAATTGGATAAAATCATGGCTCACCGATAGAACGCAGAGGGTCAGCGTAGATGGTGTTAAATCTGAGTGGGGCCGTGTAACCAGTGGGGTTCCCCAGGGGTCAGTACTAGGCCCACTCTCTTGTTCATAATCTACATAAACGATCTAGATACTGGGATCAGCAGTGACATAAGCAAGTTTGCGGATGACACCAAAATAGGGCGGCAAATTAATTCAGGACAGGATGCAAATGCATTACAGGAGGATCTAAATAAACTTCAGGGATGGTCTGAAAAATGGCAAATGAAATTCAACACCAACAAGTGCAGCGTACTTAATATTGGAAGAACAAATACTTATAATGTATACAGCCTTAACAACATCAACCTAGAGAAGTCGACTTGTGAAAGAGACCTAGGGGTACTTGTAAGCCCGGACCTACGGCCCAGAAAACAGTGCGTTAATGTTCGAAATAAGGCAAACAGAGTATTGGGTTTTATATCTAGAAGTGTAAGTAACAAGAGTGCAGAGGTCTTATTGCAACTATATCTTGCGCTAGTCAGGCAGCACCTCGATTATGCGGTTCAGTTCTGGTGCCCCTATTATAGAATGGATATAAATGCACTAGAGTCGGTGCAGCGAAGAATGACAAAAATGATTCCGGGACTTAGAGACCTTCCATATCAGGATAGGTTAAAGAAACTTAACTTGCATTCCCTAGAAAGACGAAGAGTGCGGGGAGATATGATAGAAGTATTTAAGTGGGTGAAAGGAATCAATAAAGGCGATATAGATAAAGTTCTTATAATATCCGAGCAGGATAGGACTCGGAGCAACGGATTCAAGTTGGATAAGTTTAGGTTTAGGAGGGAGATAGGAAGAAACTGGTTCACAAATAGGGTGGTGGACGAGCGGAACAAGCTTGCCAACTTTGTAGTAAGTGCGGGAACTCTGGAAAGTTTCAAAAGGAGGCTAGATAGATTCATGGATGATAGAGAGTGGTAGTAACTCTCGATAGGAGCTGCTATGCACAGGCCAACCGGCCTATTGCAGACTCCTTATTTTCTTATGTTCTTATGTTCTTATTAGGTTAGATCAGATCAGGTCAGGTCAGGTCAGGGTGCTTAATCATCAGGGGGGTTGTTAATCTTAATGTAATCCGAATTTACTCTGATTCACAGGATTGCTGGAGTCATGAGTCAGCCAGGCATAGAGTCATGAGTCAGCCAGGCATAGAGTCATGCGTCAGCAAGACATAGAATCAAGAGTCAGCCAGGCATAGAGTCATGCGTCAGCAAGACATAGAATCATGAGTCATAAATCAAGGTACATAGTTTTTGATACTTAAAAAGACTGGTGACTTCGCTACCTGGGTCGTGTGTGTGTGTGGCGTTCATCCCTTAATTGTTATTGGCCAGCGAACGTGCACTAGCCGTTAATGTGATTGGTTGGCTGTGTGAGTGAGTGTTATTGGCGTGATTGGTTATTGGCCGGCGGATGTGAACTAGCTGTTACGTAATTGATTGGATGTGTGAGTGATTGGTCGTGTTTTTTTTTGTTTTCTTTGTGTGTGTGTGTGTGTGAAAGGATTTGTGTGAAAGTTGGATCGAGTTCGGTTACGACACGACACGTCAGCTTGGGTCAGTGGTTATGAGTTGAACCTAACCTAACGTCAAGTTCAGAGAGAGAGAGAGTCTTAATAATTAGGTATAAACTAGAGAACACACTATCACTTTATCATCATACCTGGGAAATACCTGTCTTCTTACCGGCAATTATCGCTTAATATCACCAGATGTAAAAAACAACACAATTATCACCTGAAGGTTCACTCTGTGTGTGTGTGTGTGTGTGTGTGTGTTAAAGCGTGACGGATAACACCTTTACCATGGCGGTGAGAAAATTCGAGAATGGCGAGATGGAAACACGAAGCAAGTTGGCCTCGTGTGCTTGAACCTCCTGTGATGATGATCCCAGGAGAGAGAGAGAGAGTTAGTTAGTTTTGAATTTTATTAAGCAGCGGCAGTAGGTGGGCGTGGCAACAACAACAGATAGGGGGGGGGGCGTGGCAATAATAGGTGGGCATAGCAACAGATGGGGAGGGCGTGGCTCCGACAGCTAGGGGAGGGCGTGGCAACAGTAGGAGGGCGTGGGATGGGAAGCTTTCAACTAATGGAGAGAGAGAGAGAGAGAGCGAAAGAGAGGGTGGAAGGCAGCAGTTGATCCAGGAGGGAGGGAGAGTGGTGTGTGTGGCGGAGGATTTAGTAAGAGTTGATGAATAAGAACGACCACATTATCTCCTCCTCCCTGTGGTCGTTCTTGTGTCCTGTTGACGGCGTGTAGGTAAAGAGGTCGTAGTTAGCCGGCAGTGGTCGTTGTTGTGAGGTGTAGAGACAAGGGGGTTAATCGTAATCTGCAGTCGTCATTAATTACACTTGTTCCAGTAATCGTTATTGAGTGTTTGTAATCGTAATCAAACTATACACTTGAAATTGTAATCGTAATCTTTAATTATTATTAGGATTACATTTAACGGTTTCCACTACTGTGTTTAGTTATGAAATGTTCACATATTTAAAGGTATACAGAGAATGAATCTTGCACCATTCAAGACATTTCCGGAATCTTGCACCATTACGGATATAACGGCCATCCGGGCTGTTCAAGGATCTAAATAGACTCGTCACGTTAAACTCAAACATTATAATTCGGTCAAACCTGTTGAATACAATTCATTTTAGTATTTCAAATAAATCATACATAGGCAATCACATAAATGTCTCATCCAATATATATTTACATAACAATCATAGCTGTGTGATTAGTCTAGTCTTAACACTTACAATGAGTCCTTAATTTGCCATATTTTTATGTCGTCACAATGATAAACGAAGCAATGGACACAGTCTACCTGTGTACATAATAAGTGCCAGTTAAACTTACGTGTTGAAAGTCTTCAGGAGAAACAGGTTAGGTGTTGGTGGTGTGATGGGGAGCTACAGTGAGGCTGGCGGTGCCCTGCTGGGCATCACGTGATCAGACCAGCTATTCAAACTCGCTGCTTCAGGCTTATTATACTCAAACAAGCTCCCCGTACACCACCCAACACCTCAACCTACTCTAGGTCTCTCATCTGCCTCCATCTCAACACTATATACTGTATACGGGCAGGCACATGACATGAGTTACAGCCTAACATAACGTTTGTTTTTGTGTCATCATAATTCAGTACCGCTTGCGGTAACTACGGACATGTCAGGATCTTGCGCCATTAAGAACATTTCAGGAATCTTGCACCATTAAGAACATTTCTGGAATCTTGCACCATTAAGAACATTTCTGGAATCTTGCGCCATTAAGAACATTTCTGGAATCTTGCGCCATTAAGAACATTTCAGGAATCTTGCACCATTAAGAACATTTCTGGAATCTTGCACCATTAAGAACATTTCTGGAATCTTGCACCATTAAGAACATTTCTGGAATCTTGCGCCATTAAGAACATTTCTGGAATCTTGCGCCATTAAGGACATTTGTTCGGGGGGGGGGGGGGTTAAAGAGGTCGCCGGTTCCTGAAGAAATTTGGAGGCGAAGTTACCGTCTTGGCTGTGACCCAGAGGCTGACGTCTTGTGGTGATGATGAGGATGGGTGGTGGTGACGGCACTGGCTCTCTTAATGGTGTCGCAACTCAGGTGTTCCGCCGCCGCCTTGACGACCACGAAGAGAGTGTTTGTAGGCTCTCTCTCTCTCTCTCTCTCAACCTTTATTTCCCCTACCTGTGGAAGGGGAAGGGGTACAGACAGATAGACAGACAAGGAGGGAAGGAGACAGACAGACGAGGGGAGGGAGGCATAGACAGGTAATCAAGGGGGAGGAAGACAAACAGACAGACAGACGGAGGGAGACAGACAGGGAGGGAGAGGCAGCAGGTTCTGGCCCACGTCACCCCTCGCTGTAGTGTTTACAGCAGGCACAACACGTCACCGACATGTTTGAACAGCTGGACCCGGACGATACCAACCTCCATATTTTTTCCCCTTGTTGGTGGAACTTCTTTTCTTCCTTCTCCTGAGTGAGGTGAGGTGAAGGAGGTTAGGTTAGGACTCAACAAGACTATAGGAGGGGGGGGGGGGCTAGGTCTCAGGGCTGTGACTATCCATCTCAGCCCCCAGGTCGTTGTGTTCCCTGTGACTCACTTGTGGTGCTCGGTGCTGAAGGGTCTTTCCTCCTCCTCCTTCTTTTCCTCCTCCTCCTCCTCCTTTTCCTCCTCCTCCTCCCCCTCCCCTTCCACCTCCTCCTCCTCCTCGACGTGTTTCCCTCCCTCCCTCTTTCTTCTTCCCTCCCCTCCCTTCCTTCCTCCTTACTTCCCTCCTACCCTCCTCCTTCCCCCCCTCTCTCTCTCTCTCTGCTTGCTTACCTGCCTGCCTCCCTCCCTCCCACTAATTACCAAACTTAAATTCCAAGTAAATTTTTACGTGGAAGCCATAGACGCAACCTTCGCTATAAGTGGTCGACAGGTTAATTGATTTGTTTTACTTTGAACCTTTGTATTTTCTTGTTCTTCTTATTATTGTTCTTGTTTGATATCTAATGGACACTCGATATAACGGATTTTCTACTATACCTTCCGTTAATTAGAGGTTTTACTGTACAGATAGATACATAACGTAAATACAGGTACATTACAAGTATGGGTATGCTTTAAAGCCTCTATGTCAAAGGTCAAGGTTTTAAGAGGTCATTCAAAGTTCATAGTACCACCAGCTTCAAATTTAAGCTTCTGTATTAAGAGTTAAGGTCACAGCTGATGGTTAAAAGGTCAACTATGGGCGGGAGGGCAGGTGACACATACAGGCACCTCGGGAAGGGTCTGGCACCTCGGGAAGGGTCTGGCACTACATCTCTGAGTCACTTTATTTTCCGACGGATGTATGAGTGTTTCTCCCCGTTCATTTTTCAAGTGTGTGTGCTTTGATAAACTTGCTTCGTACGCGCATACAGAGACACACACATACATACACCACATTAAGAGATAGAAAGAAAGCAAGAAAGAGAGAGAGAGAGAGAGAGAGAGAGAGAGAGAGAGAGAGAGAGAGAGGATGTAGTGAGAATTAAAGTGTTACAATACTGACCGTCGTGGACCCTTCTCTCTCTCTCCCTGGTGACGAAATTTGGAAGTTGCTCTATTATGTTGTTGGAAGAGAGAGTGTGTGTGTGTGTGTGTGTGTGTGTGTGTGTGTGTGTGTGTGTGTGTGTGTGTGTGTGTGTGTGTGTGTTAACGCTCTGGTTCCTCTTTTAACACCGAGTTCCCACCTCACCTGACCATTACCAAGATAACGTAGGTAAGGTAAGGATGGCGTGAGGAGGAAGCCATCTTGGGTAATCACTTCCTTCTCTCCTCCTCCTTCCTTCTCTCTTCTTCCTCCTTCACCCCTCCAACCTTTCTCCTCTTACCTTATCTTCCACCCCCTTCCTCTACCCACTCTCCCTCCTTCCTTCTTACCGTCCGACCTTGGCCCACTTCACAGTTCGTCAGCTACTTTCCCACTCTTACGGTTTCACTTTTTTCCTTCCCGATTTATCTGGGTAAAGTTGGAGAAGAGGTGGTGGGGAGGAGGAGGGGTGAGGAAGAGGTGGTGGGGAGGAGGAGGGGTGAGGAAGAGGTGGGGTGAGGAAGAGGTGGTGGGGAGGAGGAGGTGGTGGGGAGGAGGAGGTAGTGGGGAGGAGGAGGTAGTGGGGTGGAGGAGGTGGTTGGGTGGAGGAGGTGGTGGGGAGGAGGAGGTGATGGGGGAGGGGGAGTGGGGAGGAGGAGTAGAATCTGGTGAGGAGAAGAAGAAATGGCGGTGATGACAGAAGAAGATAATAGGAGGAGGAGGAAGCAGTGGCGACGGTTACATTGTGAGAGGAAAAGGTAGCGTGGGTTGCCAACTGATGTAACTGACAGCTGTTGTGGTGCTCGTAAGACATAGTCCCGTGGGTGGGGAGGGGGAAGGAGGGGTTTTTGTTTTACTGGGCCCCCCCCACCCTACATCCTTGTGTAAGGTGAAGCGCAGAAGCGTTTACAGCCCAACAGGGAAGCATGCTGAGTTCATGCTTGCCTTTATGTCTCATAAGTTAAGGGCGTAGAAGACTGAAGAGTCAGGGAGGAGGGTGAGGGGTGGCTGAGAGGGAGGTGGTCGTTTAGGTCACAAGTTGTATACATTTTTTTTTTTTTTTTTACTCTTGAGGGAGACGACCGAGGCTCATTAGTAGTGTTAGTGTACTCCAGTGACCGAAAGAGGCGTCAGCAGGTCAGTCAGTCAGTCAGGTTTGGTATGCAGAGTGAGAGGCATGTGGTGTGACGTCATATGTCACATTCCGTTCAGGTGTTAGCAGTAGGTTAGGTTAGGTTAGGTAGGCAGTAGCAGGGTAGAGCAGAGAGCCATGATGAAGAAAGAGACAGACCCCAGTGCTAAATGAATACGTTTGGTTAGGTTAGGTTAAGGAAGGAGGCGTGAAAAGTTCCTAGACATTACGTGACACTCCCTTGCCACGCCTCCTTCCCCATAGCCACGCCCCCTCCCCCATAGCCACGCCCCCTCCCCCATAGCCACGCCTCCCCCCATACCCACGCCTCCTCCCCCTCCAGCCGCGCCTCCTCACTTCGGCTGGCCTGTAGAGTTAGGTTATTACACCAGAGATACGTCCGCCATGCCATATCCTCTGACCCATGAACTGGTTAACTGGGTCATGAATTACTGGGAAGTACTGTGTGTGTACTATGAGTGGTCATGGGTAAGTCCCTGGGGTAGGAAGGAGAACGTTCCATGTACGTTTTTAAGGGGGGGGGGGTTACAAATTCTTAGGATGTGTTTCATTGAGCCGTTTGAACTGGTGGTGTCCCGGGATTACCACACACACACACACACACACACTTTCTGAATCGTGAATATTATTGTACAGTATATCGTGAGGTAATGGTAGGTGTAGTGTAGCGTCACAAATAATGCCCAGCTTGAGTATCTTGTGTGTGTAAACGTGAGCCTTGAGGAGTATTTGAAAGCTTAAGCGCCAGAGTCTATACCACCTGGAGTCGTATAGAGAGACTCCTGATCACTGAGGCTATATGAAAGTATAATATTTCACTCGAGTGGCCATGACTGTGGGTGGGGATGTGTATGTGTGTGTGTGTGTATGTATGTATGTATGTATGTATGTATGTATGTTTTATTTCAATCGACATGTACTGTGAATTAATCCCTATTTTTATAACTCACCAGCACGGATTTTTGCATTGTAGTCGTAGTGGTCGTGTTATTGTCGTGTTATTGTCGTGTTCTAGTCGTTAGTGGTAGTTAATAACCGTATAAACCTTCCACATGTCTCACAAGTTTTATAACCCAGCGTACCAGTGACCCAAACTAGGACCACTAATCGTGTATATTATGGGAGTACTTACCCCTGTGAGGAACAGGTCAGTGTGAGAGTACTTACCCCTGTGAGGAACTAGGTCAGTGTGAGAGTACTTACCCCTATAAGGAACTAGGTCAGTGTGAGAGTACTTACCCCTATGATGAACTAGGTCAGTGTGAGAGTACTTACCCCTATGACGAACTAGGTCAGTGTGAGAGTACTTACCCCTATGAGGAACTAGGTCAGTGTGAGAGTACTTACCCCTATGATGAACTAGGTCAGTGTGAGAGTACTTACCCCTATGATGAACTAGGTCAGTGTGTGGTAGTGTCTGAAAACGAGTTCCTGCAGTCTCTTTAAGTCTTCATCATGGGTGTGTCGTCCACCTCCCTCGTAGAAAGCACAAATGGGTGGGTTAGGGGGGTGTGGAGGGGAGGTTGAAGGGGTGTGGAGGGGTGGTAGAAGGGGTGTGGAGGGGAGGTAGAAGGGGTGTGGAGGGGGGAGAGAGAGAACATCTTTACCTGTCATTGTTGTTGTTATTATTGTCTTCGTTGATATTTTCGTTGTTGTTGATATTGTTGTTGTTTTTGCCATTGTTGTTATTGTCATTGTTATTGTAATTGTTGTTGTCATAATGGTGTGAAGGTCAGCTGTTTCTGTTGGGTTGTGCTGTAGAGTTGAACTGTTGGCACGGTCTGGTAGTTCCTGACTCCAGTTGACGGACTATTACTGCTGCTTCGAACATGAGGTATCGAACCGCTGAGTACCCATGAACCATCCCTTATGAATCCTTTGAACAATAATAAACCATCCTTACGAGTTCCTGCATCTACGAACGACTACTCTCAACCACGAACCACCCTTACGAACCCCTGAACACCTACGAACCACCCATACGAACCTCTTAAACACCCACGAACTACCACACTGAACCGCGAACCCCTCTCACGAACCACAGACACGTATGGAGTAGTGGCAGGAACCGGTCGTGTTGGAGGGCAGGAGTACACGGGTTCGACGTGACGGGTTTATGGGTCAGCTTCGGGTCAGGGTTTATTGGTGGAATGCCTGGCTGACCCCGCACGCCAACACCGCTGACACCACCACCACCATCCATCACTAACACCACCACCAGCACTACCACTAACACCACCTGTCCTACACCACCTGTCTCACACCAACTGCTATAAGTAAGAACTGCATTTAAGTAACAAGTAATTCTAAGTAAAGTAGCAGTAACCCGTAAGAGAGAACTTATGTATTGTAAGTATTGATTATAAGTGTTTGTAAGGAATGTCTTAAGTAGGGCGAATAGTTGTGTCTTTTGGGTTATTTTGTACTTAGGAAAGACTTCAGTATGTGCGTGTGTATATGTATATGTGGATATGTGTGTTTGTGTTATTTGTTAGTGTGTATGTGTGTTAGTGTGTGTGTGTATGTATGTATGTGTGTGTTAAACTAATCAAGTCTTTTATGCAACATTAGCGCCGAGTTCTATTGTGTCCGAGTGTAAGTAATTTTGTGTGTATACATTTTTGTCTTTCATCCCTCATTCCCTTTCTCTTCCTTCCTTCCTTCCTTCCTTCCGGACGCCGCCATGAACAACACGCCTCACACTGGCTGCTGCCTGTAGTCAAGTGCTTCATCACCCTTGTGTTTTGAGTGTGACTTGGCTCGAGTGTTTTTTGTGGTAAAGTGTCACTGCTGGAGTGTGACTCAGGTTAAAGGTGTGTGTGTGTATGTGATCTAAGTGTCTTTTGAGTGTCTCCACTACCTGTAAGTATCTCTTTATGTGTCTCGTGTCTCCTCTGAGTGCCTCGTGTCTCCTGAGTGTCTCCTGTCTCACTCATAGGCAGGGGTGTCAAAGTCATGGCCCGCGGGCCAAATGTGGCCCTTGGGATGGTCAGGCGTGGCCCGCGGGATGACGGTAAATTTATCATCACGTGAAATTATAAAAGAAATAGATATAATCATGTTTATTTGTAAAGTGAATTTGACAAACTGAAGATGAGACAAGGATTAAGGCAATGTGTGAAGCTGTAAACTTCAATCCTGCAAATATGTGATACAGCGCTTGTGTTCACCCTGAAGAGGGTCACTAACATAAGAGTTGGCCCTCGAAAGGTTTTGACACCACTGCTCATAGGTTTGTCAAAAGTATTTATTTCTCACTTGAGTGTCTCTTCAAAGTCTGGATCACTCCATATGTGGTTGTCAGCTATGGATGTCAGCCTTTCTTGCCATCTGTTGTTTTCATCATAATTGTCAGCCTTCGTTCTTAGCCGCGTATGAAGGCCGCACCGTCAGCCTTGGGTGTTGTCATAGTTGTCAGTCGCCTGTTGTCAGTCATAGTTATGTGCCCCGGGGTGCCAGGTGTGTACTGTACAGTGCCACCGTCCATGACCTACATAGCTGTGCCTCCTCTGGGGGTCGTGAGGTCACCCCTATGGCACCCTTGACCCTAGGGAAAGGGGGGGGGGTGAAGGAGAGAAATAATAGTGGTGTTGGAGGTGGCATGGGTCCTCTCTCTCTCTCTCTCTCTCTCTCTCTCTCTCTCTCTCTCTCTCTCTCTCTCTCTCTCTCTCTCTCTCCTGTCTTGGGTAGTGGTGTTGTTAGTACTCGAGTGACGTTTTTGTGAGTTGAGGTTTTGTTGGTGAATGTGGAGAGAGAGAGAGAGAGAGAGAGTTGCAACACTTCCCACAGGTAGACGCCAGGTAACCTCTACTCAACACAGGTATACTATGTAGGTCATGACCCCTGAGAGACTGGCTTGTAGGCCCTCTCTCTCCCTTCCTCCCTCAACCCCCCTGCCCCTCCCCCGTACCCCATTCCTTCCCCTACCTCTCCTCTCCCTCTTCCCCTCTCTCTCTCTCCCTTCTCCCTCTTCCCCCTACCCCTCCCTTCTCCCTCTTCCCCCTACCCCTCCCTTCCCTCCCTTCCCCCTACCCCTCCCTTCCCCCTCTTCCCCCTACCCCTCCGTTCTCCCTCTTCCCCCTACCCTCCCTTCCCCCTTCTCTCCCCCTTCTCAGAACCTAAACTCCGTCCTGTTCATCCGTTACAAACACTTGACTCCGCCCCGTTCCACCCCCCCCCCCCAACACCCCACCCCTCTCCCTTCCTTCTCATCCGCCCCGAAGTCCTTTTCTCTCCGCCCCGGCTTTCAATACCCAAATAATTCGTACGGTTATAAGGTGTGGGTCCATGCTCTCTCTCTCTCTCTCTCTCTCTCTCTCTCTCTCTCTCTCTCTCTCTCTCTCTCTCTCAAACAATAGTCACCATACTAAACCCTTAAGACATAACAGCTAACTCATCGTAAACAAACACTACAGGAAACATTCTTTAAACACTTTGTCACAGTATCCTGGCCACTGATAAACACCCTTTGTGGCCTCGACGCTGTAATCACCCCTTTGCGTAACCTCACAGAATGCGTATGGGGGTGTGCGTAACCTCTCACAGAATGCGTATGGGGGTGCACAATAAAGTAGGCCTCCCTGTCTGCGGTAATATTTCAATGGTTGTTGGTCGCCAGAACTATATTGTGATAATGTAACCATGATGCTGGAGCTGCTACCACAATCATGATATACTAACAGTCGCTACCACAATTATGACACTACCACTACAGACGCTATCACGATCATGGTGACTGCTACCACAATCATGATAAAGTAACAGTCGCTACCTACCACAAATGCTTCACCGTGCCACAACCATCGTATGAGAATCACCACAACACCACTGTAACTACCATCACAATAACTACCTGCACCACCACAACAAAGGTGAATGACCGCTCCTCGCACTTCACCCTGACCTTCCCCACCCATATACGGGCGGCCTCCCTCACCTAGCTCGTCATTACGCCCGTGTTTACGCCACACCTGCCGCCCACACTTCACTGCACTCACAGTATAGGTGGATGGTCCTCGTGGGTACCAAGAAGTGTTCGGAGGATGTGGTGTAGGTCGTGGGTATGTCCGCAGGTCGTGGGTATGTCCGCAGGTCGTGGGTATAATTACAGGACCCCGAGGTAATGGGAGAGCACCAGATAGACGTTATGGAAGGATAGGTGGATAGGGAGGGAATGGGGAGTGGTGGGGTGATAGTGGAGGGGAGGATGAGGTGTGGTGATGGGGTGATAGTGGAGGGGAGGATGGGGTGTGGTGGTGGGGTGATAGTGGGGGGGAGGAAGGGGTGTGGTGATGGGGTGTGGTGGTGGGGTGATAGTGGGGGGAGGAAGGGGTGTGGTGGTGGGGTGATAGTGGGGGGAGGAAGGGGTGTGGTGATGGGGTGATAGTGGGGGAGAAAGGGGTGTGGTGGTGGGGTGATAGTGGGGGGAGGAAGGGGTGTGGTGGTGGGGTGATAGTGGGGGGGAGGAAGGGGTGTGGTGGTGGGGTGATAGTGGGGGGAGGAAGGGGTGTGGTGGTGGGGTGATAGTGGGGGGAGGAAGGCGTGTGGGGTTGACTTAAGGTTCAGAGTCGTGTTTCAGTGTCCAGGTAATGACCAGGTGAGATATGTGAAGCAGGTGTCGGCGAGGTACCTGTCGGCATACCTGTTGAGCCACTCCTGGTGGCGTCTACACACAGACATAAATCACACACACACACACCACACAGACACACACACACACACATACCACACACACAGACACACACATACCACACACACACACACACACACACACACAGACACACACACACACACACACACACACACACACACATACCACACACACACACATACCACACAGACACACACACACACACACACACACATACCACACAGACACACACGCACATACCACACAGACACACACACACACACGCACATACCACACACACACACACACACACACACACACACACATACATACATACATACATACCCCACACACACACACACCACACACACACACACACACTCTGGCCCAAGTATTGTAGGTTTTTGTGATCGGTCATGCTGTTGCGGGTGGCGTCTAGCTAGTTTTTGGTTGACACACTTCTTGTTTTGGTTGTCGCTTCAATAAGGTTGTGATCATTGTGTCTCCGGTGTACAGTGCCAGGAGTCAGTTGTCGGCTGCTCACAGTCTCCCCCTTTTCTCTCATCATCCTATTTTCCGTCAATGTAAATCTCACGTTATCATTGTTACTCATCCTAACATTACCTACACGGGGTTTACAGAGATTTTTATTGTTAGAAAAACTTGCCCCAGTAACGCGGTGGTTGTTGTTATTGTTTTGTGTAGTTAGTTGCAGCTGTCAGGGTCGCTCATTAGGGCTTAGTTCAACACCAGTTAACTATCAAATGTTAAGCGGTAATATTATCGGGGTTTTTACTTGTTCTGATACCGACTCAAATGGCACTGTGATCTCCGTCCCAAGTGCTTCAGTAATACGTAGAAGGAATATTGTTGTGAGTGTGTTGTGGTGGTGGGTGTAGAGTCACCAACAACCAAACGTTTTGTTGACAGTTGGGCGGGTGGACGTGGTGAGTGGGAGGTGCCACTTTACCTGTGTAACCCGAGACCTGTTCACCCACGCCCCCACGCCCACACCTGGTGCTGCCCGGCTGCTCCCTCTACTCTTGCCTGCCCCAGTATCTCATACGCCCAGGTGGCGTGCGGGGCAGACCCCTCGTTGTCCTCCGACGCTGTCAAGTAAAATTTCGGCGTATGTTTGGGAGGTTGTGCGCTAGTGGGTCTCCAACGGGAAATTGTTCAGCGACTCTTACCACCACCAGGAGACTAGTGCGTTGGTCGTGCCGCTTTCTGGAAAGTTTGTGCGTTGTCGGGTCTCCTTGGGGGAAGTTCTTGTGGATTTGGTTTCCCCAGCAGGAGTGTTGTGTGTTGGTCGTGAGCTGTGTGGCTATGGTGTCCCCGGCGTGAATCATGTTTACGGGATCGTCTGGAGGTGGAGGAGAGGGTGGTGTTAGCGCCTGTAAAATGGTTTATAAACAGGTGAGGTTCCTGTAGAGATAATAAGTGGAGGAGGCGCTGAGAGGTGCATGTAGAAGTGGTTAATGAAGAAGTGAAGGAGGCGGTGATGGGGGTGTGTGGGAGTGTGTGGCGACGCTGGTGGGGAGATCCTCTTAGCCCTGAGTGGGGATACCTCGACCATTGCCTCTGCGCCGTGTTGGACCAGCCTCGTGAGGTGAGTGAGTCTCCCTTGTATGGTGAGGGTTACAGGAGAGAGAGAGAGAGAGAGAGAGAGAGAGACCATCATTGTTGTTGACCTTTCAGCTGTATATCAACAGTGTAATCACCGTTAGTCCGTCAGCCAGTGTGTCCGTGGATGTAGTTATAATTAAGTCACCTTTAGTCTAGTTTACCCCGTGTGTACACCTGAAGGTCATAACTAATGTACTTGTTTCTCCCCTACAGGTGTGTATACGGTGCTGCTATCCTTCCTTCGTCAGGTAGGTCTTCCCAGCGAGGGCGACTTACTGTGGAGTGAAGAGGTACGCCAGACGCTGCTGTTGGCTCGTGCTGGTGTTGATTTAATGTATACTGTTTAAGACGCACATTAACCCCTTTTAGTCCTGGAGGGTTAACCCATCGTCCTCAAAGGGCTAAAGGGAGTGACTCGAGCACCGCTGTAAATATTGACGCTAAGGGTAACAGGTTGTGAACAAACATGGGGTGGAATTGACCAGACACTACGAGAAGATCATCACCAGTTATTAGAGACTCGTAGTTGGTTGACAGATAGTAAACATTACAACAGAAACAATAATAATAATGCATCATGACGTCAGATGTGTCAATAATTATTAAGGTTTGAAAGCGACACCACACGCCCTTGACTGCCTGTAAGGGATATTGTGGCCACTACACTTCCCCCACACCATACCACCTCCTGCCCATTACCATACCCACTCTCTCTTAAATATTAACAAACATTAAACCAGATTATAAATTATATGTTTTAACAAGTTAACACCAGCACCACCACCACCACCATCACCACCACCACCATCGTAATTACCAAATGGTGAACGTTGTGTGCTGATCCTTCCATTGCCAGTTAGTAAATAAAGAGACTGGAGGTTGTCTCGAGGGGTAGCAACACACACACACACACGCGCACCAGTATTGTGAGGTCGTTAATCAGTGGCAGTAAAGGTGGCCGGGCAGAATAAATAAGACGGATAGATATAAAAACAGACTGGAGCGAAGTACATGTTGGCCTTGGTGGTGACTAACTGGCCCTGACTGGTGATTGGCCCTGGTGACTGTCTGACTGACCCTGGTGTACGATTGCCCTTATTCAGTGAGATACAGAAACGCATTAAGCTGAGGCACTTAAAGCTTTACCATAACACAAGCTGAGGCACTTAAAGCTTTACCATAACACAAGCTGAGGCACTTAAAGCTTTACCATAACACAAGCTGAGGCACTTACAAGCTTCCTCTACAGTTACATCACCTATTATAACAGTTAATGACTGGTGTATGGGGGGTTATTATTATTATTATTATTATTATTACTGACTGGAGGATCACCAGTCTAGGCTATACAGTTAGTGACAGTGACAGGTGTGTGAGGGTGAGCGAGGTGACGTGATTAAATGTCACAGCTGGACAAAGGTCACACCTGCTTCAGCCTCACTGGTCGCTTCACTCACTTCATCTCCGTGTCCCTGGCCGAGGGTTTTGTCTCTATGTCCACGTTTATTGAGTTATGACCACGACGCAGAGAGAGAGAGAGAGAGAGAGAGAGAGAGAGAGAGGTGTGTGTTTTGAGGGTACCGTAGTGACAGCCAAGATAAGATCACACTTCATATGTCACTTTGATCAAGAAACATCTAATGAAAGCCTACATATAAGGTAGTATAATGTTTACACTATATATATATCATTGTGTGGTGGTGGTGTGAGGTATACGAGTGTTCAGGGTCTATCATAGATCACCATCACCACCTTGTCAACACCCTGGCCTTCACAGGTAATATACACGTTTTAGTGTTAGTTGTTTGTTTAATTAATGGTGGCAGGTGTGTTAATTAATGGTGGCAGGTGTGTTAATTAATGGTGGCAGGTGTGTTAATTAATGGTGGCAGGTGTGTTAATTAATGGTGGCAGGTGTGTTAATTAATGGTGGCAGGTGTGTTAATTAATGGTGGCAGGTGTGTTAATTAATGGTGGCAGGTGTGTTAACTAAAGGTGTGGTTATTTATTAGTAGTGAAAGTTGTGTTATTTACATTAATTTACCTTGAGAGAAAACACTAATTGAATATTTATATCTCGTGTTTAATCTGTTTATTCGTTTACAATGTACCGTTTTAAGGACATGGCGATCGACTGTCTCTGAGCGGGTGAGGAGACCAGGTAGGTAGGATAGGGCAGGTAGGCAAGCAGGACAGGCAGGTAGGTAGGGCAGGTGGAGGAGGAACAACTTCCTGGCTGGGCCATTAAAGGAAACTTGTAGCTTTATATACTGTACAGTTAAGTGGTGGAGACGGCTCTGTCCTTCTCTCCTTCTCTCCTTCCCTTCCTTCCTTCCTTACCCCCTCCCTCCCTCCTTCCCTTCCTTCCTTCCTTCCTTACCCCCTCCCTCCCTCCTTCCCTTCCTTCCTTCCTTCCTTCCTTCCTTCCTCCCTCCCTCCAGTGCATAATTTGTGTACCTCCTCCTCCTTATCCTCTTACCCTATTATTATTATTATCATCGGGAGAGAGAGAGAGAGAGAGAGAGAGAGAGAGAGAGAGAGAGAGAGAGAGAGTTAGTTCCGGTCAGCCTTGTAAGTTACAATATATATTTCATTCTTAACTCCTGAGTGTTAACTGTTATGGACCACAACCCGAGATGATGTGTGTTGGAGATCTCACCACCCTGGGGGAGCCGAGTGTTGGGGAGACTACTAGGATACACTTTTGTCCTCCCTCTACCCACTTTCCCCCTCCTCTTCTTCCCCCTTTTTTCCGAGATAGAATGTGTGTGTATGTGCAGGGGGTCGGGGGTGAGGTTTACCCCTTCCTCCCATTCCTTCTCCCTTCCTATTTCTCCTATCTCCTTCCCCTCTCCTCTTCCCCTTCCTATCCAACTTACTCTTTCTACCCCTTCCTTTCTCCTCTTCCCTTTCCACATTCCCTAATTAAATTGTACTTGGCGTCATAGTTAGGTTAGTTCAGGTCAGATAGTTAAGGTTAGGTTAGTTCAGGTCAGATAGCTAAGGTTAGTTTTCTTTAGGCGGGTACGTGAGGTGGTGAGGTGTGTAGGGAGGTGAGGTGGTGTGGCAGGGAGACTGTGGTTGTGGCTCCGAGTTTTAAAGGTGTGGTGCTGGTGGTAGAGGAGACCATGGTGGAGACGGAGGAGGAAGCGGTGAAGGAGGCAGGAAGCGGTGAAGGAGGCAGGAAGCAGTGAAGGAGGCAGAAGCTACAGTATGTCGGGGGTGGTGGACACTCGCTTGACACACACACACACACACACACCTGGTCCAATCACCAACCTCCATGTGAGAACTGTGGGGGTGTGGGAGGGGCCTGAGGGGGTGTGGGAGGGGCCTGAGGGGGTGTGGGGGGTGGAATACAGTCTTAGATAACTGTGTTCAGACTTTGACCCCGGGCACTCCCAGTTCACCCAGCTGTAAATGGGGAAGTGAAGGCGGTCGAGTGCAGTACCGAAGGCTTAGTATACAGTGTGCAGTCATGCCTATGGGACCCACTTTCAGCCTCCCTTAGGTCAGGTCAGGTTACACTAGGGTCTTGTAGTGACTAAGGCCCATTTGACCTTAGAGCCAGTTCATTAATCCACACAGCACTGGTTCCTCTATGGTTGTCCGGGAAGGGGGGGGGGGGGGGGTTGTGGAGATAATCCAATTTGGTTTGAGGAGAAAGGTTCTGGTTAGGTGTGTGTGTGTGTGTCAATTTATAATTCGTCACGCCAGAGCCCTCGAAGGTCATGCACGTATTGGCCCGCGTGACACCTTGCTCCAGTCATACCAGGGACGGTGTGTGTGTGTGTGTGTGTGTGTACACGTACATTGTCCTTGCTGCTGTGTGGCCGTGTCGTGACTGTATAAGGACGAGGAATTTGTTTGTGAGTATATTTGTGTGTCTTCGTTTAGCTCTTGTCCTTGATATAATGCTGGAATGTCTTTCATGCCGTCCTTGGTGTGTTTATAATATGCTCTCATATAAATTACCTTAATTATCAAACCTTCATAATGTGGGGGTATTATTAAAGACAATTAATTGGGTAATTTTTTTTTATTAGTTGAGAATCTCAGTATAGGTTAGTGATGTGTGTGGATCTGTCATGCTGCCACCAGGAGGGACCCACCAACCCACCCACATATCCACTCTACCCACTACCCACCCACCAAGTCACGCCAAAAATAGATAAATTACTGTCCATCCAATAAGTAGGTCATTTAGACGGTTTTATGGCATTAAACAGGCGTGCATAATGGTATCCCCCAGGTGTAAAGGCGCAGTGAGCATTTCAATAGCTTTTTTGGGAGTTAGGAACGTCTAGTGGCGTTTTTAAAGGTGCGGGATGGTAGAGGCGTCATAAAACCGGTGGTAAGGCGTGTTAATGGGTGCTTAAGGTAGTGTGTTCAGAAGGCCAGGTGATTTGAGTGTTGGCGTAAAGGTGCAGATTGTTAACGCCATTATAATTTAGTGGAGTGTAGAGGAGGGTGATATGGTATGTTGGAAGCTTCGTAACACAGAGAGAGGGGGGGGGGGACAAAACACGTATAGGGAGGTGGGAGAGAGAGAGAGACGTGGATAACAAGGATACAGGTAATAAACGTAATAAAAGAGGGGAGGAAGAGGGTAATGAGGGTGACCTTGGCTTGGCCTGAAGTAGGTCAGATATGCGTGGTGGTGTGATTGATATTGGGAGGGGGTGGGAGGGGAATATAAGGTGGGGTGGGTGCCTAAACTTCTCCTGGTCCTGCTAAATAAACTAACAACCTGGCTAATGGTTCCACACTTGTTGACTATCAGTGTTTGCATCAACCAAGCACTAGTAAAAGAACCACCTAAGTATATATATTATTATTATTTAAACAACAACAACAGATGCCTTTGTTGGTCTTCATCTCACGACCAAGAGAATAACTTTAAATATTCAAGAGTCGACAAAATGTAAACAGTAGATATTCCTCTTCGATGTTGTCCTGTGTTGCCAACCTGCACACGACTTACTGATCTGCCCGAGCCAGTACAGGAAAGGCGACCTAACCTAACCTCACCTCTCCCAGACTGCATTAGGGTGTTTAATCATCAGGTGGTGAAATAAGCTGGAGGGGGTCTAAGCTGGAGGGGGACTAAGCTTTATGTGATTCCTTAAGTGCATGTAAACGCCGCGCAGATTATATAGTAAGGGTTTTAACACAGTTGATCCGGAAGTCTTCGGTGCCCCCCCCCCCCCCCGTGACCTGCCTGAGGGCGTGCCGTGCTGGAGGTGGGAACGGGGGGTGGGGGTGGTGATCCAAGATAATTCATGATAATTCTTAGGTTAGGCGTGGTGGTGTTTGAATTGGGCGTGAGGGGACGTGGTGGTGTATGAATTGGGCGTGAGGGGGCGTGGTGGTGTATGAATTGGGCGTGAGGGGGCGTGGTGGTGTTTGAATTGGGCGTGAGGGGGCGTGGTGGTGTATGAATTGGGCGTGAGGGGGCGTGATGGTGTTTGAATTGGGCGTGAGGGGGCGTGGTGGTGTATAAATTGGGCGTGAGGGGGCGTGGTGGTGTATAAATTGGGCGTGAGGGGGCGTGGTGGTGTATGAAAAATGACGTGGGGTTGTATAAGGTGGGGGCGTGATGGCACATAAGGCATGGGCGTGGGGATGCTTATGGGCGTGGTGGTGTGGTAGACAGACAGACACATGACCATAATAGTGGTGAGGGACCTGGCCCTGACTGGTGCCTCGACGCCAGGATAACGGGAGACTCCTTCACTCCTTCCCCCGCCCCGCCCTTGGGTCCTTGGGCCTCGACCTCTTGACCTGCAGGGCTTGAAGGAAGTGAATTGATTGGAAATATCTCCCTCCCTCTCTCTCTCCCTTTCTTTCATCTCCTTTTCTCCCCCTCTCTCACCCTCCCTTATCTCCCCACCTCCCCCTCGTCTCTTCCCCCGCCCTCCGTCATTAGCCATCCCTAGGGGAGGTGGGAGGAAGGATGGGGATTAGCGTGTGTCAGGGCAGGTCAGTTGGTGATCCCTTCCTCCCTAAAAGGTCACCTGTTTGACGTCAATGGTGCCTGGGGGGGGGGGGGGGTGAGCGAGAGAGAGAGTGAGCGAGAGAGCCGAGATGTGACAGAGAAAAGATCAATGACCAGCCACGTTCATTCACCACCACCACCTTCTCTCCCTCCCTCCCCCTCTCTCTTCTCCCTTTCTTGTGACGTCACGCCGAGAGAGAGAGAGAGAGAGAGAGAGAGAGAGAGAGAGAGAGCCTTTAGTAGGACTGTTCTGGCTGACGTCTTAGACTCTTTCCAGGCTTCGAGAAAAGAGTATTGGGCGTATATACGAGTGCATACATACATACATACATACATACATACGGATACACACACAGACAGACAGACAGACTTGTTGTTATTTTTATCATTAATATTATGACCCCTGACCCCCCCCCCCCCCACGTGACCTACTGAGTGGTACCCAGGATTGTCTGTCACCATCACTAGAACAGTTCAAGTATAATGGTGATTAAGGTCACAGTGGTATGTAATTAACCTGTGTATGACCCTTCGTCTTTCATAATGCCCTGGAGTCTTATTAGTAATGAATTGTTTGGTTAAGTGATCATAGAAATGCGTAGATTTAATTTTATCAACGAATTAGATTAACTAGTAACACTCCTTGGGGGGGTTAGGTAAGGTTAGGTTAGGCTTGGTTAGGTTAGGTTAGGCTAGGCTAGGCTTCGCTAAGTTGGGTTAGGTTAGGTTGTGGGGCTTAAACAGAGAATGATGACATACGCATTGCTTAGAAGTATATTATTATTATTATTATTATTATTATTATTATTATACGACTCATCAGACCTTCCTTATTTCCCGAACCCTGACCTATTTTCCTAGCGACTGACCTATATTGAATGTACTTTGAATCACTGACCTATTTTCTCCGGGGGGGGGGGGGGGTGGGGGGAACTGCCAAGGAGTGTCTTAAGGGCGAGTTTATGATGTAAATAGGTGACCGTAAAGTCGATTGGGCTTTCTGACGTCACGCTTGTTAGGGGGTGGTGGGTGGGGGTACACGCAAACAGTCACACACAGACACACACGAACAGTCACACACACACACACACTTAGTCACAAACACTCTCTCTCTCTCTCATATACCAGGTGAAACACACACACACACACACCTGACCTGACAAACATGTTGAAAACTTGTTATTAAAGAAAAAAAAACAGGGGTTTCTTCCAGACTCTTAATTAAAAAAACACCACCTCTTCACAAACACCAATCTCATCTGTTTGTGTTTTTCTTCTATAGTAAAACATAAGACTATTTCCTCTTGTTTTTTTTGCAGGGGCGTGTGTTTGTTTGTTTTGCGGTGTTTTATTATTATTATTATTATGTGTAAAGTTCAGGTTATGTTCTTTAGATATCGAGGTTCCATTTATTTTATATTTTTGTTTTTTTATTTGTTGTTAGTAATTATGAGCCACTAGCGGTATGGTGGGTTAATGAGCCACTAGCGGTATGGTGGGTTAATGAGCCACTAGCGGTATGGTGGGTTAATGAGCCACTAGCGGTATGGTGGGTTAATGAGCCACTAGCGGTATGGTGGGTTAATGAGCCACTAGCGGTATGGTGGGTTAATGAGCCACTAGCGGTATGGTGGGTTAATGAGCCACTAGCGGTATGGTGGGTTAATGAGCCACTAGCGGTATGGTGGGTTAATGAGCCACTAGCGGTATGGTGGGTTAATGAGCCACTAGCGGTATGGTGGGTTAATGAGCCACTAGCGGTATGGTGGGTTAATGAGCCACTAGCGGTATGGTGGGTTAATGAGCCACTAGCGGTATGGTGGGTTAATGAGCCACTAGCGGTATGGTGGGTTAATGATGTGGTTGACGGTGAGGTGATTGATCTGAGATTTTATTGTTATTTCATCTTGGTTTTTTGTTATTCTTGTTCTTGTTCTTGTTATTCTTTCACTTTTCCAACTCGGTCTCGGAACCTAACCTACACCCAACCCATGTTAGGGATGTCCCAGGAGTGTCCAGGGAATAATGTCCACAACTGTACACAAATGTCCGTCTGTAAGTCAGTCCGTGTTAAACTTACCACAGTGTAAAGTCTTGTTTGGCAGATACCCGAGTTAAGCCACACTGTTGGAGGTCAGGGGAGGTATGTATCGTGTTGCATACTTGTTCTGTCTGTCTGTCTTTGCACGTGATCAAATTCTTCCTAAATACTTTGTGTGTGTGTGTGTGTGTGTGATGGGCTCAGTCCTATCCTATTCAAGGGGGCTGAGACATCTTCCTTCCCACTCTCTTCCTTCCCACTCTCTTCCTTCCCACTCCCTTCCAGACCTCTACCTCTCTTTCCTTTACCCTCTTTTTTTATCTTCCTTCCCCCCTCTCACCACCTTCCTCTCACCACCTCCGTCTCACCACCTCCGTCTCACCCCTCTCACCACCTCCCTCTCACCACCTCCCTCTCCCCCCTCTCACCACCTCCGTCTCCCCCCTCTCACCACCTCCCTCTCCCCCCTCTCACCACCTCCCTCTCACCACCCCTTCTCCACTATTCAATTATTCATATCAACTAGTAATTATTATACATTTTTTATCCAGGTGAATTTTTTTGTATTTACTTTTGTTTGAAATATGTTGTTTGCCTCAGTGTGTATACAGGGGGGGGGAGGGGGGAGGAGAGGGGGGGATACTGTATTAAAGGGGCTGGAGTACTGTGTTGGGGAGGGGAGTGTGTGAGAGAGGGTAGAGAGTTAAAATGAGAAGGGGAAGAGGGAGGTAGCAGGGGGAGAGGAAGGGATGGGGAGTAGGGAAGAGGGAGGTAACGGGGAGGGGGAGATAGATTGTAGGAAGGGGGGTGGGAAAAAATAATTGTCATTCACTCCCCTCTTTCTCCCCTCTCCCTCCCTCACCCCTCCCCCCCCTCCCTCACCCCTCACCCTCGCCATTACACAAGGTTAACATTGATTGTTCTTCTCCCCCCTTCCCACACACGTGCCTCCTCCCCACTTCCCTCCTCTCCCCTCCTCTCCTCTCCCACCGTATTACCTCCCTTCTCCCTTTCCCTCATTTTCCCATCTCTCTTTTCTTCTATCATCATATATACTCCTCTCTCTCTCTCTCTCTCTCTCATAGCCGTAGTGTGTAGCGGAAACCTGATGTAGCAACTTTTGGTATATTTAGCGTCTTCTGCTACACTCGTTTACCTTCTGTGCTCGTTCAGTTGTTAGCGCTACTGTTGTGTCGAGAACCTACAGTACCTGCGTCCAAGGCTGGAGAGAGAGCCAATGATGATGTGGTTTGCTCAAGGTACTACTTAAGGTGACAAGGTTGTTAAAGTACCGTTCATTAAGTAGTAGTTTTAGGTGATTCAATAGGTCAGGGTTGTTAAGTATCGTTTATTAAGTAGTAGTTTTAGGTACAGATATTAGCGGAGGTACAGGTACATTATGGCGTTTTTACCTGTAATTCACCTGTGCGATGTTAACTAATTTACACACATAAAGGTGGACTGCAGGTTAAATAGGGTCCACCCAGTTCTAATTGGCTTTAACCTATCCTAAAGTAGCCTAACCATTAGATTTTTTGGGGGGGGGGGGGTTGGGTTAGGTTAGGTTGGGTTGGGTTAAGTTAGGTTGTCTTTATGATAGTCTTGGTAGTGTTAAGGTGTTTGGTTAGGTTAGGTTGGGTTGGGTTAAGTTAGGTTGTGTTAAGGCGTTTGGTTTAGTTTTGAGGGGATAGTTAAATTAACCTCATTGATGCATAATTTAACCTTTTGTTTTTAATATTGTGTTTGTGTTTTTTGTTACAAGTTAATAATTTTGTGTTTGTTGTGTTAATTATGTATGAAGTGATATTAGATCCTCGTTTGATTAGGTTGTTTACAGGTAGACAATTGAAGGTGTTTGGACAGGTAAGGAGAGTGAGGCAGGTAATTAGTTAGTTAGTTGACAATAGAGCAGGTAAAATCAGGTGGAAATTTAGTGTCATGTCGCCTGCTAGACAATGGATGGGTGACCTTGTGTGTGTCGTGCTGGCCGCTGGCAAGGAAAGTGGCGCCCCTTGGCAACTCGCACCAGAGGACAAAGGTGTTTTTTATGCCTACCCTCCATTATCGCTTCGTTTATATATATCTGCTTGTTTGAAGGTTAACTTTGCCACAACAGTTATTCCCGCGTTTAGAATATAACCTTTTTTAATGGGAGTTCACAGGGTAATTAACTAGAGTGTTTGAATGTTTATACTTCACGCAAAAATTGGGAGAATGCTGACTACCGTTGACAAGCTCAGATGGTGTGTGTGTGTGTGTGTCGGAACAGCAGCAGCGGTGACTTTGTTTACATCAAGGCCACGGCAGAGTTAGTGAATTAATCCTCTTGTCCGTTTAAGTGTTGTGTTGTTCCTGTGATTACGTGTAATTATGTTCCTTCAGTGTGTGGTTGTCGGCTTCTAGATGTGGTGATGGTCTCTTTTGACTGTGTTCTGGGTTCAGTCCCCGGCCCGTGTCAGGTTAAGAAGAGGGTTTGAGTTATCCAGTGTCACCCTACCAAAACATCAACCCCCCCCCCCCCCGGGTACTCTAACGACGTACTCTTAACACTGAACAATAACGTAACAAGGAACAGATAACCGCAGAACAGTTAGTAAGTTGAATAAAATATTTTTTCCTTTCAGTCCCCCATGTTTGGTATTTGACCCAATAACGACCGTAATGAAGGTACACATAAGGCCGAGTTTTATATCACTGGGTCGAATACTGAAGTGACGATGAATTGGTGTTTACGAGAATAGAATGAAATTAATACAAGAAAAGTCAATATATCTCTATCTCTCTCTCCTTTAGTTGGGGGTGAGGGGTGCAGGTGAGGGGGGGGGATGGGGGGAGTAGAGATGAGGGGGTGGAGGTGAGGGGGGATGGGGGGGAGTAGAGACGAGGGGGTGGAGGTGAGGGGGGGATGGGGGGAGTAGAGACGAGGGGGTGGAGGTGAGGGGGGGATGGGGGGAGTAGAGACGAGGGGGTGGAGGTGAGGGGGTGGAGGTGAGGGGGGGATGGGGGGAGTAGAGACGAGGGGGTGGAGGTGAGGGGGGGATGGGGGGAGTAGAGACGAGGGGGTGGAGGTGAGGGGGGGATGGGGGGAGTAGAGATGAGGGGGTGGAGGTGAGGGGGGTGAAGGTGAGGGGAGTAGAGATGTGGGGGGTGGAGGTGAGGGGAGTAGAGATGTGGGGGGTGGAGGTGATATCATGAGAACCAACAGGTGATAAGTTATCGATGGAATAACAAGTCTACAACAGCATTAAAAAAAACAGCTTGAATCCCTAGTTTGATTTGCCAGTAGCTGTCCTCTTAACTACATGCAGAAAAGCTTAGTGAATCAGTTCATTACACACAAGACCAGGGAGGTGTTTGAGTGGTAGTTGTTGTGAGTAAGAAATGGGTAGTTGTTTTCTCTCAATGGTAACTGAGGAGGTGTTGGTTATGGAAGAGTTGTGGTGGTGGTGAGTATCTCTCTCTCTCTCTCTCTCTCTCTCTCTCTCTCTCTCTCTCTCTCTCTCTCTCTCTCTCTCTCTCTCTCTCGTATTAAAGTTTCCCATAAATGGTTAATTCTCAAAAGTTATATTGGTTAAATTTTTTCTTCTTTTAGATGTTGTTGTTGTTGTTGTTTGGGTTGACCTGAGCTGCGACGGGACGGCTGTGGATGTAATGGCGCCAGTAACACTCCGAGACTAGATTGCCTTACGTGTGCTTTTGAAGATTACGGTCCTCTGGGTGGGGGGGGGGGGCTAATATGATCTCAGTGTAATAGAGAGAGAGAGAGAGAGAGAGAGAGAGAGAGAGTTATATCACACTTGAAGATGCAGGTTTTTCTTCTTTTATCAATAGTTACAAGGTGAGGTGTTACGTAATACCTCAAGTGCTTTTTCCACTGTGATAACTTGCATACCTGTGGTGATAATAATAGTCCAATTAATAGTAATAATAATAATAATAATAACCACAATAAAACAATAGCCTCAATAATTATGTGTTTGCTCACCTGTTCGTCAGTTGGGTAGTGGTGTGTGTTTGTGTTTGTTTTTGTTCGTGTATATTTATGTGTGCTTGGCAGGGTATCTGTGTGTGTCAGTGGTGTCGTGGTCTGTACAAATCTTGGCAGCACCTGGAGAAAGCACCTGTATGTATATTTGAGTAGAAAGATTATAACCTTTTAAAAGTAAATTCTGATCAAGTGTCTAATATTGATAAAAGTATTTGTTGACATCATTCTTGTGTTTATGAGTTGTGGACGACCATCAGATTGTTGTTGTCACGTGTCTGTCTGTCTGTCTGTCTGTCTGTCACACGATGGATAGATTCTCCTCAGCTTAAGTTTATCCAAGTGTATTAAGAAAAGGTTGGTTGATGTAGGTTAGGTGTGGTTAGGTTAGGTTAGGTGCATTAGGTTAGGTTAGGTATATTATCGTACAGCAGTTTGTTTTGATTGATGTTAGAGGTGATTTGTAGAGCCTCGACATAACTGAGGAGGACTCTCTCTCTCTCTCTCTCTCTCTCTCTCTCTCTCTCCTGACTGGGTGTGCTAGATCTAGGAGTGACGTCACACATTTAAATAGGACAAAGACCTTTAAATAACAACAACAACAACACTGTATACCGCACACGGGGAATACACTCAACCTTTAGTGTGTTGTAAGTGTGACCTATTCTTACGGGGGCACTGACCTCACCCCCCCCCCCCCGCTGGCAGAAGTCTAAATTAAATCGATAGTTGTGGAAAGCGTTAATGGGGTTTAATTAGAGGCTGTTTTAGACGATCTGTTCTACACCTAACCTAACCTCAATGGCCCGAGGTTATTGTTTAGATGGTCCCTATAGTTTTAATAGGTCCCTGTACTAATCGGCCCATCACTCTTCTTTTCGTAAAGTTTAATAATAGGTATTTGACGTATAAGGCAACAAAAAGTAATTTAAAAAACACTGGGAAAGGTGAAACAGGTGTGTGTGTGTGTGTGTGTGTGTGCGGGTGAGGAGGGGTGGTAGGGTGAGGTAAAGTGAGTTGGTGGCCTTGTGTGTGTTTGTCTGTCTGTAAGGGAGAGAGAGAGAGAGAGAGAGAGAGAGAGAGAGAGAGAGAGAGAGAGACCCATCAGCTGACTTTACGGCCTCATGTAAACAAACACTCCCCCCCCCCCCCCCTCCCTCCACCACCTCTCACCCCCCAGGTTTCGAACAGCTGATCCGACGACCCTGAAGAAGGAATATGAAGGAGAGAAGGAGGAAGAATTGGAGGAGAAGGAACGGGAGGAGGAAAAAGAATGGAAACAGCTGAACATCATATGAGTCAGGGAGGTCAGGAGTGGTGAAGGGACACACACACACACACACGAGAAACACTCTTGGGGAGGTACATTATATCAGCTGTGTTAACAAGGGAGGAAGGAGGTGCTTGGAGGCCTTACTACTCAAGGTATCACTCTCGTCTGCCTCACCACCACTACCTTGTCCTCCTCCTCCTGGGGTTACCTTCACTCAGCGTCTTCAGGAGTCCTGGCGGCGGTGGTAGGAACAACAACAACAACAACAACATGGTCACCGTCGCATGTGGGTGTAATGGGACGATCAGCTGTTGCTTCAATGTCCTTGTGGCAGAGGAAGCACCAGGGGCAGCACAAGTAGGAGATCTAGCAGAGGAAGCACCTGGTTCAGTATTACCAACGACAGCACAAACGTAGCACAAGCAGCAAAAACAGTATTACCAACAGCAGCACAAGTAGGAGAAGGATTGAATTGAATTGTATTGAAACAGTTTATTTAGCCAGAAAAACACAGATACAGAGTGGATAATAATAACAATATTAACATGGCTGAGCCAGTTGAGAACCTGAGCTCTCTTCTGGGCACCTGATATATACTATACACTAGCTCAAGGAAGTATTGTGTATCATCTGGAATAGTACAATAGCATGGTGGTAATAAGAACATCTCGTAGTGTTACCACGGTTATCACTTCAATATTTATTTATTTTATTCATTTATTATTTTATTTTTTATTTATATTATAAGTATATATACTGTACTGTATATATTACAGTGGAATTTAAAAACATAAGTATACTGGGGGAGCAATACAATAATGTACACTCGCAACAAAAGTATCGGTGCATCCTGTAGTGTGAACAATTTGAGACCAGTGACGATAGGTATTGGGAAAGGTGAGTTGTTCCACCCGTATGTTGGCAGCCCTGATTGTCAGCCATATGGCAACACCTAGTGGGGGGGGGGGGATTATGAGGATACACTTACCAACCTTCCCGACATATCACAGTGTATACGTATCGTGTCGGAACTCGTCGATCACACCCTGCACCGATACTTGTTGGTGCGAGTGTACAGTAATAAGGTTGAACAAGAGGACAGAGCTGTCAGGATTATGATTAGTTGGCAAATATGTTTATTGCAATGGTAATTACTTATCTATTTACATGATAATTTCCGATAAAACGGTTTTGATGGTACAGTACAAACAGGTACTGTAAATATAGTAGGTGTTACAAGAAATATTAATACTTAGACAATAGATATTTTTAAGAGATGATTTAAAGGCGTGGCAGGAGCAGTATTAGTAGCAGCAGTAGGCGTGGTAGAAAGAAGTGTTTTGCTCTGTAGCCTTGATGACAACAGCAGGTGTGGTCATGCAAGGGCGGCAACTGCATCATCAACACCCCCCCCCCCCCCAGGTAGCCACGACACAGCTGCAGAAGACTTGTACGAGAGAGAGAGAGAGAGAGAGAGACGAACACAGGAAGTGGAAATTCAGTGTATATACATTTTTAAGAGACAAGCATCAGACGATACAACAGACACACATTAGAACAGGCTCGACGACTGTGAGGAGGTGGTAGCGGGGCAGCTATTGTCTTGTGGCTGATCAAAGGAACCTGCTGCTGGGTCCCAACCTAACCATTGTGTGTGGCCAGTAGGTGTGATAAATGAATCCCAATCCAATTCAGATGATTAGGTTAGATTGGGGATTATTAAGTCTTGTGATGTTGTTGTAGTCTTCCTCCTCCTCTTCCTTCTTTTCCTACTCCTCCTCTTCCTGCTCCTCCTCTGCTGGTGTCGCCTGTGCTATGCTTGGACGCCACCACCGCACTGCTGTGAGTTGCTTTGGCCCTTTCCCAACACCACTACCACCATCACCACCACTCACCCCTGCATAATCTGTCCTACCACCACTTTAACCACCATCCTACCTAGAGATACATCAAGTCCTCTTACCACCACTACCACCATCCATGCCTGCATAATCTGACCACCTACCCCCACTACTACTACCACCACCACCATCCACTCCTGCATACTGTCCTCCTACCAGCACCACCACCACCACCATCCACTCCTGCATACTGTCCTCCTACTACTACCACCACCACCATCCACTCCTGCATACTGTCCTCCTACCAGCGCTACCACCATCCACTCCTGCATACTGTCCTCCTACCAGCACTACCACCATCCACTCCTGCATAATCTGTCACCACCATAACCACTCAGACACACACATCACCTGCCCTACACCCACACGTCATGCATACAACACGCATTCCTCTCCTCACTTGTCACAGTCAGCCACACACCACACCTAGGGGAAGTATGTATGCGTGTGTGTGTGTGTGTGTGTGTTTCGTTATGTCACAGGGATCTGGAGGCTCTGCTAGTGGATTTTCCCACGGATGGAGGGTTGCTCTACCCCATCCCCGACCCCTCACTCCCTTCCAATTCCCCCTTCCTGTCGCCGCCTCCCCCTTCCTTCTCTCCCCCGACACACTGTTTCTAGTCTCATATCTTTAAATATATAGGAAACCTGACCTCGTTTCACTGACCCTTCCTGACCTAGCCTTCCTGATTCCCTGATTTGCCTTGTCGGGGCGCCGGTGGTAGAGCGGTACCACTCTTGCCTCACAAGCGAGATGTCACGGGTTCGATTCCCGAGCCGGTGGGAAGTTGTTGGACAAACTTCCCAGCTCCCATTGGTCCCTGTTCACCTAGCAGTAATGTAGGTACCTGTTGTAAATCGAAAAGTTGCGAATTCGTATTCAGGGAAAGTTGCTGGAGCTTCTAATAACTTCACATAAAACCTATGACTCTTCAGGCTTCTACACCCGTAACTCATGAGACATGAAGGCAAGCATGAACTTAGCATGCTTCCAAGTTGGGCGCTGTAAGCGCTTCTGAGCTTCACCTTGCACAGGATGTGGGGGGGGGGGGGGGGTGAAAAAAAAGTCGGCCTTGTCCTCTCCCCTTCCCCTCCTAGTCCCCCTGACCTCTCCAACCATTATGAATTGATGACCTGTGCTGACCTAAGTACTTTGTTCGACTGACCTATTCTTGATCTTTGACCCATCAGAACTCAAGACTATACATCCAACCCCTGAACTTTGACCTGTGACCTATATATGACCCGACCCTCCATGTTTCTTTACGCCATTTACCTTTGTCTACCCAGCAGTAATTGGGGACCTGAATGTAATCGACTTGCTGATCTTATTCTGGGGTAATGGTTAGCCAGCGCAGTTGGCGAGTAGTCCGGTCTTCTCGGACTATTCCTTGACACTGGGTCATGCAACTCGTTAACTCAGGGTGTGGTTGTTGTGTTGGCGACAGCTTCTACACCTTAAACAAATTCACTCCTAGGTGGCTCTTGGGCCGGCCACGAGGGGCAACCATTATTATATTATTATCGTGACCTGTGATCTTTGACCTACCATAGTGTTTCACCTGTTATGATCCTGCTGACTCACTTGACCCTAGATTCCCATATTCATCGTGACCTGTGACTCGTTAGCCCGACACCCGGCCTTTGAAGCTCCCTGACCCACTGTGACCCGCCTCACCTTGATCTCTCCATTTACGGCAGACTCCTCACCCCCCCCCCCCCCTCCTACCTTCCTTCCCTCACTTCCTCCCTTCCTTCCTTCACCCCTCCCTTCTTTCCTCTCTACCATCTCTCCTTTCCATCCCTCCCATTCTTCTCCGTGTCCCCCCTCCCCCCACTCATCACGGTACGAAGCTCACCTACCATATATAGTACAGCATCTAATTCATATTTATTACCTGGTCGTGTACAAGAGGTTTATGTTGTGTTCAAGAGAAAAGATTTAATATCGTCTGGTCTCAAGTGTGTCACACCTCCGTGTCTGTTCCGGGTGTAAATGTTACTTAAGGAGCAGCATTATTATTATTATATTATTATTATTATTATTTATTATTATTATTATTATTATTATACTCGGTTAATACTTAATTGATACTTATTAATTACTTTTGTTAGTTGGATTACGTTGTGACACTTATATTAGTATTGATAAGTAACGTACGTAACTAGCATAGTGGTGTGTGTGTGACCTAGTGAGTTGCAGTGGAGGTCCATCATCCACCCCACCCCCTCCCTCCCCCTCCCTCCTTATCCTTCATTCCTATTGTCCTTTCTTCTCTCTTCTTTTCATTCTCCCTTGCTTTCTGCCTACCTCACTTTCCCTTTCTTCTTATTCCTCCCTTCTTTCCCTCGTCTACCCCACAATCTCTCCTTCACCTCAATGTATTCCCTTAGTTTCCTCCTCCTCCTCCTCCTCCTCCTCCTCCTCCTCCTCCTCCTCCTCCACCTTACTTTAATGTCACCATGAAAACGCCTCTTAATTTCCACTGCCCAAGACGGTCAAGTGCGCAACAGGAATGGACTGACGGATGCGAGTGTGGGCGTAGCTGTGGGCGTAGCTGTGGGCGTGGGGGGGGACGTCCGTGTGTGTGTGAATTGAATTGAATTGTGTGGGGGGGGGGGGAGTGTGGTGTGTGTGTTGTGAGTGTGTGTGTGTGTGTGAGAGAGAGAGGGAGGGAGAGGCTGCCTAGGTAGAAGCAATGACTGGGTGTGGATGACGTCATATGGTTCCCTGTGTTGGTGGCTCTTCGTCTGTCTGTTAGTGAAGAGTGATAATGGGAGCGAGTCACATTTTGCAGTCCTCCCTTCCTTACCTTCCCTTACCTATCCTTCCTTGTCCTGCCATGCCCTACCCTCTCAATCCTTACCCTGTCCTTCTATCCTTCCTTCATTTACTGCCTTTTATTTCCTGCACTCCTCTTCCTTCTTTCCTGCATGTTTCCATCATCCCTGCCTGCCTGCCACCCAGCCAGCCTGCCAGATTGACTGCCTGCCTGCCTGCCTTCGTGGTGGAGGCGATCAATGCACCACTGCAGTGTTTGTAGTTCTCGACCCCTCCCTCCCTCCACTACCCTCCCTCCCCCACTACCCTCCCTCCTTCCACTACCCTCCCTCCTTCCACTACCCTCCCTCCCTCCTTCCACTACCCTCCCTCCCCCCACTCCCTCCCTCCCTCCACTACCCCCCCTCCCTCCCTCCCTCCACTACCCTCCCTCCTTCTGTCAACAATATTGCTTTTTTATTCTCTCATCTCCTCTCTTTTTGACTCGTGTATCTTCCTCCCCCTCTCATCATCCTTCCCCCTCTCCTCCCCTTTCCCCTCTCCTCCCCTTCCCCCTCTCCTCCCCTCCCCCCTCCTTGTCAACACTTCTTCCCTCCAGTCTCTCATTTCCTGTGTTACTCAAGTCACCCCGCCAGTCAGACCTTCGTTTTCTTACGGCTTTTCACTTGTTTTATTTACTGTGTGTGTGTGTGTGTGTGTGTGTGGTAAAGTTTATATTGTGGTGGTGTATGACTGTATATGGAGTCGAATGGGATTTGGGGCTAACTGTATTTTTTCTTCTTTTACAGGTGAGAAGGACAGTCAATGAGTGTGTCAGAGAGGGGTGAGTGTGTCGGAGAGGGGGGAGGAGGTGTACCTTGTCACCCTGTCATGACACTGGTAACCCCTCCCTTCCTAGTCCTCTGCCTCCTAGTCCTTGCCTAGACCCTATCAAGTCCCCCTGCCAACACCCTGTCAAGTCCCCCTGCTAACACCCTGTCAAGCCCCCAGCTAACGCCCTGCCAAGTCCCCCTGCCAACACCCTGCCAAGTCCCCCTGCCAACACCCTGCCAAGTCCCCCTGCCAACACCCTGCCAAGTCCCCCAGCCAACACCCTGCCAAGTCCCCCTGCCAACACCTCTGAACCAATCAGTCCTCTTCGGGGCCAAAGGAGGATTTCTTTTATTTTCTTGTGTTCACTTGACGACGATGGCGGCGACCTTGGACTGCCGGCCCTAAGAGTTGTAGTTCCTCACGCTGCCTCATGCTGTCTCCCGCTGTCTCACACTGTTTCATGCTGCCTCACACTGTTTCATGCTGCCTCACACTATTTCATGCTGTCTCACACTGCCTCACACTATTTCATGCTGTCTCACACTGCCTCATGCTGCCTCATACTGTCTCACACTGCCTCATGCTGCCTCACACTGCCTCATGCTGCCTCACACTGTCTCATACCACCTCATCAACAACACAAGTTATGGCCTCGTACTACTCATTCTGTAAGGAGTTGGTTTATGAAGGTGAATAATGGTAGTCGCTTGTGGTACCTAATTGGGTTGTTAAGACTGTAGTGATAGTTAAATAACCAGCGGTATTTACCTATTGGAAAAAACAACAACCCAATCCATCTTTACAACTGTCTCGTTATTAAGTTGTTAAGGACGATTGTATTGGTAGTAATTAGGATTAATTGGACATTTAACACCATAATGCTAGTAATTAGTGACAAATGGATAGTTAAAGTTAGTTATGGTATTACTAGTAATTGGGTATTTTTGAAAGCTTGTCATTAGTAATGTGTTAGTTAATTGTGGTTCTATAATGGTCGTAAATGGTATAGTTATGGGGTAGTAAAGATAATGATAGTAATTAAAGAAGATGGGTAGTTTAAATCCTTTATTAGTGTAGCACTGATAATTAGGTAGTTAGTGATCGTTTGTTAGTTGCAAAACTTAATTTGTGGTTGATGGTAATGTTGGTAGTTTCAGGGCACAGTGGTGTTAGTAGTTAAGAATAATTGGCAGTTAAGGGTTTATAAGGGTAGTTACTGATGATGATAAACAGTGATTAAGTCTTGAAGCAGTTCTCGTAGTATGTAAACTGCAGGTGTACCCAGGCACGAGTTTACTCCTGAGTGGCTCCAGGTAGACCTAAGGTAGACTCCCAGACTGTGGTTTACCATTAACATGCTCCAGGTAGACCTCAGGTAGACTCCCAGACTGTGGTTTACCATTAACATGCTCCAGGTAGACCTAAGGTAGACTCCCAGACTGTGGTTTACCATTAACATGCTCCAGGTAGACCTAAGGTAGACTCCCAGACTGTGGTTTACCATTAACATGCTCCAGGTAGACCTCAGGTAGACTCCCAGACTGTGGTTTACCATTAACATGCTCCAGGTAGACCTAAGGTAGACTCCCAGACTGTGGTTTACCATTAACATGCTCCAGGTAGACCTAAGGTAGACTCCCAGACTGTGGTTTACCATTAACATGCTCCAGGTAGACCTAAGGTAGACTCCCAGACTGTGGTTTACCATTAACATGCTCCAGGTAGACCTAAGGTAGACTCCCAGACTGTGGTTTACCATTAACATGCTCCAGGTGTTCTGTGCGTTGGTCAGTGAATTAACAATGAAAGTGTTGAAGGTTAACTAAGTGTGTGTTGTAATGTCATCTATGTAAACTGTGAGCGTAGGGAAGGAAGTATAGGAGGAAGGAAGGAAGGAATGGATAGGAGGAGGAAGGAAGGAAGGAAGGAATGGATAGGAGGAGGAAGGAAGGAAGGAATGGATAGGAGGAAGGAAGGAATGGATAGGAGGAGGAAGGAAGGAATGGATAGGAGGAGGAAGGAAGGGATAGGAGAAGGAAGGAAGGAAGGAATAGGAGGAAGGAAGGAAGGAAGGAATGGATAGGAGGAAGGAAGGAAGGAAGGAATGGATAGGAGGAGGAAGGAAGGAAGGAATGGATAGGAGGAGGAAGGAAGGAAGGAATGGATAGGAGGAAGGAAGGAAGGAATGGATAGGAGGAGGAAGGAAGGGATAGGAGAAGGAAGGATAGAAGGAGGAATAAAAGATAGGAGTGAAGGAAGGAGAGAGAGAGAGAGGGAGGGGGATTAGGTTAGTTTATATATAGTGTTAGGGTGGTTAAACTTCAGGTGAAATAAGCTGGGGTGGCGATTCTTCAGGTGATTCATCGTTTCTTGTTATAACTTATGACAAAGATGATTTAACCCTTTGATGACGATGATTTAACCCTTTGATGACGATGATTTAACCCTTTGATGACGATGATTTAACCATTTAGGACTCAATGGGGTGCTCAATTAACTAGCCACCACAGCACCGGGGGGAGGGGAGTGGGCGGGGGAGGATTTAGGGAAAAAACCTGAAGCCTTGTTGCTCTGTCTTCAAGGACGGTGTTTATTTCTTTCCCTGATTTCTTTTTTTCCCCCCGACGATGCTCAAGGATGGAGGGGGGGGGGTGGATGGGTAGAGAGGGGGAGGAGGAGGAGGAGGATAGAGGAGATAAGTGGGGTGCTAAAATAGGGGAGAGAGGAGATAGGGGAGATAACTACTATAGGGCCACACATGAACATTACAGTGGCTGGTTTTTGTGGTGGTGGTGGTTATTGCGTCGGCTGGTGAGCGAGGTCAACACGATGACAACCTGTGAGAGAGAGAGAGAGAGAGAGAGAGAGAGAGAGAGAGAGAGACCAGTGTGTGTGGGGAAGCTGAGTAAAGTAACGCCATCCTTAACAAAAACATCACCAGGTAGTCTATAAACCCCCGCACCATCCACCACCTTTTTTCAACTCTTCCCAATAAAAAATAATGAGAAAAGATTTAAACGGAAAAAAAACACAGGTTACGAGTCACTGCAGTGTTGAAAGTGGACGTGAGGTGTTGGTGGGGGGGGGGGGGTTAGTGGTGGTGATGGGGGGTGGTGGGGGTGGTGATGGGGGGGTGGTAGTGATGGTGATGGGAGGGTGGTAGTGGTGGTGGTGGGGGGGGTGGTGTTGGTGGTGGTGGTGGTGAAGGAGGAGGCGATGGTGGTAGTTGTGGTGAGACTGGTAGGCTGGCAGCTGGTAGAGGGAAGTAGCAAACAGCTGTGGGACGGGAGAAGGGGAGGGTATTATCTGGCAGCTGTGGGGGAGGGTAGTGCCCGACAGCTATAGGGGAGGGGGGTAGTGTCTGACAGCTGTGGGGGAGGGAGGGAGGGTAGTGTCTGACAGCTGTAGGGGAGGGGAGGGGGAGGGAGGGTAGTGTCTGACGGCTGTAGGGGAGGGAGGGTAGTGCCTGACAGCTGTGAGAGAGGGAGGGTAGTGCCTGACAGCTGTGGGGGAGGGTAGTGCCTGACAGCTGTAGGGGAGGGGGAGGGTAGTACCTGACAGCTGTGAGAGCTGTGGGGAGGGTAGTGCCTGACAGCTGTGAAGGGGGGGGAGAGAGGGTAGTGCCTGACAGCTGTGAAGGGGGGTGGGAGAGGGAGGGGAGGGGAGAGGTGTAATCATTGAGCCTGTGTGTGTTGTGACCTTCACCTCAGATTTCACTGTTATCCACCACCACACCTGGCCTGAGGAGGGGTACTGTGCCCCCCCCCCCCCCCCGCCCCTCCATCGTATTTGTGGTCACCTGGGGAGGGGGGAGAACAGCAGGTGAGGGCCTTCTAAGTTAGGGACAAGGTGTGACACATGAGAGGGCTGGATGGTGTGGCAGGGGGGGGGGGGAGTGGCCACATCCTCGACTATAGTCAGGTATACATCGCAGGTGAGACGGCCTTCTTACCTGTCCGGCAGGTGTGTGTGTGGCTCACTCTGGCCTACACCTGCTACTACACAGGTGTGCTGGATAGGTCAATGCGGCTCCTGTACAGGTGTATATGGCCGGAAATGCCAATAACCTGTAGATTAATGATGTTTGTAGTGGATTTCCTGAAACAGGTGTTGGTATTAGGTCACGGGCGTGGGTACAGGTACAGGGGTGACTGTAAAATGGGGTGGTGGTTGTCAAGGGCTGTGACACCTGACCTTTAGCCCATGACAGAGAGACCTCCACCTGCACCCCTCCCCAGCCACCCCTTGATATACATGTGATGTGAATGGTGTATGTCAGTGTGTGTGTTTGGCAAAGTTTGGCACGATGGGTGAGGACGAGTCTAGCTCAGGGGTGTTGCAGAGAACCGAGACCCGGGGAAGGAAGACGTCTGTTCTGTTATAGCTTTAACTGGATTCAGATTCTCAAAGATATGTTAAGTCTGGGTGAAGTTAGGGCATAAAAGCCTGACTCAGTCTGTGTATCATATTGCCCAAGAGAGAGACAGTCTGTTGTTGTCTCTCATCCCCAGCGACAGGAGAGACGTACAGGGACGATATATGTCGGATGTGACACTAGTTCTCACACACACACACACACACACACACACACACACACGGGATTAATTAGGTATTCTGATGTCTAGTATAAGGGAACAAGAAAGCTTACCTTACCTTACCTTACCAATACTTATAAGGAAAAATTAAAACTGATACGGTTAATTCTGACACCTCTTAGTTAGGTTAGGTTAAACCGTGTCAGATAAGAGAAAGAACTTCGCGTGTAATAAGCCTACCCTGACATCCCGGCAATATACTGACGCGGCCAGATAATATTGGTGGAATGCCCAGCACGATTTACCTGGTGAGATAATTGGATATGAGGTCACGTAGCTCCCCCACCAGGTAAATTACTGTGAGCAGGGTACAAAGTGTTGGTGCTGGCCGGGTCTGGGGTAGGATGCTGAAGGTTAGGTTAGGTTAGGTTAGGACCCCCCCCCCCCCCCCCCCCCCACCATAATCTCAAAGGTGTTTTATTTGTTTATTTTTTTTTTTGGGGGGGGGGGGATTACCTGAAGATAAGCCCCCCCCCCCACCTTCTCCCAGTTTACTTTACGATTAACGACCCTGGACCCAACCCCCATCAGGTAGTTGAGGCGTTTAATCTCAAGCTGAAATAAGTTAGTAAGGTTAATCTTCGTGGGATCTCTTTTTTTTTCCTTTAAACACTTAAGACGTGAGGTGCATCTAGATGACTAACCTAACCTAACCTATCTTATCTTAACTTAACCTAACCTAACCTATCTTAACCTAACCTAACCTAATCTATCTTAACCTAGGTTGGTTTTGGTTTTTAAAGATGTATTAATGACTGGAGGTGAGGAGAGGTGTTTTAATGAGTTGTTGTTGATGACTGAGGGTGATGTTTGGTGGCGGAGATGTTAAGAGGTGCTGGATGTTTTCTCTCGGGTAGCTCAGTGAGTCGGTCAGTGGTTGAGTGAGTCAGTGAGGGGGTGAGTCAGTTAGTGAGGGAGTGAGTCAGTAAGTGAGGGGGTGAGTCAGTTAGTGAGGGAGTGAGTCAGTTAAGGAGTGATTTAGTGAGTTAGTGGGTGAGTCAGTAAAGGCGTGAGTAAGCGAGTGATTAAGTCAAGTCAGAGAGTGAAAACATAAAGGTTGACTAGCGCAGGTAAATAGAGAAGACAGGTAATGGCGCCTTGACCTCCAGAGATGGAAACAAATAATGGACCCTTTAAATAGCTCAAAGAAAATTGTCTTGGCCTCCAACGATGACAACAACTCCAAGAACGAAGCTGTTAGGTCAAGCTGGTAGTCATGCGTGAAGGTCAAGTCAGGTGTGTAAGCAAGGGTCATTCAAAAGGTGGTCACGTTTGAAAGTCAGGTCAAGTCAGGTGTTTAAGCGAAGGAGGTCATCCTAAACTAGGTAGTCACGTTTGAAGGTCAGGTCAGGTCAAGTATCAGGCCTAAACACCAAGACATTCGTGTCATATATTTAAAGGTCATGTTTTAGGCCTAAGTGTGAAACATTGTGTATAGCTGTCTTATCTCAGGTGTGTGTGTGTGTGTGTGTGTGTGTGTGTGTGTGTGTGTGTGTGTGTGTGACCTTCCTGGCCCACCTTGATCTGGTTTAAGCTTCCCCCACCACACTAACCTCCCCCAGTTTGCCCTTGATTACCGGATAATTCCTATTATTGGGTCACCACACACACACACACACTCACTTCAGGGTTTACACCACCTACCTCAGTAACCACCTCTGTGTGTGTGTGTAGCTGTCAGTGTTTGTAAGATGGAGAGGGGAGGACATACCCTTGGCAGTCCATCTTCATCTGGCCCACTTGTGTCTCCACCGTCCCTGGATAGTAACAACCCCCCCCCCCCCCACCCAATGCTATAGTCTATCCATCACCACACAAAACATCCTGGTTTACCCTCCGCCAGAATACAGTAAGCAGGTATGTGTGTTTGTTTGTTTTTACGAAGACAATATGTACACGTGTGGCGGCCATAGTTGTCATAATGGCTCTTTATGTTAACAGCTGATTATCATAATAAGTTAAATTGTTTACAGTTTGTTTTAGGTATAATATAAACGAGTTTGTTGTTGTGGTTTTTAAATAATAATAGTTTTGATGGCGGCAGGTGTGTGTCCCTCTTATCTTACACAGTCATCTGCCTCACTGAGCTTTCCTTGTTCACTGAGCGGCTGCAAACCTTCCTAACAGTTGGTCTTTATCGCGCCAGGATCAGTTAATTGATTGATTGTGTTTTATTGTCGTAGGATTTGATGCATTACCTCTCGTCTCTCTCTCGTATAAGTCGTGTCTTGTGGTTAGTCAGCGAGGGGGTGGAGGTTAGGTCACCAGCAGTCAATGAGAGGTGACCCTGAGGTGCCAATGCGCGTCCTTGTTATTATTTATGGAGGTAATTAGTGAGGGAGGGAGGTGAGGGAGGAAGATGAGGGAGGGAGGGAGATGAGGGAGGGAGGAAGATGAGGGAGGGAGGTGAGGGAGGAAGATGAGGGAGGGAGGTGAGGGAGGGAGAAGGGGGAGGTGAGGGAGGGCAGACGAATCATCCACCAAGTTTACTTCTCAATCATTGGTTCTATCTTCTGCCATGTTCGCTCCCTCGCTGACTCATCACCTTCAAGTATTCTTCGTCGTTTCCTCCGTCAGCCAACACACCTGTCCAGAACATCACCTGAAACCCTGTGGCACAAAGCACACGTGGCGTCAGGTTTGTTTACATTCTATCAGCTGAGTTTGATTCATCGATCAGCTGATATGCGAGGAATGTCCAAATAACAGACCGAAAGTTGACAGATTAGGACCATCACGCATTGTCCACACACGCACATGGTGGCTCGTGTGTGTGTGTACCCTCATGGTCGTTTAGGTGTACATGCAAGGAAACTTAATAGACAGACATGCACGTATTGAATATATCCTGTATCAGCTAAAATGTATTTGATGTGGACAAACTACATAGTTACCGTGGCAGTTAAAGACACGACCATATTTAACATATAAAAGCTTAACACACACACACACCACACACACACACACACATCCTTGAGTGGAGGAATACCTGTCCCTGATCTCTGAGGACACGAGGAAGAAGAGTTTGTAAATAAACACATTAGATCAGCTGTGACCCACCAGATGTAAACACTGATCAGCTGTGATCCACCAGATGTAAACACTGATCAGCTGTGACTCCCAACACCGTACATAATGCAGACTATTATTAGGCCTGTTCCCTCTAAGGCTATTGTGGATAATTTTATTTATTAACCTGCACAGTATTTATTTATTTGACAAACACTGATAAGGTTCGATTATGTTCGCTCACCAATGATAACTTCCATCACACTATAATTCGTAAATGTACCAGATTATTTCACCTGAAGATTAACCATCCTAACCTAACCAAACCTAACCTTATCCCCCTAAGTAGCGTGAGAGTGGTTAATCTGCAGATGGTTCGATTTTTTTTTTGGCTTTTTCATCAGTGAGTTCTATATGTATGTATGTATGTTGAAGTACGAACCTGTAAAGGGAACGAATCTATACTCTTCAAATTTAACCTTTAAACTTCTCATCGTGTTTCAGAGACACAATAGCCATTAGTCCACACAGGGTCATCTGTGCTGGGGTCGTTTATGGTTATCTCAGTGACGATGAACAGTATGAACTCTTTAACCCTTTGAGGATGATGGTTTAACCCTTCAGGACTCAGAGGGTAAAATATTGACCCTTCCACGAGTTCTTAGCCCTTTGAGGATGATGGTTTAACCCTTGATGATGATGGTTTAACCCTTGATGATGATGGTTTATCCCCCAAGACTCAAAGGGTTAATCATTGACCCTTCACCCAAATGTTGTGGTTTAGCAACAGTGTTTTAGTTATTTTTGATGGTCGTGTTTGTGAACTGTTTTATTGTTTACTTTTTCTTATATGAAGTGTTGTTGTTGTTGTGTGTTTGTGTTGGTGTCGTCTTGTTGTTGTATTCCTGTTGTTGTTGTATTCCTGTTGTTGTATTCCTGTTGCTGTATTCCTGTTGTTGTTGTATTCCTGTTGTTGTATTCCTGCTGTTGTTAGTGTTGTATGATTGTTTTTTTTTTGTTGTTATTGGCCTCATACATACACTTTAATACAATCTTGACCCCTGACCTTTGCCCTGACCTGGCCTGTAACAATACATGGAATATTAAAGCGTGAGAAAGATCTTGTTATCATCACGTCCAATACTGGTTCTTCCTACTGTCTCTTTAGGTCGTGTTAAGGTCAATTTTTAATGAAGGTCACCCCACACCTGACTTTTTTTTTTACCTGTGTTTTATAATAGTATTTTGTGGTTCATTTGACCTGGTACACTTTAAGATTGACCTTTGACCTCTGTTGACCTATATATGCGGTGTAAGAAGATGTATTGGAATATTTTTGTGTGTGTGTGTGTGTGTGTGTGTGTTGTGTTTGTTATGACGTAATGTTGTTCTATCTGATTAGTTTTGTTCACTGACCTTTGACCTTTCTGTACCGCTTTAGTGTATGACCAGATGTTTTTAACTTAAGGTCCTCTCAGTCTTTAATATGTATCAAGTGTGTTTAAGGATGGCACTTTTGACCTAACCTAACCACCACTATAAGCAACATCAACACTACTACCACTGTCGCTACCACCATCAGCCACACCACTACCATCACCACCACACCTGACCTCAAGCTCACATTAAACTTGTTTCTCCATAACACTTTCACTGTTATAGGGACACAGCTGTTGTGTCCCCACCTCAGTCTTAATGGGCCCCAGTGCTAAACCACCCTAACAAAACCTTACCATTAGAATTAAGGGCCGTCAAGACTGATCCCAATCTAATGGTAAGGTGAGGTCAGGGTCTATTAGTACTAAGGGACCGCGTCTACCTTGTGGTGTGGTGGTTGACCTAATCTAACCTCTCTCTCTCTCTCTCTCTCTCTCTCTCTCTCTCTCTCTCTCTCTCTCTCTCTCTCTCTCTCTCTCTCTCTCTCTCTCTCTCTCTCTCTCTCTCTCTCTCTCGTCCGTCCGTCCGTCCGTCAAGGCGATAGTGACCCTGGGAATGTATAGGGGGGGGGGGGACAAGTAGGTAACCCACACCTGCTTTCTAACATTGTTCCCTAAGTATGTGTGGTAGTTGGGTCATGACGTCACTACAGGTGCAGGGGGGGGGAGGGGAAGGGGGTAGAGGAAGGTGTGTGTGTGTGTTTGGCAACTGGCACCAGGGTGAGTCATGAAGAGGGCTGATGGGGAGTGCCAAGGTGGTGAGGGCCTGGGACACACGGGGCCAGGGAGGCACTGTAATATGCCCTGTGTGTGCCTCTCAGGGTAGGGCGTCAGGGCTGGGTGTAAGGGCAAGGTGTCAGAGCATGGTGTCAAGGCTAGGTATTAGGGTTGAATTATGAGTCAGGTTAGGTTAGGGAGTGAACTGATGGAAGGGGATTATAATGAGGGAGTTTGAGGGAGGTGGTGTCATGGTGGTGGTGGAGGAACAGTCTGGTGAGATCTTCCCAGGGTGGATGACGTCGGGGGGGGGGGGGCGACGACACTGGCCCACCCTTTCACCATCATCCACCAACCATCATCATCATCCACTTCCATCCTCGTCCACCAATACAACTTACATCATCCTCCACCAACTACCACCATCATCCACCACCAGCAGGAGAACTAGTGCCTTCTGCAGGTTACTTCACCAGTCCTGTTGTTCCTATGACTTTCTGAGGCACCATTACTTGTGTTCCAGAGACCCACTACCCAGTCTCTCTCTCTCTCTCTCTCTCTCTCTCTCTCTCTCTCTCTCTAAGCACCTCGTTAACGCCGAGTGGTAGGAGGTCGAGGAGAGGTTAACAAGATGCTAAAAAAACGCGAAACTTGTTCAGGTAACTTGGGGGGGGGGGGGACCCTAGCATTTTCTCCTTGTTACCTGCACGCATGAGAACCAGCGCTGGGGAGACTATTGGAGGTCATCCTCAGGAGAACGTGACCAGGCCTTCCTTGAGAGAGTGAACGTGGAGTGAAGCATATGAAGCACTCCAAAAAGACGTGTGTGTGTGATGGTTAGGTTGACAGAAACAGCCTGGGTGATCAAGTACTCAACCCGGAAAGGTAAGAAGAAGAGGAGGAGGAGGAAGAGCCCTTAGAATCACCACCAGATCAAACTACAGAAAGAATCTTACGCTGGCGACGAAGGCGATGGAGGTGGTCGATACTAGTGGAGGAGGAGGAAATCTTGAATGTATATTGTTGCGTGTTGTTAGATCTCCAAGTGGGGTGTGGGGAGGGGTATGGTGAAGGGTGTGGGGAGGGGGTATGGTGAAGTGGGGTGTGGGGAGGGGTATGGTGAAGTGGGGTGGGGGAGGGGCATGGTGAAGTGGGGTGGGGGAAAGGGTATGGTGAAGTGGGGTAGGGGAGGGGTATGGTGAAGTGGGGTGGGGGGAAAGGTATGGTGAAGTGGGATGGGGGAAGGGTACGGTGAAGGATAGGGAAGTATGGTGAAGGATTGTACATGAGAAGGGATGATGGTGATGGCAGGATAGCGAGATGGTGAGGGATGAGAAAAGGTGTTTAGATGATGGAGTATGGTGATGGATGATGAAACGATCGTGGTAGTAGTGTAGTGAGATGGTGAAGCAGGATAGTTAGGGATAGTGATTATGGGCGGGAGTGGTTGGGCGTGTGGGTGGTGACTATCCTGCCTTGTGTGTGTCTGTCTATTGATCTGTGACCAACCATCGCTGGAGTCAACCTGCTGCCACCCTCATCCAACTCTCCCCCTCTCTCCCTCTCCCTCCCTCCCTCCACTTCTACCATTCCAACATGAGAGAGGAGGAAGGTTGGGATGGAAGGAAGGGAAGAGAGAAACACGTCCATAGCCACCTACCTCAAAGACTTTCTCACAACTGCTGTCTGGGCCACCATCTGATAAAATCTACTCTCCTCCTCCTCCCCATCTGGTAGCGCGTGGTGTTGGCCTCAAGGGGGAATAGGGTAGGGGTATCGTCTGCCACCTGTGCATACCTGAAGACTCTGTTGATTAAAATTGTAGTGTATTCCCCAGGTGTTATCTTTACTGAGACCACATTAGGACTACCTACCTGTAACCTCAGATAAAAGGAGGAGGGGGTGTTCAGGTCTTAGTGAGGGAAGGGGGGAAAAGGGGGCTGTGTAGGGCAGGTAGGGGTGTTCAGGTCTTAGTGAGGGAAGGGGGAAAAGGGGGCTGTGTAGGGCAGGTAGGGGTGTTCAGGTCTTTGTGTGTAATGTGTGGGACTTAACACCATCACCCACTCCCCACAGTTGAGGTGAAAAGGTCTGTATGTTTGTATGAGTCATTGATGTTTGTAAAAGTTCCTTAATGAATACACTCACACGTCCTTAACCTCATTATATAGTCTGTTATTTAATACACGTATCTGTACTGTATTCCTCACCATAACCACTGACTTTTAATAAACACCTCTTCAGACGGCGGTGATTACAGTCGTTACAGTTACAGCAGACGCGGTAAATATAATACAGTTTGAGGTGTAGAAAATGTGGGGATACATATTTAGTGTTTTGTGATGTGTAGCCGCCTCACGGAATTCGGTAAAGACACGCATCAAAATAATGACTTTGGTGAACAGCTTGTACACAGGACCTAGTTGGATCTGTTTACCTGTGCACCTGACTGCCTGTTCACCTATTTAATTGCTTACCTGGCTGCCCGTTCACCTGTCTATCTGTTCACCTGTCTAATTGTTTACCTGTCGACCTGCGTACCTGGTTGCCTGTTCACTTGTCTACCTCCCTACCTCCCTACCTGTTCACCTGTCTACCTATCTACTTGTCTACCTGTCTACCTGTTCACCTGTTCGTCATTATCAGTAAAATCCCGAGAGAGAGAGAGATCACTAAACCACCAGAGGTGAAAGTGTTGGTTTATGCCAGCAACCACACACCACTGTTTTAATTAACTAAACCCCACGGTGTAGTGTTTGTGGTTTGTGGTTTAATGATGAAGATGACATTAAGTACAGAGTTATAAAGGGTTGTTATTGTAGGTGTGTGTGTGTGTGTGTGTGTGTGTGACTGATTGGATTAGTGGGAATTAAGCAAGTGATGAGTGTAATAAATATCATGAACGCCTGAATAGAATTTGTTAGAATTTACTGAATGACTGAATGAGGTAATAACAGGATGATAAATTAAGTGTGAATGAGATGAATGAAGTGTGAGGGGTCGTGAGTGACGGCTTGGTGGGCGTGGTTTGGTTGCCATAGTAACGCCCTGGCCTGGTTCACAGGTGGCTGGGGAGCTCTAACTAGGTCACCTGGGTGTCTCAAGGAAGATTGCAATGGTTTTGGGTGAGGGGGAGAGAGAGGGAGGGATAATTATGACTAAAGCAGGTGTGTGTGTGTGTGTGTGTGTGTGTGTGTGTGTGTGTGTTACTCTTTATTTCATTCTTTATCTTCATCCTCCTCCTCCTCCTTTCCTCTTTCTCTTCTATTGTCCTCCTACACACACACACACACACACACACACGTATTGCCTGACAGACAGTTCCCAGAATCTCGGAAGAGCAGAAGTTCACACTGGCTGTAGGTAGAAACATCTCCTCCCCCCTCCTCTCCTCCCCCCCCTCTCCTCCCCCCCCCCCCCAGCTAACTTTCATAACGTGGTGCCGAACAGAAAGAGTATGTGGGCTGATGTTGGTGTGGGTAGTGAGGGTATGTTGGCGTGGGTAGTGAGGGTATGTTGGCGTGGGTAGTGCTATTCTCTGCAGTCCTTTCGTCATTACACATATTGCTCACTCAAGCACAGCGACTAATCCATATTTATTAATGATGGTGATGAGAAAGGTGATGATGATGATGATCATGACGATGATGATGATGACGTGATGATGACGTGATGAATAGTGATAACAGTAACCAGGACAACGGCGATAATAATAATAATGATGGTGAGGGGGGGGGGGAGGCTTGACACAACATTACCGTGATTGGCCATGACCTGTGATGAGGAGAGAGGGGGAGGGTATTGGGATGGGGGGTGAGAGGGAAGGAGAGAGAGGGGTGTGTAGGAGAGAGTTCAGGTGGGTGAGTGAGAGGGAAGGTGTTTGAGTTGGGAGGGACGGAGGAAGGGGTGAGTGGAATGGGTGTAAGGGTTAGTGGGATGGAAAGCTGCTCTAGGATGGATTGGAGATGTGGGAGAGTGAGGGTCGGAGAGGGTGTGGTGAGAGGGAGGAGTGGGAGGCGATGAGAGGGATGGATGGGAGGTGCCAGAGGTTGGTGTTGTATTCATGTCAGGTGTAAACAATGGTAATCCAAGGTCACTCGTAAACACTGTAAACAGGTTACAAACTTTCTAATTGGGCCCCAACCATCGTAACTCCCCCACACTCCTGCTGGGCCCCAACCATCGTAACTCCCCCACACTCCTGCTGGGCCCCAACCATCGTCACTCCCCACACCCCTACTGGGCCCCAACCATCGTCACTCCCCACACCCCTGCTGGGCCCCAACCATCGTAACTCCCCCACACTCCTGCTGGGCCCCAACCATCGTCACTCCCCACACCCCTGCTGGGCCCCAACCATCGTAACTCCCCCACACTCCTGCTGGGCCCCAACCATCGTCACTCCCCACACCCCTGCTGGGCCCCAACCATCGTAACTCCCCCACACTCCTGCTGGGCCCCAACCATCGTAACTCCCCCACATTCCTGCTGGGCCCCAACCATCGTAACTCCCCCACACTCCTGCTGGGCCCCAACCATCGTCACTCCCCACACCCCTGCTGGGCCCCAACCATCGTAACTCCCCCACATTCCTGCTGGGCCCCAACCATCGTAACTCCCCACACTCCTGCTGGGCCCCAACCATCGTCACTCCCCCACACTCCTGCTGGGCCCCAACCATCGTCACTCCCCACACTCCTGCTGGGCCCCAACCATCGTAACTCCCCACACCCCTGCTGGGCCCCAACCATCGTAACTCCCCACACTCCTGCTGGGCCCCAACCATCGTAACTCCCCACACTCCTGCTGGGCCCCAACCATCGTAACTCCCCACACTCCTGCTGGGCCCCAACCATCGTCACTCCCCACATTCCTGCTGGGCCCCAACCATCGTAACTCCCCACACTCCTGCTGGGCCCCAACCATCGTCACTCCTGCTGGGCCCCAACCATCGTCACTCCTGCTGGGCCCCAAAACCTAATCTAACCATTAAGATATGTGGATTGACTAGACTCGTTGAGATTAGAGGAACAATTAGGATTATTCCCCACTAATGGTAGTTAGGCAAGAACTAGGAGGGGTAGGGGAAGGGGGATGAAGCCCGAGGTCACGTTAAACACACCAGGGGAAGGGGGGGGGGGGGGAGAATGCCATAGTGTGGGTAGATATAGACTTGTAAATAGAGTTTGTCAGGACTCGGGAAAACTTAACAAATAATAACTGAAATAAGAGATAAATGAGGGAGAGAGACAACAGGAGGAGATAATGTTTGTTGTTCAGTTATAAATATTTAAAGAAGTGCGGCACGTGAGGAGCAGTGTGGGGGGAGGGGGGTAGTGAGGCTCTTTCTGGGAACCCGACGCAAATTGCAAAAATAGACGACGAGAGGAGGTGTTGGTGGAGGAAGTGGTGGTGGTGGTGCTAGTGTTGGTGGAGGAGGAGGTGGTGGTAGTGGTGGTGGTGGTGGTGCTAGTGTTGGTGGAGGAGGAGGTGGTGGTAGTGGACGTGGTGATGGTGCTAGTGGTGGTGGTGGAGGTGGTGGTGGTGGTGCTAGTGTTGGTGGAGAAGGAAGTGGTGGTGGTGCTAGTGTTGGTGGAGGAGGTGGTGGTGTTGGTGGAGGAAGTGGTGGTGGTGGTGCTAGTGTTGGTGGAGGAGGAGGTGGTGGTAGTGGAGGTGGTGGTGGAGGAGGTGGTGGTGGAGGTGGTGGTGGTGGGGGGGCTAGTGTTGGTGGAGGAGGTGGTGGTGGTGGTGGGGCTAGTGTTGGTGGAGGAGGTGGTGGTGGTGGTGCTAGTGTTGGTGGAGGAAGTGGTGGTGGTGGTGGGGCTAGTGTTGGTGGAGGAGGTGGTGGTGCTAGTGTTGGTGGAGGAGGTGGTGGAGGAGGAGGAGGAGGAGGAGGAGGAGGTGGTGGTGGTGGTGGTGGTGGTGCTAGTGTTGGTGGAGGAGGTGGTGGAGGTGGAGGAGGTGGTGGTGGTGGTGGTGCTAGTGTTGGAGACCTCTACGGCATGTCTCGCTCCAAACTGGGAGGTCGTGGGTGGTGGCAGATCTGTAGCGAAGGTGTTATGCTGTGAATCATGGTGTGGCGTGATTGGAGTAGTGTGGTGGTGAATCATGGTGTGGCGTGATTGGAGTAGTGTGGTGGTGTTGGTGATAGCAGTGTGATGTTAGTAGTAGTCGTCTCTGTGTGTGTGTCATGTATGTATGTATGTATGTATGTAGTGTGTATGTGGGTTGGAAAAAATATACATTACAATTTCATGAGACGTTATACTATTCATATCAATCCCGGGAGAGACAAAAAACTCGAGAGAGAGAGAGAGAGAGAGAGAGAGAGAGAGAGAGAGAGAGATGTGACAATGGTGACGCCTGGGTACCCCTTTACGTTTGTTTGTGGTAAAAAAATAATGATTGTATATGAATAATTGTTTGGAAGTCTTGTTCGTGTAACTTTTTGAACATCGGAAGTCTTAGTCGTTATTACTGACTTATGTTGGGGGCGTCACTCATATGTTGGGGGCGTCACTCATGAGGTGGCATCGTGTAACCCCCCGTCCCCCACCCACCACCCCCCCTCCCTGTCCCATATCACCTCAGGAGAGCCATTTGACGTAGGGGAAAAAATTGTATTATACGATTGTTTAACACTGAATCATTGTGTGTGTGTGTGTGTGGTGGGGGGGGTGGGATTAATGATAAGGATGACGAAGAGGTGATGGTGAGTGATGATGGCGATGGTGACTATGACATTGTTGGTGTCTCCCTCCCTCCCTCTCCTTCCATCCAGTGAGGGAAGGACAAAGAAGGTAGGGAGAAAGGTCAAGGTTGGAAGAAGGACGGAGGGCGAAGAAGGAATAAGAGAGAGAGAGAGAGAGAGAGAGAGAGAGAGAGAGAGAGAGAGAGAGCTTGGGTACTGTAGCTGTGTTAATGGTCATGTTGATGGTCTAGGCACTACAGGTGGAGGCGAGCCTTAAGGAGTGGTAGTGGGTGCCGCTTCCTGTGCTGGTGGCTACACACACACACACACACACACACACAACTTTAGTTACAGTCACGACCCACACGTGTTGACAGACTCGTTATTTCAACCACTTCTGCATTTATTCTTTGTACTAAAAATACGGACTTGCTAATAAACCGCGAGCATAACAACTAACCTAACCTGACCTTACCTAATCAACGCCTAGTTTAATGTAACTTTTCCTAACCTGAACAACCCTTGACCTAACCTAACCTAACCTAACTTATCCCGCGGTTTGGGTCCTGGGATTAGCGTGGCTGCATATTATAACTACTTTTATTAGTTTAGTCTAATGTGTCGAGGGTCTACACATGTGTACGTTTCATGAAAGTGTATTCGTGTGTGTGTGTGTGTGTGTGTGTGTGTGTGTGCTGGATGCATAGTCATGAACGTACAGCCGTGTGTACCTGTCAGGTGAGGTAAGACGAGGGGGACAACAGCCTAATGTTGTTACTGAAGGTGAACCAAGAGTGGTGTGGGGAGGGGGTGTCAGGGGTCATCTGGGGGAGGGGTGTCAGGGGTCATCTGGGGGAGGGGTGTCAGGGGTCATCTGGGGGAGGGGTGTCAGGGGTCATCTGGGGGAGGGGTGTCAGAGGTCATCTGGGGGAGGGGTGTCGGGTCATCTGGGGGAGGGGTGTCAGGGGTCATCTGGGGGAGGGGTGTCAGGGGTCATCTGGGGAGAGAGGGGAGGTCTAGGCCGCGGTCAATGGGGGTTAAGGTTACCTGTTAGAAGTAATTAATAATATAAACACCTGGGAATTACCTTGTCCTCGGCGACTCATGAACTATTTAATGTTTACAATGTCTCGTCTGGTGCTCCCTGTGTCTCTGTCTGTGCACAAAACATGAACTTTTTTTTTTTTAGTTTAACAAACTTATGGACAAAGCTTGTAGTACAGTTTGCCTATTCTGAGTAATTCAGTCAGGTTTGACACTGAGGGTGGTATCACTTCTCACTGCCACGCAGGACAGAGGTTCATACACAAAGAAATACATCGTCTTTATTAGCAGTATATATAGGTCAGAGTCATGTGGGTGATGTCACTGTTCACTGCCATGCAAGACAGTGGTTCATATACATTGGACGTCATATTCTAATTGAAGACTAATCAGTGTGGGCTCGCAAATTTGGGATAAACAGCAAGAATGTCCCCAAGCACCCCCGATTCAATGTAGTAATTACAAAGTTCATGATACAATAAGCCAGGTGGCCTGAAGTCTTTGACAGTGTCACATTCAATAATATAGTGTTCAAGTGTGTGCTTTAAAAGTTTATCTCGTGGCTACTTTCGCTGGGCTCTGAGGAATTTTGGTCACCATCTGTCAAGGGGTTAGTACAGGTGTGGATATCGTCTCTTATCACCGTGAGAGCGACTCCTTGTGTGTTTACTGTACTTGGCCTAATTATATATTTACCTCGTGTTGGTGAGTGGCCGTGACCTCTCGCCTCACACACAGCAGCAGCATCAACGAGTTTTAATCCCTCTTAAACGAATATTAAAACGTGGGATGAAATTAGTCACACCACCGCGGCGTGACTGAAACACCAAGTGACCTTTGACCCTGTGTGTGTGTGAAACATGACCTCTTGTCTCGCTGCAAGTGTCACGCAGATGGTCCTCACAGATATCAATAACCGTCTGGTTTAAGTAGTGGCTGACGTCATCATTGAAAACATTTCTTCACTCTTACTCATCAAGATCATCATCATTGTTCGCACTTTAGTTGTTGTGGTACAAATGGTCACGATGCTCTTTTTTCCCGGAACCTCTGTGTGTGTGTGTGTGTGTGTGTGTGTGTGTGTGTGTGTGCGTGCGTGCGTGTGCGTGCGCGCGCGTGTGCGTGTGCGTGCGCTAATAAAGCGGGTGTTTCAGGGGAGATACATTAACTCCTCAAACAACGGACTAATTTTACGGTCCACGCTCACACTTACCAACCTAACCCAACCCAGGTGAACGTAATCCTGCTTTACTTAACTTATTCTAATCTAACCTAAATTAACTTAATCCCTCCAGGTGGCGTTAGTGTTGAATCATCAGGTGAAATAAGCTCTGTTGGTGGGGCTAATCTGCATCTGACCCAAATGTTGCTATTTACTCGCAAGATTCGCGCAGGTTCCCCAGTGTCGTGGATGGCTATAGAGTTAAGTGTGTATGGGCGAGAGCAGTGGCTGAGGTGTGTTGTGTGTGTTAGATGAAGTATGGGTGGGGGGGGGGGGTCATATATATTGTCTTGTCTGTTATTTACTGGCGTGGGTAATGTTTTTTGCGTCTTGGCAGCCCTTCACCCCGCTGTAGTGTTCTCCATATGGTGTGGCCATTGTGTTTTTAGCTTCGTCGGAATGTCCTTTCGAGTTGGTGGCCGAGGTTTATGGTGGACATGGGCACATCAAATTCCGAGAGTCAGCTATAGTAGTAAACAAAGGCTAAAGCTAGATGCTGGTGGACAACGCATAGACTTGACCGGTGACGGGAGTAGGCTATGGTGTTGTTTTAGGTGTAGAGACAAGTTATGTAGTGTTTGTGGTGTTGATGAGGTGTAGGGGCCTATTATGGCTCAGGGACACAGTGGCCAGTGCCAGACAACGTGTGTACTATGGTCTAGCCCCGAGTGGACACAATGGGCATGGCCAGGAGACAGCTTACTGCAGTGGTGTCAAACTCAAAACCTTTCGAGGGCCAATTCTTATGTTAGTGACCCTCTTCAGGGTCAACACAAGCGCTATATCACATATTTGCAGGATTGAAGTTTACAGCTTCACACATTGCCTTAATACTTGTCTCATCTTCAGTATGTCAAATTCACTTTACTAAATAAACATGATTATATCTATTTCTTTCATAATTTCACGGGATGAGAAATTTTACCGTCATCCCGCGGGCCACACCTGACCATCCCAAGGGCCACACTTGGTCCGCGGGCCATGACTTTGACACCCCTGTCTTACTGAGTGTCCAGGGGGAACGGTGGGGAGGGAGGGTGTTAACACCTGGCCAAGATTTTCAGTAACAGTTCGGCTAGTTATCTTTATCGTTACGTTGACATGTGAATTATGATAAACACACACACAGAAGGGTTTTGAGATGAATTCCATGTAACACCCATTCCTTATAGGCCCTAACGAAACCTAACCCAACCACCATACATAATAGTAATACAGTAGTTTCTAAAGTCAACGTAATCCACTTTAACTACCACAGTCAACCTTGAGAAAATGATTGTTTTCCGTGAACAATTGGCAGCGTTAGTGGCAGATTAGCATCTTGATGAGGCTACAACCAGTTTTTACACGTCTGCCAAGCCAGTAGTCCAACGAGGGGCGCCCTTACACTCGGGAACAATGTCGAAGGAAGACAACTCGGATGAATCACCTTATATTGTGTCAAGGCTGCCTTCACTTTCAAACGTCTGCTACTATTGTTGGTCAAGTTAGGAGTGAGGTGAATATCCACGGTAACTATTATTATTATTGTTATTATTATTACCAATTGACTCGTGGTACCTGAGTTAAGCTTCAACGTAACAATGGCTTATGACACCCGGGGGGGGGGGGGGGGGATCAAATAATATATTTGTCACTTCACCAAGATGACATTTAAGATTGTTTTTTTTTTTTTTGCGACATGAATCATGCTTGGTGAGAAAACTTTGGTCACCAGTGTGGTGTTTATCCTGCCACGTGGTGTTATCTCAAACACCACCAAGACTTATTCACGCGTTGAGGAATTTTTTTTACGGGAATTAGCCAACCCGGGCACAGGTCAAACAATCCACAACGGAGCCTGGGGGGGAGGGGGGGGGGGGGAAGAACGGAAAGAAATTGAAAATATAGAAAAAAAGGTTATACTACTGTATTAATCTACACCACGAAGATGCCGGAAAACCAGCTTTTTAAAGAGACAGATTGTAAGAGCGTTGAGGAATGTCGCTTCACAGGCTTTTTTATACTTATAATATTGTAATTATCTGGAAAACACTACTTAAACTGTACTTAAACTCATAATTCTAGATTTTGAATTTAGATTTGACAGCGCTGTTGTCCTTGGTAGAGCAGCGTAAATATTAAGCAATGTTCGGACGTTTATTTCCATCTTTATGCCATAACCTTTCCCAATAGCCGAGAAATTGCGTTCGTCATGCTGTCTAGTTCGAGGTTAGATTAGATTCGGTTCAGTTAGGTTACATTAGGGTTATGTTGCATGTGGTGTTCTGTAGTTACTCCTAGTTCTGGTAGATAAATGGATAATTAAACGAAGAGATATAACACCATCCGGGAAGGTTGAGTCATCACAGAACCTGATACCCGACCCTGGATATCTTATTGTATTTGTTTCTCTTGCACCGTTAAAAGCAGTAGTTAAGAGATGGTCATTGTTCTATTCTGTGTGTCTGATCTTTACGTAGTTTCAATGGGTTTCACTAGATGCTAGATTTATTTCTCGGTTCATAGTTTATAATGCTTAAAACTTTAAATCAATACTCCTCATTTTTTCTCACTTTCTAATTTCAGGCTTAATACATTTTCAGGTACTACAGTATATTGACATCACATAATGTATAATAGTGTACATAAACTTTATTGAAGAGGATGAAATAGATTTTGATAGATTGAGTTTCGCGATTAACACAGTTTATGCTCACTTTGATAAGTTCAGCTCCATGGCATGACTTAACTCATTTTGGTAAATTAAGCTCTGTGGTTGGTAGGACACGCATGCTCAATCACAGAGCAAAGATGAAGTGGAAGGTTCAGGAACAAAAGAACTGTAATGGAATATGTCTTAAAAAAAAAAAGGTTTCATCTGACCTTCACTGGTAAAGGTCAAACTGTTATGTGCGTCCAACAGAAAATCGATTTTTTTGGCCGTCAGTATTTCCAATTAACGCGTATGTCACTGACAAACATCTTTCTCTTTATTCTGAGAATTAATTAAATCTGCTTGTGATCCATGTAGTATACAGTATACTGATAACCGCACGGAAATCTTCGGAGTTTTTTCCTTTGGGTTATTAGTTAGCTCTGAAAATACTGCATTCAGGACTGATAGCTGCTTTAACTTGACTGTGACCTCTGAGAGTGCACGGTGCGGTTATTTGCCAACTCCAGGTACTGTGTGTACATTTGATTGAGTAATATGTTTTGGGGGTGTTCATAAACATCTCTTAATTCGCCCTCAACCCTTCCATGGTATAAACTAGGCACATGTAATTAAAGTCATTCTAATCTTTCTTGGTAAGTGAGGTGTGAGACCCAGTACCAGTTTGGACGTGCCTAAATCTCATTTAATTGGCAGTCTAGTATAATCCCAGAGAACAAAACCAGACCTTTCTCACACTCGTTTGATTTAATGACTGTATTAATATTAATAATAATTTCCGTTCGTTTATGAATGCAATTGTTGAACCTTTCATCGTCGTCATTTACAGTCACTATACGTCCAGTAAACATTGTTTGAAGAATTACTCCTCACACTTGTCGTTTTACAAGATTTAAACTATACTAGTGGGTTCATAATACAAGTCAAGAGTTCTGATATGTTTGCTTTCCTGTTTATTTTCATTTTATATATACAGTGACCCCTCGGTTAACGAACTCAATCCGTTCCAGAAGGTCGTTCGTTAACCGAAAAGTTCATTAACCGAAACCATTGTTTCAATGGGTTTTTGGGTAATTGGTTCCAGCTCACTGAAAATTTCCTAAATTCAACAAAAATGGTAGAAAATTTCACTTACTTTGTGGTGTGTATGTAGAAGGCTCCTGGATGATGATGATGATGGGAATTAGAATGGGGGAGAAGGAAGAAGAGAAGGCATTGGGGTGGAAGAGAAGTCACCCCATGGTGCCATTTCACCCATAAAATTTTAGTTCTCTTGGTGTATTTCAAGATTATTTTCTTTAAATCTACACTGCACTGCATTATATGTTGTCAATATGTAAAATATATTTCAAAATGACCAATAATTTGCTTGGAAACACAGAAAAAAAGCGTTTAGTTGAAGAGAGTCTCAAGCAAGATGTTACCTCCAGTGAAAACAGAGAGAGACTAACGCCTGTTTGCTGTGTTAAGAGGCTGGATGCCGCGCATTAAACTAGTCACTTTACCTTCAATTATGTTCAATAATTGTTAAAATGACTAAAAAATTTAATATTAAACTTTTAAAATTATTGAATCGTATAAATTTCTTGATATTTACTAAACTAATAAGGAATTCAAGCCCTAGAACCGATTAATGTATTGGCGGACTGATACAAAAGCTGGTTGCCCGGCCAGTGCAAGCGAAAACATGTTGAGGTCGGTTCGTAAGAAATTCGTTAACCGAATTTTTGTTCGTTAACCGAATTGAAGATCCTTATGGAAGGCAGTTGGTTAACCGAAATTTCGTTAACCGAGGCGTTCGTTAAACGAGGGGTCACTGTACAGTAAGTCCCCAAGTTACGTACATAATGGGGACCAAAAGGTTGTACTTAACTCGAAATGTACGTAACTCGATAATTTCCGCGAGTTTCTTTGGAAAATCCTGTGCTGTTTTCCAATCAGCACTCGCCGCCTCACCAGTCACTCGAACATTATGCAGCTTATTTCGCACCTTGAATCGGTTAAACCACCCATTGCGAGCATTGAATGTCACAGTATCATCAGGGTGATCTTTCTTTAGGTCGTTGAAAAGACTTAGGGCTTTCTCCTGAATCATACTGAGACACAGAGGCTTACGTTTTTGAGTGCAGTCCTCGATCCAGAGCGCAAGATATTTTTCCATTTCTTCCAGAACCTTCCCTCTTCTTTTAGTTATAATCGTAGATTGCATTGGCACTGCAGATTTCACATGTTCCTTGATCTTTTCTTTGCCCTTATCAATTGTATTAACAGTTGACCGACTCAGGTTAAATTTGCGGGCAACATTGGTCAACTTTTCACCACTTTCAAGCAGTTTTATTATGTCCATTTTTACCTCTAGTGAGATTGCTTGACGTTTCGTAGCACTCCCACTGGCTTCACCACTCTTACGCTTTACACCAGTCATTGCACACAGAGTAAAGTGTACAAAATAGGGCAGAAATTCACAGGAGAAGTACTGAATGCACAATGACCACACTTGTTGTTTTGGTGCGTCTAGCGTGTCGTCTGCATGGTCAGTGATAGTGGCGGCGCGGTGCGGCTGGCTCGCCCGCCAAATTTAAAAATTGCTCGCCCTTTTAAGACAATATTTTTGCAATTAAAGACTTCAGAAACGATGTACGTATCGGCCGTTTGTACGTAATTCGGATGTACGTAATTCGGGGACGAACTGTACTGGTATATGATTTTCTCTTGCGAAAGGTAAGTGTTTTTCTGCCTTCAGCTGCCCATTATGTAACAGCAAGTGTGTTAAAGCTGGTGGAGTCCAGGAGATGAATATTAATATACTGTATCTTGATAGTAAAACGGGGTTATTTTCACGGAAACTGTTGCGTGGATTAATGGAATGTCAACCAGGTGGTAGATCAAGGAAAAACTACTTAGAATTTACATAAGAAGTGTGAAGTAGGGTGTGACACAGCAGCACTCCAGCATATTGACAGTGCCACTAAAACAATGCACAGATTGCAAATTCAGTGTACCATGTGTGAAGGTCAGTACTGGAGCAGATTTCATGAATTAATAAAACTAACACGCTTCATTAGTTGTTTTCACAAATATTTTCCTTTGCTTTCACACCAGATTTGCATTTTTATGGATTTGAAGAAGAGTGCCATTGGATGTATTATTTAGAAACATTAAGCTAAACAGAACTTTGAACAAAAATAAATAAAAAGTTGCTTTACCCTTTCATTCCTGGGTCTTGTCACCTGAAAAATATTTGTTTTTATGGTATTTTGCGGTATTTTGTTAATCAGGCTACATTTAGATCAGACTCACTGCACTAGTTTTATTCAGAAGGAAGGCTTTGTCTATAGTGTACATCTATCCAGCTATTTATCTACCTATGATGTTACTTGATGACCAAAGAGGATGAGCTAGTGACCCTACAGTGTATATTCAGATTACCCTTGAACATGACATCTTGACTTGTCCCTGTGAGCTGTTTCACGTGGCAACAGTGTGAAGCGAAAAGTTGTCTGGTGTGTGGATGTCTCTTGAAGTCGTATCTCTACATACCCTGCGATACTCTGTTGACGGGATCCTTATCTTTATCAGATAATTACCGCATCACAAGACTTTCAGCCCAGGTATCAATTTTGTTACCCACTTTTAAACATTGTCAATTGCACAGAGGCCTTTCCAACTTGTGGGGAGATATTATCTAGTTGATGAATTATCACAATTAACTTTTTCCATTTCTACAGTCTTCGAATGTTAATATACAGTCAAATATCCTTCCAGGGTCCTTGTCTTTCAGAGAGCAGCATGGGAAGCAAAAACGACAAAACAAAAATTCAGTGGGGAGGATGCAGTATGAATACAATACTGTATTGTACTGTATGTTCAAATTATGAAATACACTCTGTACTGTATACCTATGCTGTATACAGAACAGTATTATAATGAATTTAATATGATTTTACTGTCTTGAATAAATTTTGATGTGTATATTAATTACAAGTACAGGGGGTCCCGGGTTACGAACGGGTTCCATTCCTGAGGACGTTTAAAATCCCACTATATCATAGCTTAAGACCTTATTTACATCTAAAATCATTTGATTTAGGACAAAAGAAGAAATAGAATCACAAAATACCGTAAATGAAAGTAAAAAATAAGTCGTCAGGTAAATATAATGCTATACAGTAATTAAATACCTCTACTATAAATTTCAAGTTTAACCCCGTTCATGTCAGTGGGCGTTCGTAAGTCGGGGACCCACTGTACTGTACTGTATGATCCATCATTCATATACAGTACGACATACATTGTAATGTGAATGTTATAAATAAAGAAACGTGTGGGAGGTGTTTCCTTATTACTTATTACTAATGATAAAATTATTGTTTCAGATGCTCCTAGACCATCGTAGCCGCAGTGAGATGACCCGTATGGTTAGTGCACGGACTAATGGTGCAACACCGCTAGTCATGGCCTCCAAGAACGGACATCTCTCTTGCGTTGAGTACTTAGTGGAGCGCTGTAATGCTGACCTAGAACAAGTTGGGTCAGGTGAGTAAAGACCTCACAGAAAATGTTGTTGATGTCAGTAGCTACAATGTTGATTTATGACTACCATACTGTACTGCAGTATTGGAAACACTGAAGCAATGGGACCTAATTTTTTCTTTGCATTGATATCTTAGATCAGTATCAGACTATCAGTATCTATAGTATTTGCAACAGTGTATTGTACTTTATATTTTTCAAGAACTTTGTACATTACAGTAAGTGAGTCATTGTAGTACAGTATACTGTACTGTACTTTGCTATACTGTATATACAATTTATTAATTTTTTTGTATTAATGTACCGTAATGATACAGAACAGAACTTAATCTATACTGACTATTACAGTTGTGTTTGATGGTGAGACCATAGACGGAGCTCCTCCTCTATGGTGCGCTGCAGCCGCTGGTCACTTAAATGTCGTGTCATATCTCCTTGAGAAAGGTGCTAATGTCAACGCAACTACCAAGACCAACTCCACCCCTCTCAGAGCAGCTTGCTTTGATGGACACTTCGAAATAGTAAAATATTTAGTTGAACATAATTCTGGTTAGTATTTGTTACTATAGAATTGTTAGCTTTTGTATACAATTGTAAAGAAAAATTGTAGTTTTATAAAAATCCTGAGGACTAGTATACAGAACAGTATATATAAAGTGAAACCTCTATTTAACGGACTACTGTACTGTACAGGGTATTTATAGAGATAAATCCGTTATATCAATGGTTCGTTAGCTGTAAAACCTCCATCTAATGAACTTATAGAGATGAAAGTCTGTTATATTAAGGATCGGTTATATGTAAAACCTCCATCTAATGATTATATGGAGAGAGAAGTCCAGTGAAGTTATATTGAGAAACTTGTTCAATAGAAGGCCAGAATTAATTATTGTTGGTAAAAGTTGTTACACTGTACTGTACTGTATATGAAGAAAAAACTCAGTTTATGAACAATATTGTTTATTTTCAAAGTTAACCCAACAAGAAGTAGTGAAATATGCATTATTTAATGTCATATTTTTGTATAAACTACATTCAAACTGCCGTATGTATTCTCATGGACAAATCTAAATAAGACAATTATTTAATTCTTATATGTATCATTACAGTACTATACAGTAGCTACTTGATGGTGGCCTTACTAAAGTTGACATTGTTATGGCCCATAGTACTGAATCTTAACTGTCTACAGTGTGTTTTTTCTATACTTTCTTCATTTTCCGGTACATTTTTAAACCAATTTACTGGTTGACTTGTACAAAGGGCAGTGACATACTAGAATTATGTCGTCAGAATTAACCCTTTATACTTTGCTCAAATTTTCCTTGGATGTGTGTTAGTAAGTTTTAAAGCACTAGAATATTACACTCCTGTATTATGTGAATGATTGGAAGGCTGTCATATATCTTATAAAGCTCTTTAATTATCATGGAATTTACATTTTTTGGTAAAGTACAGTAGTACTGTACTACTGTATTTGTGTTTTCATTCTTTACTGTATTCATTAACCAATACAGTACTGTATATGATACCTGTCATTGATGTACATTGTGACTGAGACAAAGGTTTGTATTAATGAGAGTTTAGAAATAGGAATGCTGTGTGAAAGTTAATCAAATACTGTAAAACAAATATACTTTAATGATGCCTGAGGATCAAATTGGCCCCCAGTCATATTATACCAGGATTGTGGCCCATTAGTAGTGGTCTGTTTGGCCAGTCATGTTAATGGTACTTTAGGCTGCCAGTGTATTATAGTAATTCTTCTTTTCAGACATTGAGGTTGCTAACCGCCATGGCCACACGTGTTTGATGATCGCTTGCTACAAGGGCCACTTTGAGATTGCCAAATATCTTATAGAAATCACAGCAAATGTTAATCGCAAAAGTGTTAAAGGCAACACAGCGTTACATGACTGTGCGGAATCAGGTTCATTGGACATCATGAAACTTCTTTTAGACCACAGTGCCAAAATGGATGTTGATTCATATGGTATGTTCAATAATATTTAGTTTGACTCTTTTTATTCACCTTGCTACTAGGATTAGTTGAGGCTAGTGACATGGGAAGAGGCTAGCTTAGCACACATTACAGATTCACAGTTAATAATGCATGAACAACCTTGATTGGACATGAGATTGAATGTGAAGTGCCCTTAGCTAAACTGTGGTACCCCTCAGTGTGTATATATATAAATATTTTCAATGTCTAGTATATTTTGTTCTCATTTCCAATAAGTTGTGATGTATTTTTTAGACTAACAAATGTGTGACCCCACCTCACCACACATGTTAAACTAGGGAGGTCCATCAATGAGCCACTTGTCAGCAGTGTTCCTGGATGAGTGACCTACAGGTATGTTAGGTGGAGGGAATTTATCTTTACATTTAGCTGCCAACTAGTCAGTTGGTGTCAAATTGTCAACATTTCAAAGGAACCATAAAGCCAGAGGCTGTAGATGTCAGGTGACAGGAGTTATGAACTCTCATGACAAGTGTTACTGCCACTGACACCATTTAGACAGACACAAGTGATCTGTGAGTTAATAACCACAATGTACGTACAGTATTTGAATGTTTTATGTCTTTTTAGCTTTTCCCATAACAAATTCTGGGCAAGCAAATTTCCTTCTAAAATTTGTCAGGGCAAGTGTAAAAGACATCTGGGCAAGGAAATTTCAAAAGTCACTTGCCCGGGACAGGTTTATGTTCCAAGTAATCTGCCCAGCCTGAGTGTACATGTACACTCTTGCTGAAATGCTGATGACCGAAGGTTAGGTGTGTGCTGCATGCCCTCAATATTTGATGTGTTGTGCTGAGTGAGTGTTGGCAAACAACAATTAATAGGTGCCAGGCTAGCAAATGCAGCCATGAGCCCTTTATTATTATTGTTACCGTAATATAATATTTACTATTGTATTATTATTATTATTATAATAATAATAATAATAATGATAATAATAATAATAATTATTATTATTATTATTATTATTATTATTATTATTATTATTATTATTATTATTGGCATAATATCATATTTCTTATTATAAAACGGAGCAAGCTGTACTGTACTGAAAAAATATAATTTAACAATTACTGGAGACGGCAGAGGAAATTGTTTGTAGTGGCTGCTCACAGTAGTAGCGGCAGCTTGTGTATTTTGATTTTTTAGAAAATTATGTTCAATTGAAGAATCAAAATTTAAATTAAATTTGTTCCATTATATGTCAGCAACTGTTAAGAGAAACCAAGTACATACTGTAAAAACTGCAGAGATTTAACTCTACTCCATCCAGCTAGCCATTCCACTCACCTTTCTTTTGTTGAATATGTTTTTTGGACAGAGGATGAATTGCTGTTGATATTGTAAAAACAGTTAGTTGTCAAGTTCAGTACATAGAATTAATCACTGTATTATGTGATGTACCTGTACTGTACAGCACTCAGTTATTTTTATGTCTTTCTAGGAATGACACCTCTTTTAGCAGCGAGTGTCACAGGCCACACTCACATCGTGGAATATCTTATTTCTCGAACTGACCTGATCTCCAGGAAGGATAAGATTGATGCCCTGGAACTACTCGGAGCTACATATGTTGACAAGAAGAGGGATATGCTCGGAGCTCTCAGATTTTGGAAGATGGCTATGTCTGAAAGGTAGTTTTGTGTATTATTTCCTCACAACCCAAATAGCTACTCTGACGTTTGTCTTGAATACCCACAAAATGTTCTATACTACTGAGGGTATACACAAACACTTGTTATCTTAAAAGTAGGTTCTATTCTCGTACGGGAGATATATACAGAGGGACCCAGGAGCTCGCTTCCACACCACAAAGACTCTGTCTTCACTCTCTATGTATTACTGCGCGCTGGGATGTACAGATGCCAGCATTCACAAGCTGAATACATACAATGTAAATATGATAATTTATATACATAACATGGTGCACAATAAATGGAATATTACATATAATTAATACATGTTCTGTAATACTTTACTATACATAATTAATGGAGTAATATAAGAGTAATATAATAATACACAGCTGAAGGTACTACTTTGTGTCCATATCATACAGCTACCTCCAGTTTGTTAAAGCAGCCATCCATGACCGTGGTCAGTACAAATTTGTACTGACCACGGTCGTACAATATATACCTGAGAAAGTACTTGCTAATGCCTCCTAGCATCTTCAAAATGCTTATTGAATTGTGGAAACTAAACACTTGCAATCAATCTAATCAGTGAGGTCATCCTAAAACTGTATCTTGCTCTTGTGAGACCACACCTGGATTACGCAGTTCAGTTCTGGTCACCGTATTACAGAATGGATATAGAATCCTTGGAAAGAATTCAGAGGAGAATGACAAGACTAATCCCGAGCATTAGGGACCTTGAGTATAGAGACAGGTTAAAGCATCTTAATTTGCACTCCCTTGAGAGACGTAGAGCGAGGGGCGACCTGATAGAGGTGTATAAATGGAAGGCAGGGCTAAACAAAGGGGACATTACAAAGGTACTCAAACTATCCAACCAGGAGCGAACTCGTAACAATGGTTTTAAATTAGACAAATTTAGATTTAGGCGTGAAGTAGGTAAACACTGGTTTGGGAACAGAGTAGTGGATGAATGGAACAAGTTACTAAATATCATCATTAACTCGAATACGCTGAATTGCTTCAAACATAGGTTGGATGCTCATATGAGCAATAGGGGTTGGGTGTAAACGGGACTGCCCAGTATGGGCCAATAGGCCCGCTGCAGTTTCCTCCATTCTTATGTTCTTATGTAAGTACTGTCCTGTAATGACCGAAGTTGATGCATTCATTGCTTTCCATGCTTTAGTTGACATTGTTTTTCGAGTACTGTACTATACCTAGGTGCTGATTCTTGCCAACTCACAGATGTTTTTTAAAATAAATTCATGCTTTGACTCTAGCTATTCAAAGAGATCTGGTCCCAGCAGAAGAGCAAAAACAAAACCTTCCTGAACTGCAGCTTTCAGCTTATGACTCAATGTCCTTGCTGAAACCCCTCTACATATAAGCCATCTTCTTAGGTCATCATTTTCATTGTCATCGGTCATTGAGCACATTAAAATCAACCCTCAAACATTCACACTACAATGTAACAAAGTTACATGCTCCTCTACAAAATTGATCCCCCCCTTTGCTCCTGAATGCATTGTAGTAAACAAACAATTTATGAAGTTATGTTTCGACCTCATTATGATCAGCAAATACAGTGAATTACACAGAAATAGTTTCAGGCCTTTTTTGGGGGCTGTTTGCTCATTTACCACAATTTCATAGCATTGGGTTGAAATAAGGATTATGTAGATTCTTTACAGTTAATATTTTTATTGCTGGTAACCTAAGAGGTGCAATACAAAGGGCAAATCTCACATACATATTGGTGAATTTCATGATTAGATATACAATACAATAGAATGCTTTTAGTTGTAACTGTAATTTCTATGGTCCTGAAGGAAATTTTTCTTATACAGGTATTTAGAAAATTGTTATTTACTGGTATACAGTACTGCACTGTATATACAGTATATTAGACTAAATGAAACGTTCAAAAGTTGTTAGCAAAACCATGCAAACTGTGATGCTCTTCTCTTTTCACAAAGCTGCGCCCTCATCCAATGAGAGTGTTGCTAGCACTCAGCCATGTTTTGAAAGCTTCCCGCTGCCATACAGTAGATGCATGTTTATTCCACTGTGGTACTAACTTTTTTTTTGTTTCTACTCTTATTTGACTCATAATAAAGGCCTACAATTGATGCAGCTTGTAATGTGGCTTAGCAGTTAAGGAAAAAATACAGGTCACTATGTATGTGAGGGCTGATCAAAACATTTGGTGAATGATCTCACTACTACTGAACAAATAGGGGTGGGAGAACATCAGTGGGCGGGACTTTTTTCAACAACCCCTCTTCATATCCATGCCGAGTAGTAACTGCTATCATACTTCAGTGTGCTGACAGACTGGTTTGTAGTAGCAAGTGTCTGTACAGTAAGGTGTGTTTACCAAAGATGTCAAAATTTGAGCAGCATCCAAATGTGCAGTTTTGTTTCAAACTTGGCAAGGCAGCTACAGATACACACGGAAGACTTGTAACCACTGTATTCACCTGACTTGTCACCATTTGATTTCTGGCTGTTCCCTAAACTGAAACAAACAATGAAAGGGAAGAGCTTTGATACATATGAAGACATCGAGTCCCATACAACTGACTGTTGGAGGGGGAGTCCAAAAGAGGACTATCAGAAATGTTTCAAGCAGTGGCAGGAGTGGTGGAACAAGTGTGTACAGTGTATAATGAATGGGAGTGCCTGTTCCTGAACCTTGAAGGGGAAAAACAATGTGTGTTTTGTTTGATATATTGTTTGTTCAGTAAAAACAAGTACTATACTGTACTGTATTGTAATTCCTTCATTCATCAAACTTTCTCAGCCCTTACTTTTATTCACCTTGCTACTAGGATTAGTTGAGGCTAGTGACATGGGAAGAGGCTAGCTTAGCTCACATTAAAGATTCACAGTTAATAATGCATGAACAACCTTGATTGGACATGAGATTGAATGTGAAGTGCCTTTAGCTAAATTGTGGTACCCCTCAGTGTATATATATAAATATTTTCAATGTCTAGTATATTTTGTTCTCATTTCCAATTCTGTTTTCAGGTATGAAAATGGAGTGATGATATATCCCAAGCCAATACAACAATCTCCAATTGCTGCCTATGAGAATTCAATAGAAGTGATGACTTTACAGCAACTAGAAGAAATAATTTCTGATCCAGATGAAATGCGAATGCAAGCTCTACTGGTTAGAGAGAGAATTCTCGGACCAGCTCATCCCGACACAAGTTACTACATCCGATATCGAGGGGCGGTTTATGCTGATACTGGTAATTTTGATCGATGTATAACACTCTGGATGTATGCCTTGGATATGCAACAGAAGATCCTTGAGCCCCTAAGCCCAATGACACAGAGCTCATTTGTGTCATTTGCAGAATTATTCTCTTTCATGATGAGTGAAGCTAAAAATCGTGGCAGGAGAGTGCCAGTGGTCAACTTCTGTGATATGATGCGAGTGTTTGAAAAGTGCTTGCAGGAGGTTGAAGTGGGCATGTATCAGCTTACCAAAATTGTAAATGGCTGTAATGGCATGTTAGCTAATGGAGGGGAGCGAGATACCACGTACTTTCATCGCACACTTGTCATAACTATGCATTTGGTTTGCTTACTCACTAAATTGGGACCTGGTTTAACTCCCCTCCAGCGACATGCTATGAGGAAAGCAGTGTATCAGTTAGTACGACTAGACCCATGTGGGTCAGGAGGGGTGACTCCTTTGCATCTGGCTTGTTCACGGGACTCTTCAGCAACGGTTGGAAGATTCCCTATCTGTACCTTCCCAAGTCTGGAGGTTGTAGCTTTATTATTGGAAGTTGGTGCAGATCCCTGTGCCACAGACCAGCAGGGCAATACTCCTCTACACACGCTAGCTAGTAACAAGCAGTGCCGACGAGAGCTGCTCACTGCACTCCTAGCAGCAGGTGCCCATCTTGATACTCTCAACAGAACTGGCCAGAGCTTTACTTCTTTACGTGCCTCTCGTGGGCAACGACTTCACCAACTGATAAACCCTCTTCAGCATACCTCCTTACAGTGCCTGGCTGCTGCCACTCTCCGTAGACACGGCCTTCCGTACGATACAATCTTGCATCCGCGACTCGCACAATTCGTAGACCACCACTGATCCCTTCTGTAAATAGCTCAGTGAGGTATCCCACTCCTTGTATATAAATTTAATAATTAAGCATGTGTACATATATACATAATCATTATCTTTACATTTGAGTAAAGGCATATGTAGCCATAATTGATTGGGTGATGTATGACATCATCTCCAAGTGGCATTATATTGTAAGCAGCCGAACATTATGTTGATCACTGTGGTGTATAGCTAGTGACCTTCCCCAGGCTGTCATTTTCCTAGAGGCTCCCCACTCTGCAGAACTTGAAGTGTCAAAGCTCTGCTTATTATGTCTTTAAAAAATATTCAGTGATAAAGTTTTAATGATTATGAAATTTTGACTCGATCCATAATATAATGTACAGGTTTTTTTGAAACTCATTACTTTAAATAATTATTTGTTTGATATAATCAATCTACCAGTATTTAACTGTTCATAAGTACAGAGAGGTCATGTTGCAAATTTTATCAATTTGACACCAAAAACTGATAAAGGAACAAGCATGACTTCCAGATTTTTAAAAATATTTTTTGCCATTCAAAATTTACAATAAATTTTACTCTTTTTAACCCACTGAGCAGTGAGTAGTCAAGTCCTGAGTGTAGTGGCTTGAGGTTGAGTGATGACATTGGGAAATGTCAATGTAACTTTCCATGGGAGTGATATCATGAAAAGATTATTAGGAGTGCATCAGGTGCTATGATGTCTTCTGAAGAGAAAACTCATTAATTGGATTTGCATTTAATGTAGGGATGCAGTTATTTGTTTATGCCTTATGATGATAGTATGAGATAGATGTGGCAAAATTTTTTATTATAATCCGAAGATATGAAAATGTTAACCCCTTCACTACGAGGATGTTACTTTTGATATTTTACTTGGTTAACGTCAGGCGATTTTATTCAGCTAAGAGGGGACCCCATATACAAGGGGTTGAATTTCAAAAGAAGCATCTAAGTGTTCAGCATTTCCCTTCCTTTTCAAGTTTTTGATAATATCATTTCCTCTAAGTTCATAATATACATGTATAATCAACACTGAATTAACGAAAAGATTTACAGTATGTACTTGATTGCCCAAAAAGTTTAAGTTAAATTTCATGGGTGGGGAAGCAGATGCTTGGATGCGACTTGACTCCTTGGTGATGAAAACTTAATTTGAAGGCCATCTTTTTTCATCAAGTACCTTCAGTGGTGTGTAATTTTGTCTTTCCAGTGCGATAAAGAAGAAACCTTTGTGCCAAAAAGAATAAATTTTGGTTTTTGGTTACTTCAGCCACCCTGTTTTTTAATTGAATTGAATTAAAGCAGTTTATTTAGCCATAAAAACACAGCTACAGAGTGGATAATAATAACAATATTAACATGGCTGAGCCAGTTGAGAACCTGAGCTCTCTTTTAGGCACCTGATATATACTATACATTTATCTCAAGGAAGTATTATGTAACATTTAGTAACATCTGGAATAGTACAATAGCATGGTAGTAATAAGCTCATCTCATAGTGTTACCACGGTTATCACTTCAATATTTATTCATTTTAGTTATTATTTTTTTATTTTTTTTATTTTTTTTATATGTATTATAAGCATATACATAAATTTCAGTGGAATTGAAAAACATAAGTATAATGGGGCAGCAGTCTTGCCAAACTAATCCAGGTGTTCAAATAAAAAAAAACCAACACAAAGCTGTGTTTGCCTACCACTATTTCACTTTGGCTGTGTAACTGGAAACTAACAATTTACTTTATTTGGCCTTATGAGTTTTTGTTTAGCTTTGGTTTACAAAATTAATATCTAAAGAAAAAAGTTTTTTGGCACTGTCAATTATAACCATAAATATGTACTGTACTGTAAATCTGATTGCTGTTCCTGGCACTGTTGATTTATCTGTGATACAGTTTGGTTTGTCGCTGTGCTCCATTTAGACTAGTATTTTAACAAGTTTGTATGAGGAGTAACTTGACACAAATTCTATATATTTAAAATTTTGGCCTGTAAATCTTTCATACATTGTGTAGACTTTTTTCTTCACTGGAACAGTACACTGGATTTCATTTTGATGTAAGTATTATTTCATACTTTATTGTATTACAAGTTTGCTAGTTGAAGCTTGCAAGATTTTTACATGGAAATACTCTTTTATTTTATTATTTGAAAACTAACAAAATATGTTTGAAAAGAAAATCACTGACATGATAATGTTTTTATACTCAGAAGATATAAATATTTTATATTAATTGATGTTTAAAAACTAATTTCACGAACGTGTTCAGTCTAGTTGTTTCCAAATTTCGTGTACCACATGAGCCAGGTTGTGGTGGTTGTTATGTTGAGGCATTATTTAATCATGGTAGTATCTAATGAGAAACCCAACTATTGTATAATATTTCCTGGTTTAGAAGTACAGGTGTACAGTATGTTAAAGTATTAGCTGGGATTTATCATTCCATCCTCATGATTCCACTTGGCTTTATATCCTATTGGCATTACAGTACTTGTAAAATTTATATAATTGTGTATATATATGAATAGTACTATTAAAGTTCTTGCTTTCTGATTGTGTGAGAAGGAATGGAAAATGAATTGGAATGTGGGAGTACGGAATTGTATAGTGTGTCACTAATGTTTGACCATTCAAGACATATATATATAAGCCATTGACTTTTCAGGAGGAGTAGCAGGAATCTACATAAGGGGAATTAAAAACCTTGGTATTTTTGCTTTAGTAATTATGTTATGGGCTGCTGAAAAAGCCTGAACTACTGTTGGTCTTCATAAAATATAAAGTGTCATGCCTGTCTGTGATTTTCATATTTTGAAAGAACAAGTACTGTATTGTGGAATGCCTTATGTTTGGTTATCTCATTGTATCATTAAAGTTCTACTTGATTGTTTTTGCAGATCATATGAATATGATTAAAGAACAGCAACCTCACAACTGGCATTTGTAATATATAGATTATGAATTTACATATAGGCATTTTCAAAACTGTATTAGAAAATTCTGTGTACACTTGTCAGTGCAACATCTTTTGGGATTCAGATTACTTGCAAGATGGTGTGACTAAAAAATAAAGATTTTGTGCTTTTTTGCAATTATTATTAATACTCTACCAAAGCTATAAATTAAAATGACTTAAAAGAACAGAACTTACATGGCAAGCCCATCACCCTGTTTTTTTTGTGTATAGTATTTCTGATCTATACACATGGGTATTCCTGTTGGTATATATATATATATATAATATATATACACAATATATATATATATATATATATATATATATATATATATATATATATATATATATATATATATATATATTTCATGTAGAACCACAATGAAAACGTGGATAAGATAAATCTTGATAAAATCACACAGGAAAAGGGAAACAACGGAGCACCTTAGCTTTCATCTTTATTCAAGACATCTCTGAAGATGTCTTGAATAAAGACGAAAGCTAAGGTGCTCCTGTAGTGGCTCCTCTCCCCTACAACTTCCAACTGAGGTCCGGCCGCGCGCCGACCAGCCAATCAGTGTACAGCCAGTTACGCCGAGAGACTAGGTCTGTGCAGAGGACATAGGGGTACGATCGCTGACCTAGTCTCGACCATCAACCTCCAGTTCAGGATCAGAGCGTTTCACACCTTACGCTTGAGCCGCTGTGATTGGTCCTCTCGCTACGCGCACCCAAAATCCTGATCCTCGTAAATTGTATAAATACGGCCATGCCTGTCCAGGGAGAACATTCTACACTCAGCTACTAGACCAGCAACATCTCTCACAGCTCCTCACCAAGTCACTCCTAAGCACTGCGCTGTACAACAATATATATACAGAAAGCGCATCGTGAGTTTCAGTCCTACCTCATTCCTGAGTGGAGATATTTACATGTACGTACGTTTGTGTGCCCATACAAAGAGATAATAGACAACTAAAGAGAATTGACAACTGGCCACTCACAGTACGATACACTCCGTTGTTTCCCTTTTCCCGTGTGATTTTATCAAGAAATATATATATATATATATATATATATATATATATATATATATATACACAAAAAGTAGATCATAGGAAAGGGGAAATTTAAATTAAATGAAATGGAAAATTTCTATAGAAAATGGGAAATTATGACAGAAAATGAGAAATTTTTTAATGGAAATAGAAAGTTTAATCATAGAAAATGTGAAATAGCCACTTTCCAGTAAAGTATATTACATAATTTTTCGAATAGGCTACTCCTGAATGTGCTGCTTATGGATCTGTTAACCAAAATTTGATACCTTTATTATAACGTGTTCAAATGGCTTTTAGAAAATGTTCAAATGATTTTTAGAATATTTTAATTACTTTTGCAATGCTAATTACTCGCCACTTATGGGTTTTCGAGGCCATTTCTTGGCGCTTGTGTATTATTCTGGATGTACTTAAATAGTTAGGCACATTAAATTTTAGTTCAGAGAGAAAAAATATTTTTGGCCAAAAATCCTTTAAGGCCTTAGACTTACAATTTTTGTCATTTTCGGCCAAAAAATGGATTTCTTCAAAATTTCAGTATAGGTATACTAGATTTTCATAGAAAACGGAAAATTTATCATAGTAAAAGGGAAATTTGTAAAACAAAATGGGAAAAATCTTTCTGGGAAAGTTGGTTATCTACTTTTCGGGGAGGTAGATTATCGACTTTTGGTGAAATATTACCTAATTTTGCAAAGTAGATTATCATAGAAAACGGGAAATTTGTATCATAGAAAATGGGAAATATCTACTTTCCGGGAAAGTTGGTTATCTACTTTCCCGAAAAGTAGATAGATTTTCTACTTTTCGGGAAAGTAGATTATCGACTTTTCGGGAAGGTAGATTATCGACTTTTGGGGAAATATTACCTAATTTTGCAATGTAGATTATCATAGAAAACGGGAAATTTGTATCATAGAAAATGGGAAATATCTACTTTCCGGGAAAGTTGGTTATCTACTTTCCCGAAAAGTAGATAGATTTTCTACTTTTCGGGAAAGTAGATTATCGACTTTTCGGGAAGGTAGATTATCGACTTTTCGGGAAATATTACCTAATTTTGCAATGTAGATTATCATAGAAAACGGGAAATTTGTATCATAGAAAATGGGAAATATCTACTTTCCGGGAAAGTTGGTTATCTACTTTTCCTAAAAGTAGATAGATTTTCTACTTTTCGGGAAAGTAGATTATCGACTTTTCGGGAAGGTAGATTATCGACTTTTGGGGAAATATTACCTAATTTTGCAATGTAGATTGTCATAGAAAACGGGAAATTTGTATCATAGAAAATGGGAAATATCTACTTTCCGGGAAAGTTGGTTATCTACTTTCCCGAAAAGTAGAGTAGATTTTCTACTTTTCGGGAAAGTAGATTATCGACCGTTTGGGAAATATTACGTAGTTTTGCGAAGTAGATAACCAATTTTTTCGGAAAGTAGATATTTCCCATTTTTGATGATACAAATTTCCCGTTTTCTATGATAATCTACTTAACAAAATTAAGTAATATTTCCCAAAAGTCGATAATCTACTTCCCCGAAAAGTCGATAATCTACTTTCTCGAAAAGTAGAAAATCTACTCTACTTTTCGGGAAAGTAGATAACCAACTTTCCCGGAAAGTAGATAACCAACTGTAGTGGAATTCTCCCCAACAAACGCTGTTTGTCGCTGCCTAGCCGACCCCACCAATTCCCCAGTGTATGCCTCGTGGTCTAGGTCAACCAGCGCCGCCATACACCACGGAGCGGGGGTCAACTGCTAAGCCACGCCTACCCCCGCTATTTAAGACCTGACCTCGTGGTGATCGCTTTTTCTACCTACAGCCACAGCTGCAGCCAGCAACACCTCCTCCTCCGCCACTGCCTGGCGGCCTTCGCTCCTCCGCCTGCCTGGCGGTCCTCTCTCCCGCCGGCGAGCATGGCGACCCACAAGCTGTCCTCCTGTGAGCATCCTCACCAACCAGCTCTCTCTACATCACGCTTGTAACCATGCTGCCTTCCCAGCACCAAGCTGCATTGTACATCCAATACAACATGTATATAGAGAGCACATTGTGAGTTTCCTTTCTCCATTCCATTCTGAGTGAACACCAAACAACCTGAACCCCACACAACTTTCCCGGAAAGTAGATATTTCCCATTTTCTATGATACAAATTTCCCGTTTTCTATGAAAATCTACTTTGCAAAATTAGGTAATATTTCCCCTAAAGTCGATAATCTACTTCCCCAAAAAGTCGATAATCTACTTTCTCGAAAAGTAGAAAATCTACTCTACTTTTCGGGAAAGTAGATAACCAACTTTCCCGGAAAGTAGATATTTCCCATTTTCTATGATACAAATTTCCCGTTTTCTATGAAAATCTACTATGCAAAATTAGGTAATATTTCCCAAAAAGTCGATAATCTACTTCCCCAAAAAGTCGATAATCTACTTTCTCGAAAAGTAGAAAATCTACTCTACTTTTCGGGAAAGTAGATAACCAACTTTCCCGGAAAGTAGATATTTCCCATTTTCTATGATACAAGTTTCCCGTTTTCTATGAAAATCTACTTTGCAAAATTAGGTAATATTTCCCGAAAAGTCGATAATCTACTTCCCCAAAAAGTCGATAATCTACTTTCTCGAAAAGTAGAAAATCTACTCTACTTTTCGGGAAAGTAGATAACCAACTTTCCCGGAAAGTAGATATTTCCCATTTTCTATGATACAAATTTCCCGTTTTCTATGATAATCTACTTTGCAAAATTAGGTAATATTTCCCCAAAAGTCGATTATCTACCTCCCCAAAAAGTCGATAATCTACTTTCCTGAAAAGTAGAAAATCTACTCTACTTTTCGGGAAAGTAGATAACCAACTTTCCCGGAAAGTAGATATTTCCCATTTTCTATGATACAAATTTCCCGTTTTCTATGATAATCTACTTTGCAAAATTAGGTAATATTTCACCAAAAGTCGATAATCTACTTCCTCGAAACGTCGATAATCTACTTTCCCGAAAAGTAGAAAATCTACTCTACTTTTCGGGAAAGGAGATAACTAACTTTCCCGGAAAGTAGATATTTCCCATTTTCTATGATACAAATTTCCCGTTTTCTATGATAATCTACTTTGCAAAATTGGGTAACATTTCCACAAAAGTCGACAATCTACTTCTCCAAAAAGTAGATAACCAACTTTCCCAGAAAGTAGATTTTTCCCATTTTGTTATACAAATTTCCCGTTTACTATGATAATCTACTTCGCAAAATTAGGTAATATTTCCTGGTGCATTACTTCACAACTAGATAATGTCTAGTAAAATAATGGGTTGGGAATAAAACGAGCTATTGTCAACAATTCTAATATTTTATTGAAATTTCAACAGTAACATTATTTTTTTTATTGTTATTTTGTTCTGGGGGTTGGTGTTTGCGTTCTCCTAGTGCAGTACTTGTTATTTTCACCAAGTACATGATCAAAACATATACCTCCACATCAAACAGTGAATCTTTTTATTTACGTGACAAATTTCACTAAACGTTCAAAAAGCTTTTACCTGTCAATTAGGGAGGGTAACTTTATCTGTCATACACCTTCACAACCTAAACCTTACCACCTAAACCCTACATTAAAAATCACAACTCACAATTAGACACTGTCGACAACAACCCCAGGCTGACCCGGGCTTATGTTTGTGTCTTGAGAGGATGCGAACGAAGGAGACTCCCAGGTCAACTCTCCTAATTAAATGCATTATATTTGGCCTCGTGTAATGTGTTATGTATAGAGGGTTGACACATGTAATATATAGCGAGGGGGTTAGTTAATAAGTCATGTGAATGAACGTATTTATGAGGTTGGGAGGAGAGAAGGAAGGAAAGAGGAAAGGAGGGGGAGGAAGGATGGGGAGGAAGGAGAAGGCGAGAGGGGAAAATAGAAGGAAGAAGAGGCGAAGGATAAAGAGAAAGATGAGAAAGGAAGATGAGAACTGGGGAATATAACAAACTGTGAGAGACATGAGGATAAACAGACAGACAGCATGCATAAGAGTTACAGGGGTATGAGGGTGGAGTAAATAGTCAGAATAACAACATGCTATGTATGTCAGCGCCTCAGGTGGGAGCTGGAGGAGCGGTAGGTCTGGTCCTTCACCACACAACACAACGTAACCATAGTGAGAAGGATTGCTCACCAACATTTAACATCAAATAAATAAACAAATTGTAACTGGTGTGACTCTGGTTGACACAGGTTGGGATACTCGACAGCTCACAGACGCGCCAGAGGAGGGAAGGTGTAGAGAGACTGTTTTATCATCCATCACACTTGCATCATTAAATTGCTACTTATAATAGACCATCACCCATGTACTGTGAGGTGATTCCAGTTCAGTACAGAAATAACCACATAGTTACCATGTGTTTATGAAGCCACAAAGGCTAACTTTCCCATGATGAACTGGCATTACTTTAAGTGAAACATTAATCTTCATACATAACACTACACCATCCCTCCCTTCTTGGTGTAGCAGAGCGGATGTGAAGGTCAACACCTCTCACAGACTGTGTTGGGGATACAAGATCAACACTCAAGTCAACAACACTCAGTACTGGAGGGTGTGGCTCTCACGTCTATATGTGGGCGCTGAGGAACCATTGTACAGTAAATGCAACTTCTGCTCCACTTTATACAAATTTAACTCTAGGAAGTACAATGTCTTGGTCTGTTAGTACACAACTCTGCCGCTTGTGTCCTGGAACACAAATCATATCCATGTGCTCGGAACTTCTCCAGCATCATGAGTTAACACAAAATTACAAACAAACAAAATGAGTTTTGTGTTTTCGCAATGCTAAAACAATTCATTGAAATACAAGTAAAGTTAATGTCACGACCGACGAGTTCCTACACTTTACAAAAGCCTCAGTATTACCGTAGCTACACACACTTAACGCCGTCCTAAAACACTATCATTTATCTCACTCTCAAGACTCCAAGACACATCATTTACTGTTAGCAAGTCTGAGTCGAGTCACAGGGCAGTTTGTGTACCTTAAGCTGTCCTCACCTTCGTCAGTCACAACACGGTAGCCACACGGTCAGTATCATGAAGCACTCCGCTGAGGAGCTGTAATAGTCTCTAAGGGAAAGGTTTAGTGAATCTACTTTATAAATAAAAATAAAACTCCTGTTATATCTACTACAAAGTAGGTTTTCTCAAGAACTATTCAAAGCTATTCAAATGTCAGTGAGGGCGCACAGCACCCTTTGACGCACACAGACGCTAACATTCACCTCCAGTATACAGCTACATCAACATTTACATATATAACAGTTAATACCAACCTGAGCCAGCCGTGTGAAGATGGAGGTCACTCGTCCATTACTTAAACAATAGTCGGTCCGTGAGCAGATACAGTGTTGCTACCTAACATCAGCTAACTGTTGGCACACGGCACTCTCTACCTTGGTGTATCTTCCATGAGCGCTGCCGATTCCTCGTGTCGGTGTTTTTCGCTGCTCGTACTGGCGCTGTCTGTTTTTACCATTGTGAATGTATTATTTTCTACGTCTCATGTTTTTCTGGTAGTCGTCGTGTCGGGGGGAGGGACAGGGAATAGGGGTGGGGAGGAGAGCCAGAACACCTAAGACGGACGCACGCACAGGAACTCAAATTACTTATACTTTTAACTATGATCTATAACAACTAAAGTAAATTAGGAACAGTAGACTTTGGATGTTTTTTTGGTATATTGAGCAAGACTAGAGATAATACACAGAAGCAATAAATACTTAACCATATGCGAAAACAGGAATAAAAATATATAGATGTATGTATATAATATTATGTACAGTTGAGTGACACACCCTGATAATATATTTATTTAAGTAACGAATATAATAAATTAGGTGATTACGATAATTACAGTTATATACAAGTCAAGCCAAAGTACAGTACAGTATAGAGCTGTGGGAGTCAGCAATCTCTTTCATCAATGACTCTGTATTGAAGTTCTTCATCAATGCACTAGTACAGTATTGCAAAAAGCGACCACGAGTCACCGAATACGTCAAGTATTGCCAAGATTACATAACAACAACATAAAACAATTAACACAAACCAAACTACGAAAAATGTTGAAATTCACATTTTGTTTTTGACAGACGTAGTTGTTGGGAAGGATAGAGTACCTTTAAACATTTTCTGTGAGGTGGTTATCAGTGTGGAGGAGAGGAAACACGTATCTCCCTTATTCGATAATATGTAAGTATAGATCATGCAAATTTCTTACAATCTTTGATTATATTTCCTGCTGTTTTTGACGCGATACATTATGCTTAAGTATTTTCTTTCACGATAAAAAATTAACATCATTATATTTCGGACCTTTTGTGTGGTAAAACGTCTACTTGAGGGAGAGAGCAGGAATGTTTGGAGATATATTTTAGTCTTTGAGTAAACAAAGCGGGCACAGCTACTTAAAGAAACCCACTTATATACGACGATGTCTGTTACTTAAGGTCTTATCTTTTTTTTTTTTTACTTAAATAAAACAGCTATAAGTAGATGACAGTTAGGCAGCCTTAGTGAAGGTCCAGTGTGTCGCTGGTCACTCCCCCTCAATCTAGATTCTTAAAGGTTCGAACGATAATTTTCCCCTTTAACTAGATATGAACGTATCTATCTAGTTCAATTATAGTATCACACAAAATGACGTTAAGATTGCAATGAGACTCGACTATGAATAAATAAGCTGCACCATCTGTATTTAGGAATAGTTAACAACATAATGTATATTTGAGAATACGAGGTCCAAGTACCGAATTCTCCGACATATGTAAGTTAAATATTTCCCCTACATACGAGAACTCATTGTAGATAAGGTCGAGTGCTGTTTAGTGGCATTTTGGCTTCATTTAAATCTCCAGTTATCAAGGAAAACAATATATGATTTTTTTTTTATACATTTTGACAACACACGTCGACACTAACTCACTTTAATACACGTCGTCTCCTCGTCTTCGAAAAATCATCGTTAAGAATTATGTACAATTGTCACTAAATCTTCTCCTCACACAAAACACCAAAATGGACTTGTTGGGTCTCCTATCCACCTCGGATCACCAGAAAAGGTTAACATTATACATCAAGTCCTGTATATCGTCTATGAGTGTGGGGTCAATACATAGCTTCTGATCTTACACGAGAGAACAGGATATATCTCTCGCACGTCGACTAAATATTGACTGTGAGTGACGCTTGTTTATTATCACCATCCAGTGACTAAACTTTCGTTCCTGACTCTTCGGTGACTCTCTTAAACTTACTTGCTGGCCAATCAAAAGGTGTCTTTTCTCTTTTATCAAAATCTCTCGCCCAATCAAAAAGTCTGTTGTTCTATATAAAAAAATTTCCTCCAGTCAACCCAATGTTTCGTTTCTATATATACATCAACATCTACAGCCAATCCAATGTCTCGTTTCTATCATATCCTCAACACCTCTAGCCAATCAAAACTCTCATCTCCATTGTATCCTCAATATCTCCAGCCAATCAAAACTCTCATCTCTATTGTATCCTCAATATCTCAAGCCAATCAAATGTTTCGTCTCTATATATCAAATCTCCAACCAATCACAGATGAGATTTCTTACCACACTTTCCAACCAATCATGAATCTTTCAACTAATCGTAAGTCTGGTTTCTCTTTTATCGAATCGTTCAACCAATCGCAAGTCTAGTTTCTCTAATCTTTCAACCAATCGCATTAGTGTTAGGAAGATCGCACGGCAAAAGACGTATTACATTCGGACGACCCAAAACGAAAAAGTTGTTTACAATCTCTAATAATGAACACTATTGAACCTTGAATCATTATAAGTTTAAATATTGACTAAGAGGAAACACTAGAGGGATGTTTACATGAATGTTTATATGTTTTTTTGTTTACACTTGAGACCCCCGCCAGGAGGAACCTTCACCCAAACATCTTAGGCAAAAAGTTACACCATGTTTTAGAAAATATTTTGAACATATGTAAGAAAGTTTGTAAAGTGATTTATAAATTATCAGAGCTTAGGGGGAGGAGGGGATGACTGATGAAAGTTGGTTAATGTTTACAAAAGACGTTATTAACAGAAAGATTTACAGTAATACCTTAAAAATGATTACTTGTGGATGTTTAATACACCTCATTCATACAGGTTCATTATAGATGATGTTATATTAGTATTATTATTATATATGTATGTTTGTTATAGTCCTACGTTGCCCTGTTGGCCGCGCGGGACTTAAAGCTACACAGATAACGGATTCAATAAGTTAGCAGGTTCATTGTTCACAAATAATGTTATAGTCATGCAAGAGTACTATCATTATTAACACCTTAGTTTTGTTTTTAATATTTACAACTGTTAAAGCTTTATCAACAATTTTTTTTTTTAAACGTCACAATTAACTCTTCAAATATAACGTGGCTTATAATTCATGACTCGGCTTCTTTTCAATACTTGACATGGTGGTACTTGACACACACACATACACTCACTCGCCTTAAGGATAAATAAAAAATAATTTGAAAGACAAGACTAACCAAAGACATTATACACAACGTACGTAATAAAATAATTTTCTCTTATTACTAAAAAAAATAAAGTTTAGTTCTTGCTAATATATGTTGAATGATTAATAGAGATTATTATATGCTGTATAGTAACTCCTTATATAGTGGGTCAGGTGTGTGTGTGTGTTAGTGGCAGGGGGCTACAACAGTTGTGTTGGTGGCAGGGGGCTACAACAGTTGTGTTAGTGGCAGGGGGCTACAACAGTTGTGTTGGTGGCAGGGGGCTACAACAGTTGTGTTGGTGGCAGGGGGCTACAACAGTTGTGTTAGTGGCAGGGGGCTACAACAGTTGTGTTAGTGGCAGGGGGCTACAACAGTTGTGTTAGTGGCAGGGGGCTACAACAGTTGTGTTAGTGGCAGGGGGCTACAACAGTTGTGTTAGTGGCAGGGGCCTACAACAGTTGTGTTAGTGGCAGGGGCCTACAACAGTTGTGTTAGTGGCAGGGGGCTACAACAGTTGTGTTAGTGGCAGGGGGCTACAACAGTTGTGTTAGTGGGAGGGGGCTACAACAGTTGTGTTAGTGGCAGGGGACTACAACAGTTGTGTTAGTGGCAGGGGCCTACAACAGTTGTGTTAGTGGCAGGGGCCTACAACAGTTGTGTTAGTGGGAGGGAGCTACAACAGTTGTGTTAGTGGCAGGGAGCTACAACAGTTGTGTTAGTGGCAGGGGGCTACAACAGTTGTGTTAGTGGCAGGGGGCTACAACAGTTGTGTTAGTGGCAGGGGGCTACAACAGTTGTGTTAGTGGCAGGGGCCTACAACAGTTGTGTTAGTGGGAGGGGGCTACAACAGTTGTGTTAGTGGGAGGGGGCTACAACAGTTGTGTTAGTGGCAGGGGGCTACAACAGTTGTGTTAGTGGCAGGGGGCTACAACAGTTGTGTTAGTGGCAGGGGGCTACAACAGTTGTGTTAGTGGCAGGGGGCTACAACAGTTGTGTTGGTGGCAGGGGGCTACAACAGTTGTGTTGGTGGCAGGGGGCTACAACAGTTGTGTTGGTGGCAGGGGGCTACAACAGTTGTGTTAGTGGCAGGGGGCTACAACAGTTGTGTTGGTGACAGGGGGCTACAACAGTTGTGTTAGTGGCAGGGGGCTACAACAGTTGTGTTAGTGGCAGGGGGCTACAACAGTTGTGTTAGTGGCAGGGGCTACAACAGTGTGTTAGTGGCAGGGGGCTACAACAGTTGTGTTAGTGGCAGGGGGCTACAACAGTTGTGTTAGTGGCAGGGGGCTACAACAGTTGTGTTAGTGGCAGGGGGCTACAACAGTTGTGTTAGTGGCAGGGGGCTACAACAGTTGTGTTAGTGGCAGGGGGCTACAACAGTTGTGTTAGTGGCAGGGGGCTACAACAGTTGTGTTAGTGGCAGGGGGCTACAACAGTTGTGTTAGTGGCAGGGGGCTACAACAGTTGTGTTAGTGGCAGGGGCCTACAACAGTTGTGTTAGTGGCAGGGGGCTACAACAGTTGTGTTAGTGGCAGGGGGCTACAACAGTTGTGTTAGTGGCAGGGGGCTACAACAGTTGTGTTAGTGGCAGGGGGCTACAACAGTTGTGTTAGTGGCAGGGGCTACAACAGTTGTGTTAGTGGCAGGGGGCTACAACAGTTGTGTTAGTGGCAGGGGCTACAACAGTTGTGTTAGTGGCAGGGGGCTACAACAGTTGTGTTAGTGGCAGGGGGCTACAACAGTTGTGTTAGTGGCAGGGGGCTACAACAGTTGTGTTAGTGGCAGGGGGCTACAACAGTTGTGTTAGTGGCAGGGGGCTACAACAGTTGTGTTAGTGGCAGGGGCTACAACAGTTGTGTTAGTGGCAGGGGGCTACAACAGTTGTGTTAGTGGCAGGGGGCTACAACAGTTGTGTTAGTGGCAGGGGCTACAACAGTTGTGTTAGTGGCAGGGGGCTACAACAGTTGTGTTAGTGGCAGGGGGCTACAACAGTTGTGTTAGTGGCAGGGGGCTACAACAGTTGTGTTAGTGGCAGGGGCTACAACAGTTGTGTTAGTGGCAGGGGGCTACAACAGTTGTGTTAGTGGCAGGGGCTACAACAGTTGTGTTAGTGGCAGGGGGCTACAACAGTTGTGTTAGTGGCAGGGGGCTACAACAGTTGTGTTAGTGGCAGGGGGCTACAGCAGTTGTGTTAGTGGCAGGGGGCTACAGCAGTTGTGTTAGTGGCAGGGGGCTACAGCAGTTGTGTTAGTGGGAGGGGGCTACAACAGTTGTGTTAGTGGCAGGGGGCTACAACAGTTGTGTTAGTGGCAGGGGGCTACAACAGTTGTGTTAGTGGCAGGGGGCTACAACAGTTGTGTTAGTGGCAGGGGGCTACAACAGTTGTGTTAGTGGCAGGGGGCTACAACAGTTGTGTTAGTGGCAGGGGGCTACAACAGTTGTGTTAGTGGCAGGGGGCTACAACAGTTGTGTTAGTGGCAGGGGGCTACAACAGTTGTGTAGTGGAGGGGGCTACAACTGTTGTGTTAGTGGGAGGGGGCTACAAACAGTTGTGTTAGTGGGAGGGGGCTACAACAGTTGTGTTAGTGGGAGGGGGCTACAACAGTTGTGTTAGTGGCAGGGGGCTACAACAGTTGTGTTAGTGGCAGGGGGCTACAACAGTTGTGTTAGTGGCAGGGGGCTACAACAGTTGTGTTAGTGGCAGGGGGCTACAACAGTTGTGTTAGTGGCAGGGGGCTACAACAGTTGTGTTAGTGGGAGGGGGCTACAACAGTTGTGTTAGTGGGAGGGGGCTACAACAGTTGTGTTAGTGGGAGGGGGCTACAACAGTTGTGTTAGTGGGAGGGGGCTACAGCAGTTGTGTTAGTGGGAGGGGGCTACAGCAGTTGTGTTAGTGGCAGGGGGCTACAGCAGTTGTGTTAGTGGGAGGGGGCTACAGCAGTTGTGTTAGTGGCAGGGGGCTACAACAGTTGTGTTAGTGGCAGGGGGCTACAACAGTTGTGTTAGTGGCAGGGGGCTACAACAGTTGTGTTAGTGGCAGGGGGCTACAACAGTTGTGTTAGTGGCAGGGGGCTACAACAGTTGTGTTAGTGGCAGGGGGCTACAACAGTTGTGTTAGTGGCAGGGGGCTACAACAGTTGTGTTAGTGGCAGGGGGCTACAACAGTTGTGTTAGTGGCAGGGGGCTACAACAGTTGTGTTAGTGGGAGGGGGCTACAACAGTTGTGTTAGTGGGAGGGGGCTACAACAGTTGTGTTAGTGGGAGGGGGCTACAACAGTTGTGTTAGTGGCAAGGGGCTACAACAGTTGTGTTAGTGGCAGGGGGCTACAACAGTTGTGTTAGTGGCAGGGGGCTACAACAGTTGTGTTAGTGGCAGGGGGCTACAACAGTTGTGTTAGTGGCAGGGGGCTACAACAGTTGTGTATTGGCAGGGGACAGTTGTGTTAGTGGGAGGGGGCTACAACAGTTGTGTTAGTGGGAGGGGGCTACAACAGTTGTGTTAGTGGCAGGGGGCTACAACAGTTGTGTTAGTGGCAGGGGGCTACAACAGTTGTGTTAGTGGGAGGGGGCTACAACAGTTGTGTTAGTGGGAGGGGGCTACAACAGTTGTGTTAGTGGGAGGGGGCTACAACAGTTGTGTTAGTGGGAGGGGGGCTACAACAGTTGTTAGTGGCAGGGGGCTATAACACTGTGTTAGTGGCAAGGTGAGGTAAGTCAGGTGACAACATTAATGAGTTACCAGTAAAGGTAATTAACGAGCCTTAAACACGCTCCACTTTTGATTACAACACATCACTTCTCTCTCATAGTTCTCCATAAACAATAAACATGAGACACAAAGACCTGATGACAGATATAACCGGAGCCGAGTCTTGTATTATAGCCATTACACTATGTAAAGACATCTACCACTAGCGTTCACACGTGACTATTGGTACAAGTAAAGATGGAAGTACGTTTGCTATTGGCTGAATAGTTGGGAGGGGGGGGGGTTTACAATTTTGACGTGGCGGGATGTAATTGGCTTCGAGAGCTTGAGTTTGTTTTCGTATTGGATAAAACAGCAATGACGTAGTTTTGACGTGGCCCGACATGACTGGTTCCTTAGCACAGAAGTTGACTACTATTTGATAAAGCACGACGACTGGTTCTCCACTGCTGCCTCGCACCATCAACGCTTTTCATCTGTAGACGAAATAAATAGACATAAGTGAGAATACCTGTTCATTAAGCGACATTTCAGCCCTAACGTTATTAAATTGTACCCGAGTGGGAGTGAGACTTACCTGGTGGGCGTGGTGGTGGGTGTGACTACGTGGGCGTTTTGGGCGGGGCTCGCAGAAAAGAGGGATCAACGGCGGCGACCTTGGCGGTGAGGAAGGCGTGCATGCAGAAGAGGAGGTTCTGGAGGTTGGTAGCGCACTCCAGCTCCTGAAGGTGCGGGAGAAAGGTTAATTACCCATCCAACATTCCCATTATACACGTCCTAACATTCTAACTCAACATTGACAAAAGGTAAACATTTAGTTTAGGTTAAGTTAAGATTAGTATTAGGAAATTTAATCTACAGGTGAAATAAACTGGGTTGTTTAATATTCAGGTAAATCATTAAAGAGTAACAGAAACTCCGTCTCGTCTCAACAGTTTCCACACCTTCAAGAGGCGTGAAGTAAGATGATGCCTTAACCTAGTGACTTCATTCATCCTCTCTCACGTCTCCATCTCTCTGATACCTACGTGAGGGGTGAGGGACGGGGGTGAGGGACGGGGGTGAGGGACGGGGGGTGAGGGACGAGGGTGAGGGAGGGGGGGTGAGGGACGGGGGTGAGGGACGGGGGCTGAGGGACGGGGGTGAGAGGAGGGAGGTTCTTGATGAAATGATGTTGGTGTAATTAATATGTGAAGTGCCCATTTGTTTTGACTTTAATAAGAAGAGATGGGTATGTGTGTCTTGTGGTCTGGCTGGGTATGAGAAGATGGAACACACACACACACACACACACACACACACACACACACCTTAGTCTCGATCTCCTTGTTCTCATTCTGGAAGTGGAGTTTGAGCTTGGTCTTGCTGTCATCAGAGGAGCCCTTGAGCTGTGAGAACTTGTAGCGCCAGTGGTACTCCCTCGTCTCTGTGTCATACAGGGCGAACCCTCCCGACCAGTCCAGCGTCAGCCCCGACGATCTCCCTGCCTGCGTCACGGCAAACGTCTTGTTCTGAAAGGGATGCAATATGAGGCATTACCAGTGTGGCATATTTTGTAATGGTAAATTAATACACTGTTTGCAAGGTGTATTCTACAAGGGAATAAAAGTTGAAAGTGAGAAAAACTTGAAAACAATTGAGAGGTTTAGGAATCTTTACAACAATGAGAAATAACTGAGGTAAGAAACTTTTGTAACTGTGAAACATTATAATGGCGAGGATAAAAGTGTTAAGAGAGATGTTCTGGGAGGGACGTGTGAGGTGCTTCAGAGGGCTGGTTGAGGGTGTGGGGAGGTACTGTATATATCAAGGTCAATGGTGAGGGGGAACTGTAATGGTGGTGATAGTGAAGGAGTGGTGCAGTTACAGTGGTGTGGTAGTACTGTAGTGTAGCCCCTCCAAGGACCTAATCCACTCCGTGTACCCCCTCCAAGGACCTCTCCCATGGTGTACCCTCAGTAGGACTCACCCCCAGTCTGGTCACAGCATTGTAGACGGCGCGGTGCCAAGCGTTCTCGATCCTAAGAAGGTCCTGACGGGTCTCTACACTGAGGTACCGGGACTCCTGCATGGCCGTCTGGAGGAGGAAACAGTGCTGCCGCTCGTCCACGTATTCTGACTCCTTGATAACTCGGAACATTGTCTGATGAACCGCCCACACTGACGCCCTCTCTACCCAGTCGTGAGTGTTGAGCTGTGGGGAGAGAGAGGGGGTGTTAGTGAGGGAGAGAGAGGGGGTGTTAGTTAGGGGGGAGAGAGGGGGGTGTTAGTGAGGGAGGGAGAGAGAGAGAGGGGGGGTGTTAATGAGGGAGAGAGAGGGGGGTGTTAGTGAGGGAGAGAGAGGGGGGTGTTAGTGAGGGGGAGAGAGAGGGGGGTGTTAGTGAGGGAGAGAGAGGGGGGTGTTAGTGAGGGAGAGAGAGAGGGGTGTTAGTGAGGGAGAGAGAGGGGGGTGTTAGTGAGGGAGAGAGAGGGGGTGTTAGTGAAGGGGAGAGAGAGAGGGGGTAGTGAAGGAGAGAGAGGGGGGGTGTTAGTGAAGGAGAGAGAGGGGGGTGTTAGTGAGGGAGAGAGAGGGGGGTGTTAGTGAGGGAGAGAGAGGGGGTGTTAGTGAGGGGGAGAGAGGGGGGTGTTAGTGAGGAGGAGAGAGGGGGGTGTTAGTGAGGGGGAGAGAGGGGGGTGTTAGTGAGGGAGAGAGAGGGGGGTGTTAGTGAGGGAGAGAGAGGGGGTGTTAGTGAGGGAGAGAGAGGGGGATGTTAAGTGTCGGGAGATATGTGGGGATTCAACAGGTGTGGGGGACACAAGAGGTGTGGGGGCGACAACAGAGAGGAAAGGTGTTGAGCCTCGTGTTTATAAAGGCTGGGGAGATGAGAAGATTCAAAGGAAAAGTTGTTAAAAGATTAAACTTGAGTAAGATGACATCACTGACCTGAGCTGCAGTCAACAACGGGAAGGAGAGGCAAGAGTCAGAGTAGAGAGGGGGAGGGGACTGGGGAGAGAGAGGCCTGGGGAGGGGACTGGGGAGAGAGGATTGGGGAGGGGACTGAGGAGAGAGAGGCCTGGGGAGGGGAGAGGGCTGGTTTAATGAGGCCATCCCCAGTTGCTGCCGGGAATTTAGTGGGGAAGTGGAAGACTGATAGTGAGGTCAGGTGAGGTGAGGGCTGGTAGTGAGGGGTGAGGTCAGGTGAGGTGAGGGCTGGTAGTGAGGGCTGGGTAGGAGCGTCTGGAGAAGAGAGATGAAGATGACGTTTTGAGTCAGTCGAGAGAGCCGGAGACAAAGGAGACACGACCTTCTCCTCCTCCTCATCTCCTGTGAGAGAACTAGAGAATCTCCTGGGTTGACGATGGAGATAATTGATAAGAGAGAACGGGAGATGGGAGATAGTGGGGAGGAGAAGGAAGAAGAAGCGGAGGAGGAGGAGGCGATACCTACTTAGCCAATAAACGAAAGAGGTAATACAAGGGAAAGCGAGAAGAAAGCAGAGACAAAGAGGAGAGTAAACTGTACAAAAGAGAGGAGAGACAGGATAGTGGAAGAGGGGGAAGGAAAAGGAGAGAGAGGGGTGAAATGGAAAGAAGAAAAGGGGATTAACAGAAGAAGAGGGAAGAAGAAGGAAATGAGAAGAGGGGTAGAGAAAGAGAGAGGGATAGTAGAAGGTGAGGGAAGAGGGATGAGAGGGAAGGTTGAGAGGGGCGACAGAATAATTATGTCCAAGCCATCATGTTGAACCTTCCACATAATTCTGTCAAGGCAGAGTTAAGATAATTATAAAGTCGTCCCAGAGTCATAGCTGGCCTCTCGACCTCCCTACCTTCCATATTGGCCTCTCTACCTTCAATCTTGGCCTCTACCTCCATCTTGGCCTCAATCCCCCATCTTGACCTCTTTAACCTCCATCTTGGCCTCTCTACCTCCATCTTGACCTCTCCAAGTGACTATTATGTTTCGACTCCTCAAGGTCTACCTCCATGGACCACTTGGAGGAGGAGGAGGAACGACTTAAAGAGACGAAAGGTTTGAGAAGCAGCTGGGGGATTCTATGAACCTCCTCCCATCTCTCTCTTTCTCTCTCTGTCTTTCTGTTTGTTTTTCTCTGTCTGTGTCTCTCTGTTTCTGTCTGTGTCTCTGTCTCTCTCTGTTTCTGTTTCTTTGTCTTTGTGTCTCTCTGTTTCTGAGATAGTTGTTTTGAGTTACTGTACAATTATTGAGAGTAAACTTCCTACCTCCACTTATCTTCTACAAATTCAGTCATTCACAAAACACTAAAATAAATTTGTCTGTGAAATTATCTAATAAACTTTAAAAATCCACCTTGTTTATATTACCTGGTGAAAACTTAGTTAGGACCTTTTATTGACTTAACCCCTTGAAGACGAAGGTTTAAACCATCATCTTTATAGAGTTTATTGCTCTCAAAGGTTTAAACTATAGTTCTTGATGGTTTAATTCATTATTGTATAAGGAATAAACCATAATTTCAAAGGGGTTAAATCATCACCCTGTTAAACTATTGTCCTCAAAGGGTTAAATCATGATTATCAAAGGGTTAAAATATAGTTCTCAAAGGGTTAAATTATCATTGTAAAAAGGGTAAAAACAACACTGCTCAAAGGGTTAAACATCACCCAGGTAAACCCTCGTCTTCAAAGGGTTAAAACTAGCGAAATTTGAACAAGTTTGGGGCGGCTGGTGGGTGGGTGGGTGGTGGAGGGTGGCGAATAGGTGGCAGATGGGTGGCGGTGGAGGGTGACGGGTGGGTGGTGGTGGCGGATGGGTGGTGGTGCTGGTTGGTGGACTGCCAAAGAATTCTGAACTTTCAAGATGAAATTGTAATGATTTGTGTCCTAACTTATAAAACGGAGAGAGAGAGAGAGAGAGAGAGAGAGAGAGAGAGAGAGAGAGAGAGAGAGAGAGAGAGAGAGAGAGAGAGAGAGAGAGAGAGGAAATGAGGGAAGTTGAAGAGTGAAGGAAGTTTGGAGAGAGTGAGTGAAGGACAGATGGAAGAAATGAGAGGCAGTGTGTGTGAAGAGGAGGAGATGGTAACGGGAGTAATGGAAGGAAAAGGACAATAAAGAAAGGAGAGGGAGAGAGAGAAAGATAATATAAGCCACAACAAGAATAATAAGAGAAAAAGGAAAGGAGAAGGGAAGGGAGGGAGAAAGGAAAGGCAGGGAGGAAGGCAGAAAGAAGGAAGGGAGAGGAAAATAGAAAAGGGAGAAATAAGGGAGAATACAACAAAGGGGCCACTCTACTACTCACAGGCGGGGTGTCGAACATGTAGATATCAGTGCCTTTAAGGGCGATAAACTTAGGCTTCCAGTTCTGCCATGGAAGGTTGTGGTTAAGGACGCCTTCACACACCCACCCCATGTACAACACGTGCTCTGACGCCGGGAAGCTCGAGTTGTAGAGCTTCATCTGTAACGGGGAGACAAGAGTTAGTTTAGTTTGGCTTGGCTTCACCTGCAACGGGAAGAGTGAGTGAGTGAGTTAGCTAGTTAGTTAGGTTTAGTCTGGCTTGGTGCTGTGAATGTTAAAACTATTAGGCTTTTAAAGAGTGTGTGTGAGTGAGTGAATACACCTCTGCACCCTGAAGGGAGATAAACACAACTAAGGCCAGTACCCAAGCAAGACGTGAAGGCCACAAGTGTACAGGAACGGTACGAGTCACTTCTGTCAGGCTCGCTCTAGCCCCCCCCCCCCCCCTCTCTCTCTTTCATGCGTTTTTGCATTTTACATAATGCAAATCAGAGATCAGGAATAACAATAAGAATCCTGGGAAAAAAACATAACCACTTACGCCCGGGAACCTGGGAAGGAAACCCTAGTGTGTGTGTGTTAATGGCCCTAATTGTTAAGGACTATTAACTAACACACACACCTGTATAAAGAATAAAAAGGTCCATCACACCTGTAATTAAGAGAAGAGACAAACAAAAGAAGAGAGAGAGAGAGAGAGAGAGAGAGAGAGAGAGAGAGAGAGAGAGGTGTAGTAGAGGCAGGTGTTAGGTAGGCCTCCAGACACCCCCCTACCTGAAGTGGAGCATCACCTTCACAATAGACTGGTGCTCGAGGCGGAGGTTTTGGAGTGTGGAGAACAATGTGTGTGTTTGGAGGACGAGTCTGTATTTGTTTCCCTGCTTCAGTGTGTTTTTCCCTGCCTTATTGTATTTTTCCCCGACTCGCTGTATTTTTCCCTGTCTCGTATTTTTCCCTGCCTCATTTTAACTTTTCCCTGCCCTATTGTATTTTTCCCTGTCTTACTGTATTTTTCCCCTGCCTCGTTGCATTTTTCCCTTGACTCACTTAAATTTTTTCTGCCTTGTAGTATTTATTTTCGGGTTCAAATTGTTTGTATGTTTGCACAAGTTTATATATAATGTAAACAGGTTTTTCCTCAGGTAAAATATTGCTTGTAGTGTTTTGTTTATGTCGTATATCAAGGCTGTTTGGGAACCGTGTCTGTGTCTGTCTGTTTCCCCACACGGCCTCAGAATTTACTAGTGTTTTCTCTCCCTGTACCAAGCTGCTGCTGGGTCACCTCAACACTATATATAGCAGCCAACACAACATTATCAGGTCACGGGAGTTCCTTGCCTGGTGCTGCTGGTCCAACATTTTTTGTGGCAACATTTTAGATCAACATTTTTTGGATCACATTTTGGATCAACATTTTTAGATCAACATTTTTTGGGGGGCAACATTTTTTAGGCCAACATTTCTGGTAAACATTTTTTTTTAACATTTTATTTAAGTGTTACGTTTGCTTTTAAGATCATACATTTAAAATACAATAAATAATTGGTTTGTAAACGACAGAACTGAGTAAAAAAGTTCATATTTATTTTCGACATTTAAAAACTCATACTAAAAATCGTAATAAAAGTTTGCAAAATTTTTGGGGGGTAAATTTTTGTCAGGAACGTGTAATTGTTGTTTAGAATTACATCATAGTAAAGTATTATAATGTATGCAGAGTGACGAGGTATTCTGACAGCTAACACGGAGATCCTGGAGCTACAGCGAAGACCTTTCCCTGCCTCTTCTCCACAGCCTTTCAACCACCTCTTCCTCCTCTTCTCCCCATCCCTTCATCCCTTCTCCTCCTCTTCCTCCCTTCTCCTCCTCTTGTTCCCTTCTCCTCCTCTTGTTCCCCTCTCCTCCTCTTCCTCCCTTCTCCTCCTCTTCTTCTCCTCTTCCCCTCTCCTCCTCTTCTTCCCCTCTCCTCCTCTCCACCCCTCCCCTACTCCCCCTGTCCTCACCAGTCAGCCAGTCGCTCAGATCTCCTCCGCTCGTATTGTGGGTTTTTGTTAAATATTGAATTATTTTCCTAGAACGATGTTGTGTCGTGCAGCTGTTGTGTCGTGCAGCTGTTGTGTCGTGCTGCTGTTGTGTCGTGCAGCTGTTGTGTCGTGTAGCTGTTGTGTTGTGCAGCTGTTGTGTCGTGCAGCTGTTGTGTCGTGCAACTGCTGGGTTCACAAACAGTATATCAAAGCAGACATAACAAAGACTTTTTTTTCACGTTGTCAATGAATAAAAAGTGAATGAAGAAACATAACCATAGTGCTGACGTCATAACACACCTGTTCTATTTGAGTCCGGGCCAGAGAGAGGATATTGTCACTCAGGTGTGTTCATTGTTCTCACCTGAGCCAGTGACTTTACCAGTACAATAACACCGCCGCCCACATACAGTACCCCCCCCCCCCCTCCTCACACACTACCTTCATCCCACACACTGCCTCTACACCCCCCCCCCCCTCCTCACACACTACCTTCATCCCACACACTACCCCCCCCCCCCTACACACCACCTTGCCCTAATCTGTGTCCACTGTAATCTGAGTTTAATTACCGACGTTACTATGGAGTTACCAAGTGACCTCCACTTTGACCTCTGACATTTGTAGGTCAAAGGTCACCAATTTCCTCTACATCTCACATGCAAATTGACAGTCGAAAAGCGAGCAAACAAATGTAAACAAAAGGTTAATATTCACCTACAACTTTTATTTGTTTGTTGTAGTTTGTTATCTCTTTTTACCCTCATTACGACCATTAGTGCACAGGGGTCGTAGTGAGCTTACGACTTCTCACACGATATACGACTTGAGCGTGAGTACCGCCATGGTTGTATATTAGAGAGGTGTGTGTGTGTGTGTGTGTGTGTAGACAAATGATGTAACACCGTATGTCAGGATAACCTTGATAACACCTACACTGGTCACTGATGAGACGAAGACGAAGAGTGCGGGGGAGATATGATAGAAGTATTTAAGTGGGTGAACGGAATCAATAAAGGGGATATAGATAAAGTTCTTATAATATCCGAGCAGGATAGGACTCGGAGCAACGGATTCAAGTTGGATAAGTTTAGGTTTAGGAGGGAGATAGGAAGAAACTGGTTCACAAATAGGGTGGTGGACGAGTGGAACAAGCTTAGCAACTTGTAGTAAGTGCGGGAACGCTGGAAAGTTTCAAAAGGAGGCTGGATAGATTCATGGATGATAGAGAGTGGTAGTAACTCTCGACAGGAGCTGCCATGCACAGGCCAACCGGCCTATTGCAGACTCCTTATTTTCCTATGTTCTTATGTTATAACACACTGGTCACCATGATAACATCTAACGGCCGCTATAAAGAGCAAGATATCACCTGGTGGACTATTACCTGTCGTTGGTTGGCCCCCGATATCCCAGACCACTCCTGTTGATATGGTGTATTGAGGACTTAATAACGGGGCTACTCTCTCTCTCTCTCTCTCTCTCTCTCTCTCTCTCTCTCTCTCTCTCTCTTTTCTCTCTCTCTCTCTTTTAACACGTTCACCTCATAAACAACCTGAACAATAATTCCAGTTTACCTTTTTTATTAGTTATAAGAATATTACAAAGTTTTCGTAATAAGTTTATTCATTTCACAATTTAAGTCCATTTTACCTGTTGTAAGTCTTACCTGTTCTGTCTTTAATTGCAGCAGTAATACCTGTGAGTCTCTTAATTACCTGTGCACACCTCCATTCCTACGACACACCTGACACACACACACACACCTTGACACTTCTGACACATTCCTCTCACACCTGACACAGTCCTTACACACCTGCCACAGTCCTCCCACACATGACACACGACACATGTCCACACACACACACACCTGACACATCTACACACACCTGTCACTCACCTGTAGGTTGGTAAGGCCGATGATGTTATTAGTGATGTGTTTGATCCACTGGGACAACATACCGGCGTCCTGACAGTGCACCACGCCCGTACTGATGCCGTTGATGCCACGGACCTCAAACGCTTGCGGCCGTAGTTTGTCCGTACCGAAGATGTAGCGGGTTATGTAGGCCATCATGAGCGGCACTGTGAGGTCAGGTCAGGTCAGGTGGGGTCGAGCTAAGGTGTATATTTTAAGTTTTAACTCTGTGACGTTATAACACTGTGACGTCATAACACTGAGATAACACTGTGACGTCATAATACTGAGATAATAACACTGATGTCATAACACTGTACGTTCATAACGCTGTGACGTCATAACACTGTGACGTCATAACACTGGGGTTCTAACACTGTGACGTCATAACATTAAAGGGGGCAGACAGACAGACAAACAGACAGACAGACAGACTCACCCGTGACAATATCCACCCACTGTTTCTCCACCTTAGGTCCATTGGGCGTGGAGGGGGTGGTGTTGGAGGTACCCGTGGTGGTGGTGGTGGTGGTGGAGATACCATTGGAGATCACCTCATTCCGGCTGTTGTTAACTTTATTGAGGTTATTAGTGGTTGTGCTTTTGGTGGAGGAAGAATCCGTGGTGGTGGTGGTGCTATTGTTGGAAACCATAGATTCCGTCTGGTCACTGTTGGTGATTTTGTGGTTGTTGATCTTGACTGGGGTGGTGGAGGAAGGTGTGGTAGGTGTGGTAGGGTTGGAAGGTGAGCGCCAACCATCCTCTGGTCGGAGTTGTGAGGCGGAGTTCTCTGTCGTGCTGCTCATCGTCTCTGTGGGGGGAGGAGAGGACACGAGTGGTGGAAGTTAGATTTATCTTTTATCTTCTTGGTTAAATATAAATGCTCTCTCTCTCTCTCTCTCTCTCTCTCTCTCTCTCTCTCTCGCACCATAACCCTACACTATAACCCCCACAATACCACAACACTATACCACACTTTCCACAACCTCGTCACAATACCCTCTCCACATTCCTACAACCCCACTCCACTCACTTACTCCACACCTACTCTAACAACCACTAACAACCACCACCACCACTAACAACCACCACCACTAACAACCACTACTACTAACAACCACTAACAACCACCACCACTAACAACCACTACTATTAACAACCACCACCACTAACAACCACTACTACTAACAACCACTAACAACCACCATCACTAACAACCACTACTACTAACAACCACAACCACTAACAACCACCACCACTAACAACCACAACCACTAACAACCACCACCACTAACAACCACCACCACTAACAACCACTACTACTAACAACCACTAACAACCACCATCACCACTAACACTAATAACCACTACTACGAACAACCACAACCACTAACAACCACCACCACTAACAACCACTACTACTAACAACCACTACTATTAACAACCACTAACAACCACCACCACTAACAACCACTACTACTAACAATCACTAACAACCACTACTATTAACAACCACTACTACTAACAACCACTAACAACAACAACCACCAACACTAATAACCACTACTACTAACAACCACAACCACAACCACAAACAACCACAACCACTAACAATCACTACCACTAACAATCACAACTACTAACAACACTATACTCTTTAACAAGCAAGAATTACCCTAGGACAATTCCCCCCCTCCCTCCCTCCCCCTATTTCCTCTCCCCTCCCTACCCTTCCCCTCCCTCCCCTTCCCCCTCCCTCCCTTTCCCCCTCCCTCCCCTTCCCCCTCCCTCCCTTTCCCCCTCCCTCCCCTTCCCCCTCCCTCCCCCTTCCTTCACTATCTCTAAGTCGCCACTAATTACCAGTCGTGAACTAACTGTGGCGTCTCTAATTACTTCTGCTTATTGTTGACGACCACAAATTAGCATCAACTGAGGGAATGAGATAACCATGGGGGTGAGGAAGGGGTGGGGGTGAGGAAGGGGTGGGGGTGAGGGAGGGGTGGGGGTGAGGGAGGTGAGGGAGGTGGGGAAGGGGTGTGGTGTTGGGGAAACGGGGGTGAGGAAAGAAAGTGAAAGGGTGGGAAAAGGGAGTGAGGGAGGTTAGATTAGGTCAGGTCAGGTAAAGGTTAAGAGTAGGTGTAGGCTAGTTTAGGATCAGTATAAATAGAAGCCACGGGCAGTACTTTCAACACGTGAGCTTTAAGACCTCCCCCAGAGCTGGTGGACACGGCCGAGAGCCCTCACGACGACGAGGTAATGGTCGTCTCCTCGAACACCTCCTCCCGCACCTATCAACACCATGGATGAAAACAACTCGGCCGCTCACAATAACTATTTTGATTTATTTTGGGGGCCTACAATACGTTATTTTTGGGGGTGCTTACAGTGCGTATTTTGGGGGTGCTTACAGTGCGTATTTTGGGGGTGCTTACAGTGCGTATTTTTTGGCGCTTACGAGACGTATTTTGTATTTTCAAAGGAAACTTGATTGGATGTCATTGAGCTTAATTGTTATTTATAGTTTGTTAGGTATACGGTTTTATTGAGTTCAGAGAGGAAGAAACTAGTGTGTGTGTGTGTGTGTGTGTGTGTGTGTGTGTGTGTGTGTGTGTGTCCTTAACGAGCTAACACGGACGCTGCTTAAACTTAAAATAAAAATATGGTAAATTATCACCATTTCAGCCTCTCGTAACTCCCATGTGAGAGAAAAACACGATAAACGAGACACACACACACACACACACACACACACACACACACACACAAACACACATGTTAATACTTCACATGAGGTTAAACTACTTCAATAATGGTGATATAAATAGTTTATATACTTTTATTTTTATTCTATATACATTTATCTTTGAATAATATAAATTTGGTGTGTGTGTAAGGTAGAGGGTTGGACTGTGGGGTGCTGGGCTGTGTTGGGCTGTGCTGGGCTGTGCTGGGTTGTGTTGGGCTGTGCTGGGTTGTGTTGGGCTGGGCTGGGCTGTGCTGGGAGGTGCCTGGCCCAAGGGCCACCTAGGCGTGAATTTGTTTAAGGTGTAGAAGCTGTCGTCAACACAACAACCACACCCTGATTTAGCAAGCTGCATGACCCAGTGTCAAGGAATAGTCCGCGAAGACCGGACAACTCGCCAACTGCACTGGCTAACTATTATCCCGGAACACGATCAGCAAATCGATTAACATCCAGGTTCCCAATTACTGCTGGGTAGACAGAGGCAAATGGCGTAAAGAAACTTGTCCATAGTTTTACCCTGCCCGGGCATCGAACCTGGGTCTGCTCGCTTGTGAGGCGAGCATGCTGATCATCACACCACAGGTCCAGCAACAATAAGAGGGTAAATGTAACTCAGACCCAAATAAACTACTTGTAATATATTGTCTGACGGTCAGCTGTTTGTGTGTGTTGACATTTACTGGTGGGGCTGTTATTAGTGTTATTATCACCTATTATTATTATTATTATTATTATTATTATTATTATTATTATTGTTGTTGTAGTTGTTAATATTATTATTTTTCCATTAACTGTTTATTTTAATTATTTTATCACACAAACTTTACCGTAATTATTTCTATTTCCACTTTTATTTAACACCGAAGAAGAACCAATTTCAACTTTTGTTTATGACTTTTAAAACTATTTGAGAGGAGCGACAGGAGATGTGATCTAGTTCCCGCATAACTCGTGTTGGTGACTAACTTTTACGCCCGCACTGGCACTACAACGCTTACACGGGCAGACAACAATGCCATCACCAGTAAATCAATAACTCTCAACACGAATACCAACAATCACCAACACCAACAATCACCAACACCAACAACACTCACCTCAATGAACAACCACCAACACCAACACTCATCAATCACCAACACCAACAACCATCAATCACCAACACCAACACTCATCAATCACCAACATCACATCACCAATAAACATCTACCCTGTTCAGTTCCAAACAAACACACTGGGTGAACTTTGACCTCTGTAAAATAGTAAAAAAAAAAACACATAGGGGGATTAAAACCTCTGTATCGTGCTCCTGTAGCGAGGCCCCTCTACAGTGAGTCTCAGCTACAGTGGGTAAAATACAGCAAAAAAGATACAAAATTAACTACAGTGAGTAAAATACAACAGCAAATGATACAAAACAAGAGATATTAAGTATTTTTGTGATATAGAGCTATAGGTCAGGATATAAGCACAGGTTATAGAGCTATAGGAAGGTCAGGATATAAGGACAGGTTATAGAGCTATAGGAAGGTCAGGATATAAGGACAGGTTATAGAGCTATAGGAAGGTCAGGATATAGTAAGGAAGAGCTAATATAGCTTAGAGAACAACATTAGTCAGCTAGCAAAAATTATTAAGGATTAGAAAACAATTTTAAGAACTAGAGAACTGTGACACCAGAGACTGTTAATGGTATCAGGAGAGAACAGACAGTCTTGGAAACTCTATAAAAGTACTGACAACTCTATAAAAGTACTGACAGCACTATAAAAGTACTGAGAACTCTATAAAAGTACTGACAGCACTATAAAAGTACTGACAACTCTATAAAAGTACTGACAACTCTATAAAAGTACTGACAACTCTATAAAAGTGTTGGAAACTAAAAAAAAATTACAATAAGAAAATTTATGAAAATGATAAAACTTTTAAGGCTGAGAAAAAACTCTAAAAGGAGTTAGAAATTTTTAAAGAATATTAGAAACTTTAAATGTGTTAGAAACCTTTAGTGCTAGAAAGTTTTAAACAGTGTTAGAAACATTTAAACAGTGTTAGAAACCTTTAACTAATGTTAGAAAACTTTAAACAGTATTAGAAGCCGTTAACCAGTGTTAGAAACATTTAAACAGTGTTAGAAACCTTTAACCAATGTTAGAAACATTTAAACAGTGTTAAAACATATAAACAGTGTTAGAAACCTTTAACTAATGTTAGAAAACTTTAAACAGTGTTAAAACCTTTAAACAGTGTTAGAAACCTTTAAACAGTGTTAGAAACATTTAAACAGTGTTAGAAACCTTTAACCAATGTTAGAAAACTTTAAACAGTATTAGAAGCCGTTAACCAGTGTTAGAAACATTTAAACAGTGTTAAAACCTTTAAACACTGTTAGAAACCTTTAAACAGTGTTAGAAACCTTTAAACAGTGTTAAAACCTTTAAACAGTGTTAGAAACCTTTAAACAGTGTTAGAAACCTTTAAACAGTGTTAGAAACCTTAAACCAGTGTTAGAAACATTTAACCAATGTTAGAAACCCTTAAACAGTGTTAGAAACCTTTAAACAGTGTTAGAACCTTAAACCGTGTTAGAAACATTTCACCAATGTTAGAAACCTTTAAACAGTGTTAGAAACCCTAAAAAATCAATACTATAAAACAAGAAAGAAAGATTCAATAACAAAGACTAGAAAACAATATTAGGGACTAGAAACCCACATTTAAGACCAGAAGGTTAAAATTTGAAAACTCCGATAAAATATATACAAGGAGATAAAAGAAACCTCCATCTCTTGAGAAAACTATGAAGCACTAGATAACAGCAGTAAATCTTAGAAAACAGTAGAGAACCACAGAAAACAGTGGGTTCCAGAAAACAGTAGAGAACCCTAGAAAATAGCAATGGGTTCGAGAAAGCTGTATAGTAGGTTCTAGAAAGCAGGAGTGGGTTCTAGAAATCAGTACGTAATCTTAGAAAACAGTATTGGGTTCTAAAAGCAGTGAAAACCCCCCAGAAAACAGCACTGAATCGTAGAAAACAGTAGAAACTGATAATCATGAGTCTGGATTACGTACCATCTGTCTTGTTAAGGAAGGGCGTGGCAGCTTTGTAGTGGCGCACCGTCAGTAGTACCTCGTCTCCCGCCTGCCGCAGCTCGCCCACAGCTTCGTCGTGTGTACAGCGCAGCAGAGACTGGTTGTTGACTGTCCAGGGTAGAAAAAAATAATCATTGTAATTATTCTTTCCTTAATGGTCGTTCACTGACAAAAAAAGGCGGGCACATAGTGCTACCTACAGTACATATGACGGACTATCATCACTTATATAGTTCGTTGGATGGAGGTTTTACTTCTAACAGTCCTTCGATATAACGAACATGAACAAGCACTAGTGATGTAGCCTAACCTAACCAAAACTAACCTAACCTAACCTATATAAACTTAGAATAGCTATTAGTGTGTGTGTCCTTGATTACATTTAGCGTCTGACAAGTTATTCCTAAGGGTTCCCACGCACAGTCACTACCTACCACCACCATCACCATCACGCCTGCACTCAACACCCCGCTAGAGTTTATGAGAGAGAGGAGTGTGTCAGAACCCTTACCTCAACACTACCCAACCACGCCAAGTGCCAGTGCCAGTTTGTTACCCTGCCGTAGTTGGCACTCTCTCACTTCTATCACGGCACTCGTTATGTTAGTCAGAGATTGCCACTTGCATCCGGTTTATGATGTCACAGCTTTTGGGGTTCTGCAGCGTTCTCATTTATTCCGGGTTATATTTTAGAGATAGTTCCCATTTTTCGGGTGCTACGTCGGCGGTTTTTTCCTCTGACTTACTTTTCCATTTCACTTGTGTTATAATATTAAGACATATTTCCACCGTCTTCTGCCGTGAGAATGTATAAAGTTTGTCGTTTTCTCATATATACACATTTCCCTATTTTCCCCGGGATTAAATTGTATTATATTTTTAAATGTCTTAGTATACGCTCTTCAATTTTCTTTGATGTGACGACTTATTTGACCCGTTTTGTTTGGAGTGAAATTTCATACAGTTTCTCATTTTCTGAAGATAGAAATATATATATTTTTCTATTAATGATAAAAGAGTTAATTCATTAATCTGGTATCACAATACACATTAATTAAAGGTGTGAAACATATTATTAAAAAAAATCAGTTTTCCTGTTACCTATTCTCGTGGGGGAAGTTAGGTGTCCTATTTACCAATTATTCTTATTATAACTTGGAATTATTACCAATTATCTCGAAGTTAAAATTAAATCATCCCAATTTTCCAATAACTGTTTTATCAACTGAAATTACCTTCCTCTCTTGCTCGTTAAAATCACCTTAATTACCTCGTTTATGAACTACCAATTAACCCAGCAGCAAGGCCCGATTGATGCACTGAAGGTTCACCACTAAATCCTGCCAACAACAGACAACACCACCTGACAACACCTCCTGACAACACCACCACTCTACCCTTCCAATAGTGAACTAAACTTGGGCTCTTTTCTGTATCGGTTCACCACGGCGTATGTGAACGAGGGGGACCATTATTAGTATTCCAGGAAGGACGCCAACCTGATACAACCGTCCTGGGGAAAAATACTTTACTCTGTGCTAGGGAGGGAAAGGCTGCCCTGTACATCTGTCTAGAATAAAGGAAGAGGGATAATGGGATAGATGTAGGGATAAAGGGGAAAGGATAGGTGTAAGGATATAGGGAGAGGGATAGGTGTAGGGATAATGGGATAGTTGTAGGGATAATACGACCCCCCCCCCCTCCCAGTGTTGCTAACTTCTACCTTCACACCTCAAGTACCGTGGGATTGGCAATGATGCTCGGGAGGTGACCCAATCAGAACACCCTCCACTACTCCGAACATCTTCCAATCAGAACACCTACCAATCAGATACATCTACCAATCAGATACCCTCCACCGCTCAGAACACTCAACACTCAGAACACCCTCAACCACTCAGAACACCCTCAACCAATCAGAACACAAGCCAATATTTACCACTATAAATTCTCTTAAACTTCCCCGTGTTAATGGCCGCCATAAAGCATTGTAACCATTTTTCACTTTTCTCCAACTGATTAATTCATTTTTTAGTGTAGAGTGAGCGCGGTTGGTTGTGTGTGGTTGATTGTGGTTGCTTGTGGTTGATTGTGATTGGGTGTGGTTGATGGTAGTTTTATGTGTGCTTTTTCTGGTTGATTGTGGCTGAGTATGCCTAGATGTGGCTGGGTATACCTACATGTGGCTAGATATGACTAGATATGGCCAGCGATGTCTTGATGTGGCTAGATATGTCTTAATAAGGCTAAAAAGATTCAACATTGCACAAAATAATCTAGACTTTACCCAAAAACTGTTCAATTTATTTTATACACACGAGGCTGGTGACACAATGGCTCATCCACAATGTATATATCTGCCGCGGACAAACAAACTAACAAACAGACAAATGAACGTAAAAATTGTGTCTTTGTGAGGGAAATTGGACAGTGGTGAATTGAAACAGAAACAGTGAACGAACCTACTGGCGTGAAAGTGTTGTAACAAGCGGGACATTATTGAAGAGTTATATCGGAGGAAGTGGGTGAAGAAAATGTATGTGTGTTAACTGCGTCACCGATAAGGGCAAATGGTTTCAGTCTCAATAAACAAGAATTTACAGATGCCAATGCTCTAAGGTACGGTAGGCCAGTAGAAGGTTTGCCCTCCCAATGCGTGTGTGGCTCTTCCTATGACCTCGATCACGCCATGGTGTGCAAGAAAGGGGGCTTCATATGCATGAGGCATGACGAAGTAAGGGATCCCACAGCAAATATGTTGAAGGAAATCTGCCGTGATGTCAGGGTAGAACCGACCCTCCTTCCATTGGACGATGAGATCTTCCATCATAGGACTTCAAACACATGCAACGAAGCCCGTGGTGACGTCAGTGCTCGAGGATTCTGGACGCGGGGACAGCGAGCCTTCTTCGACATCAGAATTTTTTATCCCATGACCGTATGTCACCGTAACTTAGCTCTCGATGCTGCACACAGGAGGAACGAGAACGACAAGATAAGAGGATACGAGGAGAGAATTCAGAACGTTGATCAAGGCAGCTTCACTCCTCTAGTGTTCACAACCTCTGGTGGGATGGGACCAAATGCAAAATGCTTCTACGCCAGACTCGCGGAGGTGATATCCGAACAGAAGCAGCAGCCCAGAAGTTATGTTACAGCCTGGATGAGATGTCGACTGTTCTTCTCTCTCCTTCGGTCGGCTTTGCTCTGCCTCAGGGGAACGAGAGCATCGGCCCCTAAGCCGACAACAGCTGCAGATATTGACTATGAGGCTACAGTCACTGAATGCCGCATAGATCTGCGGCTCAACTAACTCAACACAGCTAGGGTAGCTACTTATGTATTAAGATAGTTAATATTAAGGTAATAAAATGGTGGCGAAGGTGTGGCTGTAAGGGGAGGATGGAGGCCATTTTAATAAAAACAAAAAAAAACAAATAGTAGTGGTAGTAGTATTAGTAAAAGTAATAATTAATACAACAACACAATAATAATAACACAAACAAACAACAACAACAATAATAATAATAATAATAATAATAATAATAATAATAATAATAATAATATTAATAATAATAATAATAATAGCGTCGGGTGGTACACAGTCTTACCCATAAACTCTTGAAAAGTTTCTACCCTAAAAGTCCGCTGGTGTAAATTTTTTGTATCAAAGTTTGGAGCATGGAATGGGAACGGCGTCTCTACTCCCCTGCCCTCCCTCTCCCCAGGTTGGAGGTGTCCTCATCACGACACAGGTAAAATTTATAAACATAAGCTCTCATAGTGTTCTGTCTGGCGGAAAGTCAAACTCTACATGAATGCGAGATGTGTGTGTGTGTGTGCGTGCGTGCGTGCGTGGCCAGGTAACTAGGGATGGTACAGGTGGTCGTCTTACTCACTAGTCACGTTTCGCTGATTTTAAATAATTGATTTTACGACAAGTTACGTCTGCGAAAAATTTGTTTGCGACAATTGAATACTGCAGCTGAATGATTTTTTTTTTGCAGAATTACGTTATAAGAATTTGCAGTAAACCCTCTCAATACCGAACTTCTCAATAAAGTAATGGCTACAGTAAACACCTCTCAATAACGGACTTTTCAATAACGGATATTCTCAATAACGGAATCCTCCCAATAACGGACAGGTCTTGCAAGAATTAAGTCCGGTTAAAAGAAAATATAAGTTGGCTGTTTATTTAGTTTCTCAGGTAAATTATCGGCTGTGTGAGTTATAGTCCAAGACATTTACATTCAACTGAATTCCATTTAACCACGAGTCCAAATCTCTTCCCCCAGACAGTTCCTTCGCCGTCGAGTGGGTGTTGTGTCAGTGCCAAGTCTCCCTGTCCTCCAGCTGGCTCCTGGGAGACGCTAGCGGCCTCCTCCAGTCTCCTCCTCCACGCCCCGTCTCACCTTGTTATCCGCCTCACTGAAAATCTCTCATGGCAGGGGTAGGGGGTGGTGAGGTGGGGAGGGGTGGGGGTGGGGAGGGGTGGGGGTGGGGAGGGGTGGGGGTGGTGAGGTGGGGGGTGGTGAGGTGGGGAGGGGTGGGGGTGGTGAGGTGGGGAGGGGTGGTGAGGTGGGGAGGGGTGAGGGAGGGAATGTGGGGGACGGGTGAGAGGGAAGGAAAGGGTGAGAGGGGGAAGGATAAGGGGGGGGGTGACGGGGGTGAGGGGGAGCTACCAGTGTTGGGGGAGGGCATGGAAGAGGGGTGAGGGAGGGAAGAGGAGGAGGAGGAGGAGCAGATATCTGACTCCTCCTCCTCCTCGTTTGATAAAGGGTATTCCAGCCTTCGGCTCGTCCTTGATAGTGGGTCTTATCTGAGGTGGTCCTTCAAGTTGGTCCTCGAGTCCTCCACATTCCTTTACCTTCCTGTTACGTTGTCAAGTAACTCAAAGTGATTGTTACTTTTGATAATCTGAGGAACTGATTTGTTTTTTTTTCTTAAGCAAAATGGTTAAATAAAAGCATTAAGTTGTAGCCAATAAGATTTCTGTATCTACAACAGCAACTAGAGGAGGAGGAGGAGGAGGAGGAGGAGGGGGGGGAGGAGAAGGAAGAGAGGAAGGAGGAGCAGCAAGAGGAAGAAAAACTAGAGAAATTCTTCCTCCTTTTCAATGGTTGGTTGTGTCCACTTGGCAGACATTGACACACAGACTGTACAAATAACTACCACAGGACCCGGGGACGATGCTGTGACCCGGCAGCTGGTGTGACCCGGCTACACACACACACATACACACACACACACACTACCCACAAGAGAGAGAAGGACCCACATTCACCCACCATCCCCCCACACACAAAAGAGGACGAACACCCACCCCACACCCACAAGACACACACACACACACCCACCTTTCAGTATTGCATCACCCACAAACAGCTTCCCAGTTAGGTCAGCCGCCTGGTCCTTGAAGATGCGAGAAATGAGGATGGGTAACTTGTGCTCAGAGCCGCCCTTAATGCTCAGTCCCAGGCCAGAGTTACGTTGACGGATCACCTTCACTCGCCGGATCTGTGAGCGGAGAGAGAGAGTGGATCAGTAACTGGTTAGGTTATGGTCACAGGTTTAGTAGGTTAGGTTAAGTTAGGTCAAGTTAGAGTATTTAATCATCTGGAGAAATAACTTAGGGTGTCTAATATTCAGGTGATCCAATAACTATACATACTAATGGATATATTTGTATACATAGCAAGTAAATAATACATAGATGACGTGAGTATACATGATTGACTTTCTCTGCCGGATTTATACAAGAAAGAGACAGACAGACAGACAGACAGAGAAGTTATATCACGGGAGAGGAAGAAGAAAACTGACAGATTTCATGTTGCCGGATGTAAATAGTAATAACGGGACTCAGACGACACCCTCGCCGGCTCTGTCAGACACCCACTGCCGGATGTAAAAAAAAACCCAAGGGACCATAAACTGCCGGATACAAGTCTGATCCGTAGGTAAACCGGCCCGAGACTCGAGATCCGGCCCGAGACTCGAGATCCGGCCCGAGACACCTAGACGGTTCCTTCGCCTTCCCCATCTGGCCCAGTCGCCAGATGTAGGGGATAAAGGAAGAAAATGCCGGACGTGAGTTGCCGGATATGTATATATGTCAGAGAGAGAGAGAGAGAGAGAGAGAGAGAGAGAGAGAGAGAGAGAGAGAGAGAGAGAGAGAGAGAGAGAGAGAGAGAGAGTACCACAACAGACTCTCGGTATTATATGCGGCAGAGGTAAGGATAATTTGCGGTGGATTTAGCTGTTTCTGAGGACATTATTTATAAGAGTGGTGGGGGGAAGGAGGGAAGGAAGGAGGAAGAGGCTGGTGGTGAGGAAGGGAGGGAGGAGAAGGAAGACTGGTGAGGGTTGTTGTGTTGTGGGTTAAGTTAAGTTAGGTGTTGTAGGTCAGGTTGTGTGGTGTTGTTATATCCTCCAGTGGAACACCTCGTCCTTGAGGCCCCGAGCACAACCTTGTCCTTATCTCAAACAATATCGTCTCTTGAACCACACATTGAAGGTCTCTCTCTCGACGTAAATGGATCGCCCTCCAAGCTGGAGAATTAGATCCTCCTCCTCGATGCTGCTCCTTAAGCTAGAAGGATATCTCTCCTTACTTCCTGTCCCTCTCCCTCTCTCCTTCCCTTCCTACTCTCCCTCACTGCCACCCTCCCTCCTTACTCACCCTCCTCCTCCCTCTCCCTGCACTTAAACTAGAAAATAAAGTTTTTTCTCCTTTTAAAGATATAAGTTGAAAGAGTCGACGCGAGGGGTCTGGTGTGAGGGAGGGAGAGAAGGAGGGAGGAATGAAAGAGAGAGGGAAGGGGGAGTAGGAAACAAGGAGAGAGGTAAAGAAGGAAGAGAGAGAGAGAGAGAGAGAGAGAGAGAGAGAGAGAGAGAGAGAGAGAGAGAGAGAATTATGTGGTATTGGCAGGACAATAAAGGCGTGTTATCGTAGTCTTAAACAGTATTCAATGACCTTTACGTACACCACTGCTAACATAACACTGTTTACACCCCAACGGAGATTAGTCTAAGCGTTGTTATTAGTCAGTGGCAGAGTGTGTGGGGGGGGGGGGGTTAAGCTGGCAATGATGGGAGATAAAAAAAGCTTTGTTTGGCTCATCTGAAGCTTATAGACAGTCCAGCTTATTGCATCTGATGATTTAAACAAATTTTTTTCCTCTACATAATAATTGATTTATCTGTATGTGTGTGTGTGTGTGTGTGTGTGTCTGTTATGGTCTGTCTGACTGTCGTTCTCTCTCTCTCTCTCTCTCTCTCTCTCTCTCTCTCTCTCTCCAGGTGTTGTTTCCGTCGGTAGTGTAACAACAGAGAGTAAATTGAAGTGAAACGACAAAGGAAAAATGTCTCTTTGCTTCACTAACACAGCGTTACTACCCTGATGTTTTGGGTCCAGTTTTGTGGGGTGGGGTGGGGCGGGGTGGGGTGGGAGATGTTGTGGGCGTCTAAAATGTTATTGCAAAATTTTATTGTTGGTTGTTTTGAAGTTTTATGAGGCAATCAATGTATTTCTCTGTGTGGTTTATTTATATTTGATGGGACATACACACGCAGACCACTAAAGCTCCCTCATACCTGTGGACGAGTTACTGCACCACCTGTTACCTGTTCAACACCTGAGTGCACCTGGCCTACGTGACCTCACACAGAAGAGCAAGAGACCAGCCCCTGCAATCTACTGTAAACATTGATTTATAGGTTCATTTGATGTTTCTTTTCCCCATTGTAGTGAAAACTTTTATTAAACTAACCCCCCCCCCCCCGTGTCACTCTAGGTAGTAAGTCCTTTCTGTCTGACTGTCAACACACCATCATAAACGACGACCACCACGACTGTCTAACTGTGTGACTGTCATCTTTAACCATCACCAGACCAGCTCTTCAACCAGTCTTCCTTGTCCTTATCAGACAAAAACCTATTAAAGTCTCCACTCTCCCTGACACACACACACACACACACACACTGGAGGACCCGGCCAAGATCTGTCACTTTAAAATGGGAGTTTCCGTCTGGTAGAACTGGGATGCTGTCACCATGTTCCTGGGGAGTATTTTTGAACCTCGGTCGAGACAAGGAGTGAGGGAAGGGGTTGTGGGAGGAGTGAAGGGGAAGTTGGGGAAGGGTTAGGGAAGGGTTAGGGAAGGGTTAGGGATGGGGTTAGGGAAAGGAAGAAGGAGGTACGGGGGTGGTGGAGAGTTTAAATGGAGGGGAAGGGGTTGAGAGAAAGGGTTAAGAGAAAGGGTTAGGTCAGGTTAGGATACGTCAGGTCAGATCAGGTCAGGTGTGAGACAGAAGACATGGAAGGTAATTGATGAAGATGTAGGAGGAGGGATGATGGTAGTGAAGGAGGAGGAGGAGGGATGATGGTAGTGAAGGAGGAGGAGGAGGGATGATGGTAGTGAAGGAGGAGGAGGGATGTATTGACCTGCTACTGCGCCTCCTTCGGTAACACAGTTGGGGGGGGGGGTGAGGGGCGTCTCTATATATCTTACTAAAAATTGATATATTAAATTAGAAGAACTTTGGTTGTAAGAGGAAAAATTACCCGAGGATTTTTGTGTATTTTTTTTTATTCAATATTATTTTTATTTAATATTTTACTCCATTTTATTTGCTTTTTTTATTTTGTTTTTATTTGGTTTTATTTTATTTCATTTCCTATTTATTTTATTTATTTTTTTATCTTTAAGAATAATTATACTTAAGGAATAAAATTAGTACAATATTTCCTTCCAATAATCACTATATAAGGCTCGGGGGTGGAGGGGGGCGGGGGAGGGGGGAGGGAAGGGGGAGGGGCGGAGGAAGGGGGAGGGGAAGGGAAGGGGAAGGGAAAGGGAAGGGGGAGGGGAAGGGGGAGGGGCGGAGGGGAAGGGGAGGGGAAGGGGGAGGGGAAGGGGAGGGGCGGAGGAAGGGGGAGGGGGAGGGGGAGGGGGAGGGGGAGGGGGGAGGGGGAGGGGCGGAGGGGAAGGGGGATGGGAAGGGGGAGGGAAAAAAATATACTCCTCAAAAATGTTATAGAATCAATACGACTTTGTGAGCTGACAGTAAACTTGAGAGGAGTTAGCTGTAGTGGAGGCAGGAGGCGTAACAAGGGGAGAAATAGCTGAGTCTACCATTTGGTGAGAGAGAGAGAGAGAGAGAGAGAGAGAGAGAGAGAGAGAGAGAGAGAGAGAGAGAGAGAGAGAGAAGTGAACAGGTAGGAAGCTTGTGGGGGCTGATCGCTCCACCAGAGTTTTTCAGAGAGAATAAAATGTTGGCAGTGAAATACAGAATAATATTTACTCTCCTGGAAACCAAACCTGACCTGACCTGACCTGACCTGACCTGACCTGACCTGACCAAACTTTACCTGACCTGACCTGACCTAACCTGACCTAACCTAACCTGACCAACTTACTGACCTGACTAACCTAACCTAACCTGACCTGAACTGACCTAACCTGACTTAACCTAACCATTACCCCCCCCCCCCCCCCAGGAGTGGACGCAAAGTTAATAGTGTTGATATTCATGCTAATTGCCTCATAATCTTTAATGACTCTCGGTAATTAATGGTTTGGTGAGTTAACAGTATTACCTGTACCCACCGTGTTTACCATTAAGATATTACTTCACTGTAACATAACTAATGCCTTCACTGTAACATAACTAATGCCTTCACTGTAACATAACTAATGCCTTCACTGTAACATAACTAATGCCTTCACTGTAACATAACTAATGCCTTCACTGTAACATAACTAATGCCTTCACTGTAACATAACTAATGCCTTCACTGTAACATAACTAATGCCTTCACTGTAACATAACTAATGCCTTCACTGTAACATAACTAATGCCTTCACTGTAACATAACTAATGCCTTCACTGTAACATAACTAATGCCTTCACTGTAACATAACTAATGCCTTCACTGTAACATAACTAATGCCTTCACTGTAACATAACTAATGCCTTCACTGTAACATAACTAATGCCTTCACTGTAACATAACTAATGCCTTCACTGTAACATAACTAATGCCTTCACTGTAACATAACTAATGCCTTCACTGTAACATAACTAATGCCTTCACTGTAACATAACTAATGCCTTCACTGTAACATAACTAATGCCTTCACTGTAACATAACTAATGCCTTCACTGTAACATAACTAATGCCTTCACTGTAACATAACTAATGCCTTCACTGTAACATAACTAATGCCTTCACTGTAACATAACTAATGCCTTCACTGTAACATAACTAATGCCTTCACTGTAACATAACTAATGCCTTCACTGTAACATAACTAATGCCTTCACTGTAACATAACTAATGCCTTCACTGTAACATAACTAATGCCTTCACTGTAACATAACTAATGCCTTCATTGCTTCCATTAATTTTCCTTAAATGGACAAAAAAAATCAAATGTTCGTGACTTTTAGTTCCAATAACCACAAAAAAAATGTTTCTTCGTAAATATTCCCCCAAAATGTTGAAATGTTTCCTGTTTCATTACCGGCAGCTGATGACCAAACACACCTCAATTATGAAGACCAACCAAAATAGCCGGCCTTCACTGTCACACATAGCTATCCGGCCTTCACTGCCCACACAGCTATCCGGCCTTCACTGCCACACAGCTATCCGGCCTTCACTGCCACACAGCTATCCGGCCTTCACTGCCACACATAGCTATCCGGCCTTCACTGCCCACACAGCTATCCGGCCTTCACTGCCACACATAGCTATCCGGCCTTCACTGCCACACATAGCTATCCGGCCTTCACTGCCACACAGCTATCCGGCCTTCACTGCCCACACAGCTATCCGGCCGAGAATTGAATTTTTCCCTGCGTAGCTAACATCCCAGGCGAGCAAGAATAATAAATGGGAATAACTGGGAATAGACTGGGAATAAACTTGGAATAGACTGGGAATAAACTTGGAATAGACTGGGAATAAACTTGGAAGATGAAAAAACTGAATAGGGGAATAAACTGAATAGACGAAATAAGCTGGATAGACTGGAATAATGGATAGTGGATAACTTGGATAACAGAATAACTAGTGATATGGGTAACATGGAAACTAGGAATAAACAAGAATAACTAAGAATAGATTGGGAATAACTAGGAATAAACTGGAAATAACTAGGAACAGCTATTAACACGGTAAACTTCACCCCAAAACCGACTGTGATGTACAACCCGGGTAAGAGAACTATCACTAGCTAGTCTACGGACCTGGCCCACCCTAGTCTACGGACCTGGCCCACCCTAGTCTACGGACCTGGCCCACTCTAGTCTACGGACCTGGCCCACCCTAGTCTACGGACCTGGCCCACCCACATTCAACCACAACAACTGTTATAGTAAAAGAGACGACAATATTTAAAGGTAACTAATATTGACTTAATTCACACTCCAATGTTATCCCTCTCGCTACTACCCCTCTCACCACTACTACACCAACACTACTACTACCCCTCTCACCACTACTACCCCACTCACCACTACTACCCCTCTCACCACTACTACCCCTCTCACCACTACTACCCCTCTCATCACTACTACCCCTCTCACCACTACTACCCCTCTCACCATTACTACACCAACACTACTACCCCTCTCACCACTACTACCCCACTCACCACTACTACCCCTCTCACCACTACCATCCACCACCATTACCCAATACTAATACCACTCCACCATCACCACCACTACTACCCACACTACTCCACCACCACCACCACCCCTCCCAACAACACCACTCCCTACCACAACTACCCCAACTCTACCGCCCACACCCCACTACCCCCCCACACCCCCACTACCGCCCACACCCCACTACCCCACCACTACCCCCCCCCACACCCCACCACTACCCCCCACTACCCCCCTCTCTGCCCTCGGTGTCACCATTATCTCTCATCAAGATAAGGGAAAAACGACAACACATTTAGACCAACAATATGAGGCAATAATTCCTTGGTGTTGGTGGTGTGCAGCTGCTGTGGTGGTGTGCAGCTGTTGTGGTGGTGTGCAGCTGCTGTGGTGGTGTGCAGCTGCTGTGGTGGTGTGCAGCTGTTGTGGTGGTGTGCAGCTGCTGTGGTGGTGTGCAGCTGCTGTGGTGCTACTGTGACCTACTGCTGCTGTTGTGCTGTTATTGTGATAGTTGTAATGTGTGTGTGGTGTGGTGATGGTGGTGTGGTGGGTGTGTGGTGATGTGGTGTGGTGATGGTGGTGTGGTGGGTGTGTGGTGGTGTGGTGTGTGGCGGTGTGGGTGTGGTGATGGTGGTGTGGTGTGTGGTGGTGTGGTGTGTGTGGTGATGGTGGTGTGGTGGTGTGGTGTGTGGCGGTGTGGGTGTGGTTATATTGGGCTTGACAGACAGACAGACAGACAGACAGACAGCCAATAATGAGAGCCGTTAACTGGTGATCGGGGCGGGTATGGCTCATAGCGGGTGGCGAGGCAGAGTGGGTGGCAAGGGAAGGTGGGTGGTGAGGGAGGGCAGGTGGCGAGGAAGGATGGGTGGCGAGGGAGGGTTGGGTGGCGAGGGAAGGTGGGTGGTGAGGGAGGGCAGGTGGCGAGGAAGGATGGGTGGCGAGGGAGGGCAGGTGGCAAGGGTGGGCTGGGTGGCGAGGGAGGGTTGGGTGGCGAGGGAAGGTGGGTGGTGAGGGAGGGCAGGTGGCAAGGGTGGGCTGGGTGGCGAGGGTGGGTTGGGTGGCGAGGGAAGGTGGGTGGTGAGGGAGGGCTGGGTGGCAAGGGTGGGCTGGGTGGCGAGGGAGGGCGGGTGGCGAGACAGAGAGGGTGGCGAGGATCGATACACCATGGACAGTGATCACCTGACCAATTACCACAGCATCACACCTGACACCTGCCCTGACTACCACACCTGCTGACACTGACCATCCCACCTGCTGACAATGATCATGACACCTGCTGACATCTACTCTGACTACCACACCTGCTGACACTGACCATCACACCTGCTGACAATGATCATAACACCTGCTGACACTGACCATACACCTGCTGACAATGACAATCACACCTGCTGACACTGACCATCCCACCTGCTGACACCGACCATCACACCTGCTGACACCTGCTCTGACTATCACACCTGCTGACACTGACCATCACACCTGCTGACACTGACCATCCCACCTGAAGGATGGAGGAAGTGACCAATGGTAGCTAACACAGCCACTCGTTGTCGTCTGCCAATCAGAACGTATTATAACTTCAGTGACGTCAATACTGAACTTAGCCAATCAAGACGTATAACTTCAGTGACGCCAATACTAAAGTCAGCCAATGAATACGTATTTTAACTAATGACGTCAATACTGAAGTCAGCCAATCAAGACGTATTATAACTTTAATGACGTCAATACTGAAGTCAGCCAATCAAGATGTATTATAACTTTAATGACGTCAATACTCAAGTAAGCCAATCAAGATGTACAGTATTTTAACTAGTGACGTCAATACTAAAGTCAGCCAATTAAGACGTCCCTGAGCCACTAATGACCACCTGCAGGAGCCAGACTAATGAGGGGAGACGGAAGGGCGTGTGTTACTAGCTCAAAGTCTAATTAGGTGATCCACTACACACGCCTTTGTCTGGCTGGTGCAGTAGCTTGTCCTGAGGGGTGGTTGAGGGGGGGAGGGAGGGAGGGAGGGAGGTGGGGATGGAGGGAGGGAGGTGGGGATGGAGGGAGGGAAGGAAGAAAAGAAAGACGGAAAGGAAAAAGGATGGGAGGAAGGAAGGAAGGAAGGATGGGAGGGAGGGAGGGAGGGAGGGAGGGAGGGAGGGAGGAAGGAAGGATGGGAAGGAGGGAGGGAGTAATGATACCCAGAAAATTCTCCTCCTTAAACTTGAGACGAAGCCAATATAGGAGACACTGATGGGAGACAGGTAATGAGACACTGATGGGAGACAGGTAATGAGACACTGATGGGAGACAGGTAATGAGACACAGGTGATGGGAGACAGGTAATGAGACACTGATGGGAGACAGGTAATGAGACACTGATGGGAGACAGGTAATGAGACACTGATGGGAGACAGGTAATGAGACACAGGTGATGGGAGACAGGTAATGAGACACAGGTGATGTGGACAGGTAATGAGACACTGATGGGAGACAGGTAATGAGACACAGGTGATGGGAAACAGATGTAAAACACAAAATAAAGAGAATAAAGAGATGGCTAACAAGATGGAAGAATGATGAGTGAGTGAGTGAGTTAAGACGACCACCACTACCATTACCTGTAACACAAACCTGAACAAACTTCACCATTAAACAAAAGTAAAACTGAAACACAACCAAACTCTTATAACTTTCCCTGAAACTAGTACCCTAAGATCGATTCCCCTTCTGTCATCAACAACCTGTCCTCTCGTCACCCTGGTTCCCGGCAACGTACGCTATAACAAACATGGCTCCCGGTAACGTACGCTATAACAAACATGGCTCCCGGTAACGTACGCTATAACAAACATGGCTCCCGGCAACGTACGCTATAACAAACATGGCTCCCGGTAACGTACGCTATAACAAACATGGCTCCCGGCAACGTACGCTATAACAAACATGGCTCCCGGTAACGTACGCTATAACAAACATGGCTCCCGGTAACGTACGCTATAACAAACATGGCTCCCGGTAACGTACGCTATAACAAACATGGCTCCCGGTAACGTACGCTATAACAAACATGGCTCCCGGTAACGTACGCTATAACAAACATGGCTCCCGGTAACGTACGCTATATCAAACATGGCTCCCGGCAACGTACGCTATAACAAACATGGCTCCCGGTAACGTACGCTATAACAAACATGGCTCCCGGTAACGTACGCTATATCAAACATGGCTCCCGGCAACGTACGCTATAACAAACATGGCTCCCGGTAACGTACGCTATAACAAACATGGCTCCCGGTAACGTACGCTATAACAAACATGGCTCCCGGTAACGTACGCTATAACAAACATGGCTCCCGGTAACGTACGCTCAAACAAACATGGCTCCCGGCAACGTACGCTATAACAAACATGGCTCCCGGTAACGTACGCTATAACAAACATGGCTCCCGGTAACGTACGCTATAACAAACATGGCTCCCGGTAACGTACGCTATAACAAACATGGCTCCCGGTAACGTACGCTATAACAAACATGGCTCCCGGTAACGTACGCTATAACAAACATGGCTCCCGGTAACGTACGCTATAACAAACATGGCTCCCGGTAACGTACGCTATAACAAACATGGCTCCCGGTAACGTACGCTATAACAAACATGGCTCCCGGTAACGTACGCTATAACAAACATGGCTCCCGGTAACGTACGCTATAACAAACATCATTATAATTAGGACCTTAACCTCATGCCCTGAAGGTCTTGAGGAAAAATAAATAAACTCTATATTTCCATCACTCCCGCGGCAGTGAATTTCCTCCTGAGTAAGATGAGTAATTTCCCCACTGTCTTGTTCAGGATGTTCAATATAAGATTTCCTAGATTGAGTATTGGTTAAAGGATTATCTAATTGTATATATCACCTGTATGGTTAATAGGTGTGTGTGTGTGTGTGTGTGTGTGTGTGTGTGTGTGTGTGTGTCCATGAAAATACGTGAATCAGAACAGAAAATTATAAAAAGGTGAACAGATATTTTTAACAGCATTAATGGCTAAGTATAGCATGTGTTAAGAAGGTTGACAGACAGACAGACAGTGAAGGAAAGTCTACGTCAAAGGCTGTGTAATATTACTAGTGTAATATATTAATAAATGAGGTATTAAGAATGTGAGTAATGGAAAGGTGCGTGAGTGTAGGTAATAATGATATGCTAATGGCAGGTAAGACAGGTGATGATGGGTTAATCTCTCTCTCTCTCTCTCTCTCTCTCTCTCTCTCTCTCTCTCTCTCTCTCTCTTAACTTGAATATTGATGCAGCTTCACCAACCAGCCAAGCGTGATCTAAAAATTCCTAACCCCATCCCCCCACCTATCATCTTTCCACCTACCATCCCCCCACCTACCTTCCCCCCCACCTACTTATAAAACATAGGTAGTCTCATCCAGCTCTCAGTGTGTGAATAATAATCAGGAATCAAAGGAAATGGTTGGCAGTTTCTGGGGGGAGGGGAGGGGGGGAGGGAGGGGGGGAGGGCGGGGCGGGGGGGGGAGGGGGAGGGGGAGGGGGAGGGGAGATATTCCGCCAACACAAACTAGAACGTCGTTGCAAAAATCCAGAAATAATGTGTATATATTCTTTCATGGTTAAATTAATATAGATAGCTGTGATAGTTTCAGGGTTCATGGATCTATAATTATTTATTATCAGTGGATATTATTTTCCCTCTTGAATATTGTGAAATTTACGAGATATTTCTTAAAAGTGGAAGATGTTGTAGATTTCAGCGGCGTGTGTTGCATCCTGCCTCAGAGCGTAACCAAAGTTCTCATATTTTACTGATAAACATTTATAAGACTGGTAGAGATTTCTTCTTGGCTCGTAAGCTTAAGAATGCTCTGTTAACTTTGGGATATTCTCAACAAATTTTTCTTTTCAACCACCAAATGCAAATCTGGTAAAGGAACACGAAAAAAACGTATTGGAATTTACTTAAGAACGGCAACTTGGAGGCGGATTTACAAAACGGATTCACAAAAACGACAACAAGACTATAATCCGACTTCAAGCACGAACGGAGGAACACTGAGTCATCTAAAAACAAACAAGTTATCGTTAAGTGATGCTGCCAGGTGTATAGCCGGGACTTACTGAACGTAAACAAAAGATTTCTTGTGTGGTCACGAACGCAAGGTGGGTTAAGTTAGATTAGGTTAGGTTAAAGTCAATATACTGTGTAGGCTATGCTCTTCTCCTCCATCCAAGCACCCCCTTCTCTTTCTCCCACAGCACCCTCCTCTCTCCCCCAGCAACCCCTCTCTCTCCCCCCCAGCAACCTCTCTCTCTCCCCCAACACCCTCTCTCTCTCTCTCTCCCCAGCACCTCTCTCTCCCCCAGCACCTCTCTCTCTCCCCCAGCACCCCTGTCTCTCTCTCTCTCTCTCCCCAGCACCTCTCTCTCTCCCCCAGCACCCCTCTCTCTCCCCTAGCACCCCTCTCTCTCCCCCAGCACCCCTCTCTCTCCCCCAGCACCCTCCTCTCTCCCCCAGCACCCCCCTCTTCAGCCTCCTTCCAACACCTTTACATAATACATAACAAAAGCGATTAAGAGAGAATCCCAGAGTCTTTGTTGACACTATTCCCAGGTGTTGGACGCGAAGGTGTGCGGTGTCTACAGATTCTCGGACTTACAAATCAAGACCATTTATAGTTATTGGACTTGGAGGGAAAATATGGGACGTTTTGTGTGATTTAAGGACCGTAAATTTAGGTTTATGAGGAGAGCTGTTGAGTTAAAAGGTTCAACAGAGATATTTAGAGAATTTATGTATATGTTGAAAAGTTATAATAATATTTTGTCTGATTTTTCGATTATATATATGACGCAAGAATATTTTATGATGGTTTGTGTGAAGCTTATTGACAGACAGACAGACTAGAAACAGAGACACACAGACAACACACACACGCGCGCGCAATACAATATAGGAAGAAAATTAGAAGCTTATAAACCTGACCTAGATATCAGAACACATAACAATAATAAGACCTTTCACACACACACACAACAGCGCCTCTAGCGTACCTGCATCCACTTACCTACACTCCTCCTACCTCTCTCAGCATCGCAGAACAATACACTGTTGACAATCCTACACAAAACATCCTAGGGCATCCTGTTTCCACTTACTGAAATATTACGAAAACAAGAGGACGGAAAGAGCTATTGTGAAACCTCTATATAACGGACTTTTCTCTCTCTCTATATATATACTCCGTTAGATCCAGGTTTCATTTCAGATCTATGGACCCTCGATATAACAGACTTCTGTATATATAATCCCTTAGATGGGGGGGGGGGGGTTTCATATCTAACGGACCCTCTATATAACGAACTCTCATCTCCTCCTCATCTTCTTTCCCCAGGCCAAGCACTAAACTCCCTCCCGTTAATCTTTTTCTCAGTCAATTTACCTTTTTTTAATTGTCTAAAATCTAATCATTTCTTACTTAAACTTTGGTGTAAAATGATTAAGTTTCCCCTCCTCATCTCCTCGTTTTCTTTGGTTTATATTTTTTCACGTTTTCTCTTTCATGCAACTATGTTTTCTCTGCCTTATTTTCGACGTTTTCTTCTCATATTAATTTTTCATGGAGTGTTTTCATTGCTTAATAAATCACGGGGAAAAGTTTGCGGGGTGTGGGTGGGTGCGGGCGGTTGTGGGTGGGTGCGGGCGGTTGTAGGCGGGGGTGTGTGTGTGTGTGTGGGTGGGTGTGGGCGGTTGTAGGCGGGTGTAGGCTAGTGTTGGAGTGTTTTAATTACCACCTACCTCTTCATGCACTTTTCTAAGGAGGTCTGAAGAGGGAAAATAAATTGGTATTTATATTGCGAGAACCATTAAGGGTGTATTGTGATGTTTACTGACGAGGAAAATTACCTCTCTCTCTCTCTCTCTCTCTCTCTCTCATTCCTTGTCCTCCTCCTTCCCTCCACCCTTCTCTCTCATACCTTGTCTTCCTCCCTTCATCATCCTCCTCCTCCCATATTAAGAGGTGGCAGCGGCATCCTATCTGGTTATACCGTAACTCCAGTATTTATTAGGCAGGTGAGACAGGTGAGGCCCCCCCCTCCCTCACAGGCTAGGTTAGGTTAGGTTAGGTTAGGTTAGGTGTCTACTGGGGAAATATGCTTGTCAACACAGCCATAGTGAAGCAGGACACACACAACCTTCACACATAAATATTTTAAGCTAAGAGCCTCTCACAGCTATAATACTGCTGTTGTAAAGCTGTCACAGCTACGACAGTCTGGCTTTATGGTAGCCGTTAGCTTAGTGTTGCACCAAGCTAAGATATAATAGCTGGGTGATGTACCAAGTTAAGATACGGTACACGGCTGGGGTGATGTACCGAGCTAAGACACGGTACATGGCCGGGGTACAAGGAATGGTCTGGTCTTGTAACATAAACTGTAATAGGACCATAAACCAGACACTGACTTATCCGTGTTATGTAATATGTTAATTATACGAGGAGTGAGACTTGTGACTGACGGGAACAACGAAAGCTGTCAACGAGTAGCAGATTTACTCATGGTAAGTAGTGGCTGTGTGAGGTCTTGACGCCGCAGCAGGAAGCAACATCATCTTCATCCTCCCAACGACATATATCAACAGAAATAACATTAATCTTCACCATCCAAAACAAAATAGATCGTCGTTTTCCCTGACAGCAACAACAGGAGGAGGCATCTCACTACACACCAGAACACCTCTTCTCGTTCCTCCCCCCAGCAGGTGTCCTCTACATATATCTTGAAAAGGAACAACAACAACAACAACAACAACAACAACAGCAATAATAACAACAACAGCCTCTCCCTGCTTTCTGTCTCCCTTTGTCCGCGTCACAGACCTGGAGAGGGCCGACGCCATTAAAGACGTCCCCGTGTGCTTCTGTAAAATGTTAATCCAGAATCCCGCGATGTTTGTTTCGTGTGGAATAATCAGCTGCCAAGATCTCTCTTCGCTCTTGTCTTCAGTGAGAGGGAAGTGGGCGAAGCGATAGTGTGGGAGGGGGACGGGTGGGAGGGGGATGGGTGGGAAGGGGACGGGTGGGAGGGGGACGGGTGGGAGAAGGAAGTGGGAGGGGGACGTGTGGGAGGAGGACGTGTGGGAGGGGGACGTGTGGGAGGGGGACGGGTGGGAAGGGGACGGGTGGGAAGGGGACGGGTGGGAAGGGGACGTGTGGGAAGGGGACGTGTGGGAAGGGGACGTGTGGGAAGGGGACGTGTGGGAGGGGGTCGTTTGGGAGGGGGACGTGTGGGAGGGGGACGTGTGGGAGGGGGTCGTGTGGGAGGGTTCGTGTGGGAGGGGGACGTGTGGGAGGGGGTCGTTTGGGATGGGGACGTGTGGGAGGGGGACGTGTGGGAGGGGGACGTGTGGGAGGGGGATGTGTGGGAGGGGGACGTGTGGGAAGGGGGACGTGTGGGAGGAGGACGTGTGGGAAGGGGGACGTGTGGGAAGGGGACGTGTGGGAAGGGGACGTGTGGGGAGGGTAACGTGTGGGGGGGAGACGTGTGGGAGGTTGACCGTGTGAGCGTGACGTGTCGTAGAGGGACGTGAGTAGGGCGGCAGATAGAGGGAGGGGAGGAGGGGGAGGGGCGCGTCTAACAAAAAGTGTTGACTCAGGGATAGCGCTAAAGAGAAGAGAAGAGAAGAAGAGAAGAGAAGAGAAGAGGGCCCATTATTACACAGTCCTGCTACAAGCTGTTCTACATAACAAAGGAATGACTGGCTGAGGGAGGGAGGATTGTGTCGTAGGACCAGGGTAAAGAGAGGAGCTACGCCACACTCTTCCTCTTCCTCCTCCGGCGAAGAGTGAGAGAGTGAAGGAGGTCATCAGTCATAGGCAAGCACCAAGGGTCATGGGGGGAGGGGAGGGGAGGGGAGGGGGAAGGGGAGGGGAGGGGAAGTGGAAGGGGAGGGGGAGGGAGGGGAGAGGGAGTGGAGGAAGGGAAGGGGAAGGGGAGAGGGTGGGGAGGAGGGGAAGGGGAGAGGGAGGGGAGGAGGGGAAGGGGAGAGGGAGGGGAGGAGGGGAAGGGGAGAGGGAGGGGAGGAGGGGGAAGAGGAAGGGGAGGGGAGGAGGGGGAAGGGGAAGGGGAGAGGGAGGAGGGGGAAGGGGAAGGGGAGAGGGAGGGGAGGAGGGGAAGGGGAGAGGGAGGGGAGGAGGGGAAGGGGAGAATCTATTACTACTGGGGAGGAGGAGGAGGGGGGAAGGAGGAAGGAAGAGGAGGAGGAGAAAAAATGTCAGTGCGTGAGTCTATCCGTACATGAATCTCCCCATACGTGTGTCTGTCCTTCACACCTGTCCCTCCCTCTATCACACCTGTTCCTCCCTCCCTCACACCTGTCCCTCCCTCCCTCTATCACACCTGTTCCTCCCTCCCTCTCTCACACCTGTCCCTTCCTCCCTCACACCTGTCCCTCCCTCCCTCACACCGGTCCCTCCCTCCCTCACACCTGACCTAACCTAACCTGACCTAACCTGACCTAACCTGACCTGACCCAACCTAACCTAACCTAACCTGAGGAAACACTGGCTCTTGTTACCTGTTTGTGTCTGATGGAATATTCTATGCGGAAGATTCACTGCACTGGTTTACAAGGGGTTCGTGTGTGTAGGGGGGGGGAGGTGTGTGTGTGTGTGGGGGGGGGGGGGAGGTGTGTGTGTGTGTGTGTGTGTGTGTGTGTGTGTGTGTGTGATCTTCAGGTGACCCAAACATACATACACACACATATATATAACAAACATAATGACTTTTGTTTATTCATGTTAAAAAAAACTTTAATCCTCGTATCAAAGATTAACAAAAAGCTGTGAGGAAGAGCCCGATTAAATTCTTTTATTTGATCTCACAAAATTACCCCCAAAAAATGTATCTTTTCATTTCCGTAGAGTTTTCTCCTCTAACAATAAAAAGGTAGTTATTTAAGCTCTTACACTGGAACACACACACACACACACACACACACACACACACACAAACACACACACACACACACATATATTCACGACCAGCTGTTGAGAGAGGTAGTGTGTGTGACGCCATAAACTGTAGTCGTATCTGCCAGCATTGAGTATATGACGACCTCACCCCTGACACACTACCCCCCACCCTGTCTCTCACCCTCAACGACCCCCCACCCCCACACACGACCCTTTCCCTCAGAGACCACCACAACACCCTTACTCGTGTGTGTGTGTGTGTGTGTGTGTTCCTTCACCATCAACCATTCTTCCGTATTTCTCTTTTATCAACTGTTATTCCTACATTTATCACCCAATAAATTACAGCTATTTTTTATTCAGCCTAAAAATATATTACAAAAAAAAAAATTATATAAATAAAATAAATTCCTCTTACCTTTCTCTACCTTAAGAACAAAATCAATTAATAAACAAGAATAAATTACAGGAATTTTGCCCCAGCTTATTATCATCCCTATGGCAACTCGTCCGTTCACCCATAACAAATTATTAAAAAAAAAAAAAAAGTCTGAAATTACTTAGCGGAAATTCTACCTCAGTTCACATATTTTTAAATCGTGTTCAAATTATCTATGCATAAGTTATACATATTTCTGCAGAAGTTATGTATTGGTATGTATATTTATGTATAAACGTGTGTGTGTGTGTGTGTGTGTGTGTGTGTGTGTGTCCTTTTCCATCTGCACATCTCACTAACACACACACACACACACACACACACACACACACACACACACACACACACACACACACACACACTCTCTTAACTCAATTTGGAGCTGGCTGGAAGTAATTAACAGGTAACCAAATTTAGAACAGGTAATATAAATCTATCAAAAATTACACCTGGTTTACGTGAGTTGTGTAATGAAGTAAAGTTAATGTTACCTGTAATTAATACCTGAGTTATTGTACAGGTATGAGAGGTGTGTCAGGTAAGGTGTCATATATACGCAATTTTGTCCCGGGTTAAAATTGATACTTATTATAACACTCAGAAATAGTGAAATCTCCATATACCGGATTTCGATTTAACGGATTAACCTAATTATATAGACTGTATATATAATCAGTTAATCCCTCTCCTATTGTCAGTTTAAAGGTTTCATATATAACGGGCTACCCTCCCTTCAATAGACGTTTCACTGTATCTAGGGAAAATAGAAATATATCCAAATATATGTATAAAAATAATTTGAAAATGTAAAAAAATGAAAAAAATATATGAAAATGTAATCAATAAAAACAAAAAAAATAAACCTTTGAGAATTTAAACCAAGTTACCAAAGTTTATTTCGTCCACATATAAACCAACATTAGTTTTAACCCTTTGGCCTAACGAACGATTCACCGCACTGCACGGGGGGGAGAAAGTGGAGGGAGAGTGGGGGAGAGAGGGGAGGGAGAGTGGGGGGGAGAGGGGAGATTGCAGAGAGGAGAGGGAGACTAGAAGAGGGAGAGAGGGAGAGAGGGAAAGGTGAAGATGGGTGAGTGTGATGTAGGAAAGGGTCTGAAGAGAGAGGAAGGGAGAGGTGGAGAGAGAGAGAGGAGGGGGAGAGGGAGAGGGCCTGGAGAGAGAGAGAGAAAGGTGAGAGAGATTGGTGAGAGGGAGGAGAGGGAAGGGAGTGGGGGGGGGGGGTGAACATGAAGCCGCAATAAGCATAGACTGTATATGTTCAGGAAGGCGGTGAATAGAACCAATTAACTAGGCTGTCAGTCCAGCCTGTTCACTTGGTCCAGCCGGGTCTCCAAAGCCGGATATGCCCACGTGCAGTATATTATATCCGGCCGGTCCCTGGTAACAACGACTCAATCCTAGCAGCCATATTGGACTCCTATTGGACTCGTTATTCACCCTGGACTCTTTCACTCGGCCATATTAGACCATCACTCAGCCATATTGGACTCTAATACTCGGCCCTATTGGACTCTTATTAGACTCGATATTCACCCTAGACTATCATTCCAAATTGGACTCCATCACTTAGCCATACTGGACTCATATTAGAGTCTTTTATTACCTTGGTACTCACCCTGGCATCTGGACCGTTAGCCTCGAGAGTCTTAGTGCTGATGACGAGTTGTTCCCGCTGGAGGACGAGTGAGTCTGAGGTGAGGATCAGCTTCATTGGTTGAGGCTTAGACTTGCCGTCACTCACGCTCACCAGCCCAGCGTGCATCTGTGGGGGAGGACGTGGGTTAGTACATGGGAGGACGTGGTTTAGTACATCGGAGGACGTGGTTTAGTACATGGGAGGACGTGGTTTAGTACATGGGAGGACGTGGTTTAGTACATGGGAGGACGTGGTTTAGTACATGGGAGGACGTGGTTTAGTACATGGGAGGACGTGGTTTAGTACATGGGAGGACGTGGTTTAGTACATCGGAGGACGTGGTTTAGTACATGGGAGGACGTGGTTTAGTACATGGGAGGACGTGGTTTAGTACATCGGAGGACGTGGTTTAGTACATGGGAGGACGTGGTTTAGTACATGGGAGGACGTGGTTTAGTACATGGGAGGACGTGGTTTAGTACATGGGAGGACGTGGTTTAGTACATGGGAGGACGTGGTTTAGTACATGGGAGGACGTGGTTTAGTACATCGGAGGACGTGGTTTAGTACATGGGAGGACGTGGTTTAGTACATGGGAGGACGTGGTTTAGTACATGAGAGGACGTGGTTTAGTACATGGGAGGACGTGGTTTAGTACATGGGAGGACGTGGCTTAGTACATGGGAGGACGTGGTTTAGTACATGGGAGGACGTGGTTTAGTACATGGGAGGACATTGGTGTGACGTAGGTGTACTCATAGCAAAAAATAGTATGTGGTGTTATGTGGTAGTACTGACAAAGAACACTTTAGTACATGGTAATACATAAATGAGTACATTTTAGTACATAGTGGTATATGACAGTACTTACCAAGAGTACATATAAGAATAGTACACCCAAATACCCACTAGTACAGAATTAGATAAGAACATTGCTAGAGTACATTATGGTGAGTATATATGAGGACACTGAGTACATCCCTGACCTCACAGTAAGACACGGTGGAGGAAGGTCTATTACATGTTGCATAGCTCTATCTTGTCACAAGCAGCCCATTGCATCAGGTTTATTGAGATGCAACAAGTCCGCGTCAATGATTGCAACAGCTGACGCTCTCCTCATGCACTACCAGTTGAATGTGGAGGAGGTACACATTCACCCAGCAACATCTACACATTCACTTAGAAACTGAACATTTACCTAGAAATACCTAAATCTCCGCCTGGAAATTATGTACATTCAACTACAAATATCTACACATTCACCTAAACCTACACATTCAACTAGAAAATCTACATATTCACCTCGCAACATATTCAATAACCCACAAACATTCACACATTCAGCAAGCAACTATCCCATGAAAAAGACACCTGGCCCAAACATACAACATACACTACACATACAACATACACTACACATACAACATACACTACACATACAACACTGCTAGCCACCACATACACTTGAGGGAGACAGCCTATAGACACAACACTCCACACCACATATATAATAACACATTCAACATACGGTACACACACCCTACACTCTCTCTCTCTCTCTCACACCGGGACAGACACCAGCCAAGTATAACCATCATTAAGGCAGGTTTTAGCGACACTGTGGCGGAACGAGATACAATTTACACAAGTTTGAGCCCTGAATTGAGCTCCAGAACGCGCTCAGTTGAGTCCGAAGAAGGCAGGAAGGCAGGAAGGGACTCTAAAGCTACTCAGCCTTGGACTCTTGGGTGATATGGTGAACTTGGACTCATAAAAAAATGGTATACAAATTGAGTCATCGAGATTGGACTCCGTTGTGGTCTTAAAGTGGACTCGAGCGACCTACATGGACTCAATAATGGACTCTGAGGGAGAAGTAGAAAGCAATAGGAAGCCACAAATGGACTTAATGGACTCGTGATTAGATGTATTGTGTGACGCCTCGGTAGACCGGTTCAGAGAGTAACATTGGAAGCGGATTCGACACGGGAATCTGATGTTGATATCTGACACACGAACACGCTGATAGGATGTTGATATCTGACACACGAACACGCTGATAGGATGTTGAGATATGACACACGAACTGCAAATCCACATCGGTGCATTAAAATCCACATAATCCACATCAATAAAATTAATCCACATCGACAAAATTAATCCACATCGAGAGTTAATCCACAAAGACCGATTAAATCACGGTTCTAACTCAGCTAAATCAAGATAGCTTTTAACTTTCCCTCCAGCCATGAACGGGGGATACTGGCCTATAATGGTCTCGGGGACTACTCTGAGTGGGTGTGTGAGAGGGACGAGGGAGTGGTGCGAGAGAGGGGAGTGATGTAGGCGTGTGAGAGGGACGAGGGAGTGGTACGAGAGAGGGAGTGATGTAGGCGTGTGAGAGGAGCGACGAGGGAGTGGTGCGAGAGAGGGGAGTGGTGTAGGCGTGTGAGAGAGACGAGGGAGTGGTACGAGAGAGGGAGTGATGTAGGCGTGTGAGAGGAGCGACGAGGGAGTGGTACGAGAGAGGGAGTGGTGTAGGCGTGTGAGAGGAGCGACGAGGGAGTGGTACGAGAGAGGGAGTGATGTAGGCGTGTGAGAGGGACGAGGGAGTGGTACGAGAAAGGGAGTGATGTAGGCGTGTGAGAGGAGCAGGGTAGCGGTGTGGGCGTGAGCGAGGGGAGGTGAGAGAGAACAGAGAGGGAGAATGATTAATGAGAGAAGGGGAGAGAGGGAGAGAACGTGTGTGTGGGCATAACAACCCTATTCATATGCATATTGCTTGAGCTTTGTTTGTTATTACAAGCAACTCAAAATTACCCTAAAATAACAAGGGGAAGCCGAGGTGATAAAGGCATGGACACTCCCGCCCCCCACCACAGTCAAAAGATAACACCTAATCGGCAACTCAGCGGTAGGGGGCGGGGCGTCGATCCAGCTGTGTTCGATGATTGGCTGTTGAAGAGATGACATCACTTTTATTATGACGTCATTGAATAGGGTATAATGTATAGTGGTAATTGTTCTTCATAACATCCTCAGTGTTTATTGTTGACTAAGATAATGCCTAACCGACAACTCCGCCAACCGGGTGTAGAGTGGGTGGGGAGTGGGTGTAGAGTGGGTGGGGAGGGGGATGGGGGGATGGGGGGGATACAGCTGTCCGATGATTGGTTGCCGTCGTGTTGACATCGACTACGCATTATGACGTCACCGGAGAGAATTATTTGTCGGGAGGAAATATTCTCGCTTAATGACGCCATTAACCTTCACTGTTGACACCTGGTGGAGTTAATAATGGCGTAATTAAGGATTTTCGCGGTTATGGACACCCTCACTTCATCACAACCCGGGATTATAAGCTTCTGGAGGCACTACCAATACGTTAATTACCTTTATCAATAACTGGATATTGAAACACCAAATTTACGCACTGAAATTATTTTTAACTTATAAGATATAGTTTAGACTTAATCATGTTTAGTTGTAGTTGTGATAGTTGTAGTTGTGATGGTTGTAGTTGTGATGGTTGTAGGTGTGATGGTTGTAGGTGTGATGGTTGTAGGTGTGATGGTTGTAGTTGTGATGGTTGTAGTTGTGATGGTTGTAGGTGTGATGGTTGTAGGTGTGATGGTTGTAGGTGTGATGGTTGTAGGTGTGATGGTTGTAGTTGTGATGGTTGTAGTTGTGATGGTTGTAGTTGTGATGGTTGTAGTTGTGATGGTTGTAGGTGTGATGGTTGTAGGTGTGATGGTTGTAGGTGTGATGGTTGTAGGTGTGATGGTTGTAGTTGTGATGGTTGTAGGTGTGATGGTTGTAGGTGTGATGGTTGTAGGTGTGATGGTTGTAGGTGTGATGGTTGTAGGTGTGATGGTTGTAGGTGTGATGGTTGTAGGTGTGATGGTTGTAGTTGTGATGGTTGTAGGTGTGATGGTTGTAGTTGTGATGGTTGTAGTTGTGATGGTTGTAGGTGTGATGGTTGTAGTTGTGATGGTTGTAGTTGTGATGGTTGTAGTTGTGATGGTTGTAGGTGTGATGGTTGTAGGTGTGATGGTTGTAGGTGTGATGGTTGTAGTTGTGATGGTTGTAGGTGTGATGGTTGTAGGTGTGATGGTTGTAGTTGTGATGGTTGTAGTTGTGATGGTTGTAGTTGTGATGGTTGTAGGTGTGATGGTTGTAGTTGTGATGGTTGTAGTTGTGATGGTTGTAGGTGTGATGGTTGTAGGTGTGATGGTTGTAGTTGTGATGGTTGTAGTTGTGATGGTTGTAGTTGTGATGGTTGTAGTTGTGATGGTTGTAGGTGTGATGGTTGTAGGTGTGATGGTTGTAGTTGTGATGGTTGTAGTTGTGATGGTTGTAGTTGTGATGGTTGTAGTTGTGATGGTTGTAGTTGTGATGGTTGTAGTTGTGATGGTTGTAGTTGTGATGGTTGTAGTTGTGATGGTTGTAGTTGTGATGGTTGTAGTTGTGATGGTTGTAGTTGTGATGGTTGTAGTTGTGATGGTTGTAGTTGTGATGGTTGTAGTTGTGATGGTTGTAGTTGTGATGGTTGTAGTTGTGATGGTTGTAGTTGTGATGGTTGTAGGTGTGATGGTTGTAGTTGTGATGGTTGTAGTTGTGATGGTTGTAGGTGTGATGGTTGTAGTTGTGATGGTTGTAGGTGTGATGGTTGTAGTTGTGATGGTTGTAGTTGTGATGGTTGTAGTTGTGATGGTTGTAGGTGTGATGGTTGTAGTTGTGATGGTTGTAGTTGTGATGGTTGTAGTTGTGATGGTTGTAGGTGTGATGGTTGTAGGTGTGATGGTTGTAGGTGTGATGGTTGTAGGTGTGATGGTTGTAGTTGTGATGGTTGTAGGTGTGATGGTTGTAGTTGTGATGGTTGTAGTTGTGATGGTTGTAGTTGTGATGGTTGTAGGTGTGATGGTTGTAGGTGTGATGGTTGTAGGTGTGATGGTTGTAGTTGTGATGGTTGTAGTTGTGATGGTTGTAGTTGTGATGGTTGTAGGTGTGATGGTTGTAGTTGTGATGGTTGTAGTTGTGATGGTTGTAGTTGTGATGGTTGTAGTTGTGATAGTATTATGAGGTGAAGGTCACAACTTATACTGCGTCATCATGATAGTTGACTAATACCAAAAATATATATTTATAAAAGTTTTATTTGACTATAAGAGAAATATTTCACATAAATCACTGTTCATTTCATATGCTGTCAACTTTGCATATCAATATTCAGTCAACACAAGTTCGTCAGCAAATTTGTCTCTCCTAAAATGTCCCAAATGAAATATATTTTAACTTGCATTTCTAGTGATTTATATTTTCTCACAAACAATAAAAAATAATCTAATAAGTGACCTTACTGTATATCAACAGGTAACCAATGAGCTAATTAAGACACCTGTACTCACCTTCAATCACCAGGTATCATAAGACACTCCTTTATCAATGGTGAATCACTCAACTAAACCATGTGTCATATATTCTCAACACAATTTGGTATAGATAATTTTTTGAGTGACTGTATATATATAGAAACATATATTATTCTTTTTGGATGACCCTGTATATATATATATTTTCGTAATATTTAGTCTGTTAGTGAAGTTACGAGGCGGAAAAGTGACGGAAAATGCAGACCGAAATGCGTTGAGTGAGTCGGAGTGTTTGTCCTGCATGGAGCGAACTGGGAAGGTGTATGGGGGGGTGATGGGGAGGATGGGGGAGAGAGGGGATGAGGGGGGAGAAAGGGGGATGATGGGAAGAGAGAATGGGGGAAGGAGGAGAGGGGGAAGGATGAGAAGGGGGAAGGGAAGAAGGTGGAAGGGAGGAAGGGGTGGAAGGGGGAAGAGAAAATTCACATGTCTATTTGTTCCCTGATTTGTGTCAACATGTGTGGGTGGAACTGTCTGTTTATTCCTGTCTCTTGTCTGTCTCTCTCCTGTCTCTCTCTCTTCTCTCTCTCTTGTCTCTCTCTCTCTCTCTCTCTCTCTCTTGTCTCTCTCTATCTCTGTTCTCTTTTCCCCGTTTCCTTTCCAATGTATACACAGACATACAGACAGACACACACAACTAGACACAGCCAGACACACACACATGTACAACTAGACAGACAGACAGACAGACACCTCCCTCATATTTCCAGGTGGTAATACAACTCACTCCTATACATTAAACTCGACAGATTTTGACGTGACCCGTTACCCTGGCCGATTACAGCAGACTACATGGGGGAAAAATCGGTATAATCCTCTAATAATGACAGATTTTGATGGGAAAACGTTACCCTGGCCGATTACAAGGTCTTACATGAAAAAAAATCGGCGTAATCCTCTAATAACATCAGATTTTAACGGAAAAACATTAAGGTGGCCGATTACTTCCTCCTACATGAAGAAAAATCGGTTTCATTCTCTTTAATAAACGACAGATTTTAACGACGAACATTACGCTGGCAGATTACGAGGTCCTAAATGGAAATCTGTGTAAATCTTTGTAATCTGGCACTGGCACTTTACGGATTACAAGCATTGATAGTTGAGTTTTGTAGAGCAGTTCGGGGAGTGTTTTATATCCCTGACTGACTGACTGGTTGGTTGGCTGACTGACTGACAGGCTGGTTGACTGACCGACTGGTTGGCTGGCTGACTGACTGACTGCTTGACTGACTGGTTGGCTGACTGACTGACTGGTTGGCTGACTGACTGACTGGTTGACTGACTGACTGACTGGTTGGCTGACTGACTGACTGGTTGACTGACCGACTGGTTGGCTGACTGACTGGTTGGCTGACTGACTGACTGGTTGACTGACTGACTGGCTGACTGACTGTTTGACTGACTGACTGGTTGGCTGACTGACTGACTGGTTGACTGACTGACTGGCTGACTGACTGTTTGATTGACTGACTGACTGGTTGGCTGACTGACTGACTGGTTGACTGACTGACTGGTTGACTGACTGACTGACTGGCTGACTGACTGTTTGACTGACTGACTGACTGGTTGGCTGACTGACTGACTGACTGGTTGGCTGACTGACTGACTGGTTGACTGACTGACTGGCTGACTGACTGTTTGATTGACTGACTGACTGGTTGGCTCACTGACTGACTGGTTGGCTGACTGATTGACTGGTTGACTGACTGACTGGCTGACTGACTGTTTGACTGACTGATTTAAGACATGATAAATCCCATGTTACCCTTATTGTAGTTTTTGTTGTAGTTATTGTAGGAAGGAAGGAAGGAAGGAAGGAAGGAAGGAAGGAATGAATGAATGAAGGAAGGAAGGAAGGCTGCCCCTCCACATTTAATCCTCTTGTGGACAACCTGGAAGTGTGGCAGGTTGTCAAGGAACAGTGAAGCGGAGAAGAGGGGAGAGAAGAGGAGAGAGGAGGGAGGGGAGGAGAGGGGAAGAGGGGGAGATGGAGGAGGGGAGGGGAGAGGAGGAGGGGAGGGGAAGAGGGGGAGATGGAGGAGGGGAGGGGAAGAGGAGGAGATGGAGGAGGGGAGGGGAAGAGGGGGAGGGGAGGAGGGGAGAGAAAGGGGAAACAAACAGCTACACATTTATAACGATCAACAAACTCACAAAATAATTATCCCATTCAATACAACTTCGACTTTCTCACGATTCAACTGTCAAACAAACACACAAACAAACAAACAAACAAACAAACACACAAACAAACACACAAACAAACACACAAAAACAACGACACTGAAACCCGAAAACAACAGAAACTTGGCGGTAAACATCGGAGACTTTTTCCTCGACTTTGGTGCAACATTGTAAATACATTTTCCTGGGTCACAAACATCAATAATCTGAGAGAGTGACGTTAGTGGCAAGATGAGACACACAAACAAGTGAGGTGAGGTGAGGTGAAGTGAGGTGAGGTGAGGTAAAGTGAAGTGAGGTGAGGTGAGGTGAGGTCTCAGGCATCACAACTACCGCCTCCTCCACTTATAACCTGATCCAAACATTAACCTTCTTTTTAAACAGCCTGTAATCGACTACTGAAGCTGGTTAAAGCCATTCACAGACCAACCGGCCTTATGTTCTTATGTTCAGTTTTATTTATAAATATTAATACCCGGTATTCTTCGGTACACTATCCTGGCCATCGGTCATCGCTGCCTGGCGGGACAATTGCTGTTAGTAACTTGAGCATGTTAAGATTTTCCTACTATTCATTATAACGACAGAAAACATAGGGGAGGTGGCCCATTCCCTTAAACAGAATGTGAAGTCCGTTAAATAGAATGTAAAGTCCGTTAAATAGAATGTAAAGTCAGTTAAATAGAATGTAAAGTCCGTTAAATAGAATGTTTTATAAGAACGTGTAGAGTTCTATTCTGTTTATAGAAGGTCAGGTGACAGACAAACACGCGACTATTGTGGGCAAGGATTATGAAGTAGGTCACGTCAGGTCAGGTCACGTCAGTCAAGGTAGTTGTGCCACACGGAAACTTACAAATTGAGTCAGTGGTAGTGAGGTGATTAAGAGCTAATTGGTTGTTATCATTGTGTAATCCTGTCGTAATGGTTGTTATGATTCCAGGTGTATGTATGTATGTATGTGTGTATGTATGTGTATATATTGGGTATGTATAAATGGTCGTGGAATAATACACAACATGACATTAAGGATTAAGGTCAGGTTAGGTTAGGTTAGTATGAAGGAGCACCATTATGGGGAGCACCACTGCACCATTAACACCGTGACATCATTGGTAATGGTGACGGAGTTAAACCTAATGACATCACTACATCTCCCTGAAGCTAACGACACAATGGCCTAGTTTTCAGTGTGATTACCAGATGTCATTACATGTTTATGGTGATGTAGTGTGATGACTACAGTGTGTTATGGTGATGTAGTGTGATGACTACAGTGTGTTATGGTGATGTAGTGTGATGACTACAGTGTTATACCTCTAGTACCAAATTTATCCATAAGACTTAACAATTCGACTCACTCACCCACTCACCCACCCACTCACTCACCCACTCACTCACTCACCCACCCACTCACCTTTCCTCCCGGCCATCACCCACCCACCCACCTTTCCTCCCGGCCATCACCCACCCACCCACCCACTCACTCACCCACCCACCTTTCCTCCCGGCCATCACCCACCCACCCACCCACGCTCTCCTCCCGGCCATCACCCACCCCGCTCTCCTCCCGGCCATCACCCACTCCGCTCTCCTCCCGGCCATCACCCACCCACCCACGCTCTCCTCCCGGCCATCACCCACCCACCCACGCTCTCCTCCCGGCCATCACCCACCCCGCTCTCCTCCCGGCCATCACCCACCCACCCCGCTCTCCTCCCGGCCATCACCCACCCCGCTCTCCTCCCGGCCATCACCCACCCACCCTCTCCTCCCGGCCATCACCCACCCACCCACGCTCTCCTCCCGGCCATCACCCACCCACCCACGCTCTCCTCCCGGCCATCACCCACCCCGCTCTCCTCCCGGCCATCACCCACCCACCCACGCTCTCCTCCCGGCCATCACCCACCCACCCCGCTCTTCTCCCGGCCATCACCCACCCCGCTCTCCTCCCGGCCATCACCCACCCACGCTCTCCTCCCGGCCATCACCCACCCACCCCGCTCTCCTCCCGGCCATCACCCACCCACGCTCTCCTCCCGGCCATCACCCACCCACTCTCTCCTCCCGGCCATCACCCACCCACCCCGCTCTCCTCCCGGCCATCACCCACCCACCCCGCTCTCCTCCCGGCCATCACCCACCCACCTCTCCTCCCGGCCATCACCCACCCCGCTCTCCTAACCTAACCTAACCTGACCTAACCTGACCTGACCTGACCTGACCTAACCTAACCTGACCCCGTCTTATACCTTCTCTTTACTGTGAGCTAACTATAATCTTTGATAGTTTACCTGTGTGTAATTAAGACTAAAATACCTGGACGATGGTTTGTAATCACCTAGTTACTTAATTGAATTGTTTGTGTATTTAATAACTTGATTAGATATGAAAGAATAATTATCTATTTATTTTATATTCCTCTGGTGTGTGTGTGTGTGTGTGTGTGTGTGTGTTAGTGTGTGTGTGTGTGAGTGTGTGTGTGTGTGTGTGTGTGTGTTGTAATTAAAAAAAATTACCTGAATAAATATAATGATATTATATCCGTTACTACAACTTTACGTAAAACACACACACACACACACACACACACACTCACACACTAACACACACACACACTCACACACACACTAACACACACACACACACACACACACACACACACACACACCAAAACAAACTCATCATCGCCACTACAGGCAGAAGACTGGCGAACATCAACAAAGTACAGCATCACAGAGGGGAAGGCCAGGCGATGATGACTGCTCGTGGTGGCGTTGTTTCTATTCTTAGGAGTAAAATGGTCCACCGCCTCGCAGTGTTGCCATCGTGGTCCACCGCCTCGCAGTGTTGCCATCGACCGCCAACACTAGACCTTGAGCCGTGACGTCACAATACAGTACCTCCTCCTCCAGGGTCGAGTGTGGAGGAGGAAGGGGGAGGAGGAGGGGGGAGGGGGAGGAGGAGGAGGAGGAGGAGGAGGAGGGGGGGGGAGGAGGAGGGGGGAGGGGGAGGGGGAGGAGGAGGAGGAGGAGGAGGGGGGAGGAGGAGGGGGGAGGAGGAGGAGGAGGAGGCGCCATGCAGACATAAACAATGATGTCAGGAAAACAAAAACAAGAAGGCCAGGCAGACAAACAGACCCCCAGACATAAACAACAGACACCAGACATAAACAACAGACCCCAGACATAAACAACAGGACCCCCGACATAAACAACAGGACCCCAGACATAAACAACAGACACCAGACATAAACAACAGACCCCAGACATAAACAACAGGACCCCCGACATAAACAACAGACCCCCGACATAATCAACAGACCCCAGACATAAACAACAGACCCCAGACATAATCAACAGACCCCAGACATAAACAACAGACCCCAGACATAAACAACAGACCCCAGACATAAACAACAGGACCCCAGACATAAACAACAGACCCCAGACATAAACAACAGACCCACAGACATAAACAACAGACCCCAGACATAAACAACAGGACCCCAGACATATACAACAGACCCCAGACATAAACAACAGGACCCCCAGACATAAACAACAGACCCCAGACATAAACAACAGGACCCCAGACATAAACAACAGACCCCAGACATAAACAACAGAGTCCCAGACATAAACAACAGACCCCAGACATAAACAACAGACCCCCAGACATAAACAACAGACCCCAGACATAAACAACAGGACCCCAGACATAAACAACAGACCCCAGACATAAACAACAGACCCCAGACATAAACAACAGGACCCCAGACATAAACAACAGACCCCAGACATAAACAACAGGACCCCCGACATAAACAACAGACCCCAGACATAAACAACAGGACCCCAGACATAAACAACAGGACCCCCGACATAAACAACAGACCCCAGACATAGGCAATAGGACCCCAGACATAAACAACAGACCCCAGACATAAACAACAGGACCCCAGACATATACAACAGACCCCAGACATAAACAACAGACCCCAGACATAAACAACAGGACCCCCAGACATGAACAACTGTAGAATAAACCTCACCTGTCAATCGTTTAATAACACACAGGTAAGGAACGACTAATTAACTTTCACCTTAATTATGAACCTCTTTTACTTCAGTTCACATTATTGAACAAACTTAAAACACTGAATATTTTAAAAAAAGTTGATGAAAATTTTTTAAGTAATAAATCACGAGTTTACTTTTTCATTACTTTTTGGTTAATACTTTTTATGCTACTTTTTTTTTTTTTTACAAATTTCTTAGCAACTTTTGTTACTACTTCTTAATACATTTTTCTTACGTTTTGGTACTAGTTTTCTGATACTTTTTGTTACTTTTTTTGTACTACCTGCCGTTACCTGTCTCACGTGCCTTTACCTGCCTCACGTGCCTTTACCTGTCTCACGTGCATTTACCTGTCACACATGCCGTTACCTGTCACACGTGCCGTTACTTGTCTTACGTACCGTTACCTCCCTCAACTACCGTTACTTCCCTCACCTGCCGTTACCTGCCTCACGTGTCCAGACCTCCTTGTGTTTCTTACCTGGAAAATTGAAGAAAAAACATCATTAGTATATTTAAATTAGTCTGTGTTGAGAGAGAGAGAGAGAGAGAGAGAGAGTACCCTCCTGGGCCAATAGAGCCAACCAGGATCCCCACAGTAAAAGCCACAGATCAAAGCTGTCTCATTGTCTGTCTGTCAGTGAGTCGTATATAAAGGAAGGAAGGAAGGAAGGAAGAGATAAGGAGGGTGAAGGGAGAAGGAGTGAGAGAAGGGAGAGAGGGAGGGGAGGAAAAGGAAGGGGAACGAGAGAGAGATAGAGTAAAAACTGGACAGGATCGAGAGGCTCCAGGAAGAAAGTTGATAAGGGGAAGAAGTGACTGAGTGGGAGAGTTAAGGAGAGTTGGTGATGGGAGGGGGGGGAGAGGGGGGGAGGGGGGAGGGGGAGGGAGAAAATGAGGGAATTAAGGAGAGAGGGAGGGAAGAGATGAGAAACCATTGTGATAACTTATGAAGGAGGAGAGAGAGAGAGAGAGAGAGAGAGAGACCTTTGTGCCAGGGAGTCAAGCAGCTCAGGGCGGCAGGTGGTGTTTACATGTGGAGAGAGTCCAGGTTATATCCGGGTTATGAGAAGGGAAGATCCGGGTCATACACCAGAGCCTGACAGGGGAGAGGGAGAGAGGGTGGATGATAAAGGAGAGGAAAAGAGGGAGAATGGAAGGATGGATAAGAGGGTGAATGACATGGAGAGAGAGAGAGAGAGAGAGAGAGAGAGAGAGAGAGAGAGAGAGAGAGAGAGAGAGTCTACGGGTCTCTCTCTCTCTCTCACTAAATCCAGTTCATCGCGTTCCTAAGCCTCTTCCTTCCTCCATTGACCTCGTTTCCTTCTTCTTCCTTCCTCCTCCTTCATTCTTCCTCTGCCTCTTCCTTCCTCCCCTCATTCCTCCTCCTCTTCTATCGTGTTTCTTCCTCTGAGCTTCTCGACTTTCTCCTCCTCCTCCTCACCTGGTCCACGGGGCCATAATTCCTCCAGTAACTGTGAGCGGAGATTAGGAGGCGGTCATCTCCGGCGCTAATTCCACCGCTATAAAGATGTTATCTCCCAGACTACCAAAAACACCCCACTTTATTTCACCTAACCTAACCTAACCAAACCTCACCTAACCTAACCTAAGCATGGTGCAGTTAATAGCGAAAATAAAACCCCAACGTAACAAAGTTATTACGGCATAAAACGAGACAGTTAATGACCCGTCTTAACTCAGGTGTGTGTGTGTGTGTGTGTGTGTGTGTGTGTATGTATGTATGTATGTATGTATGTGTGTATGTATGTGTGTGTGCATGTATGTATGTGTGTATGTACGTGTATATGTATGTACGAGTGTATGTACGTGTGTATGTACGTGTGTGTGTATGTATGTGTGTATGTATGTATGTATGTATGTACGTGTGTATGTAAGTGTGTGTGCAGGTAAAATATTGATTATCCCTTACCTGTTTAAGCTCCAACAGGTATAATAACAATAATAATTAATCTTGAGTCTTATCAGAGGACAAAATGTTGAATTAATTAACTATTTTTATCTTCACGTATCTAATATAATCAAGGTTAATGTTTACTTATTATCTCCTGTTTACACCTGTTTGTTCAGGTAAACACTAATGCTCTAAAACCTCCATTTAACGGACACCAATCTCACGGATATAGTCCGCTATATGGAGGCGTCTCATTTAACGGACCTCGACATAATGGTCTATACACTCTCATGCAGTCCGTTAAACAGTCATATGTGGAGGTCAGGTGTATTACTAATTAACTGGCTCAGGTGTACATGAAACGTTACCTAAACATTGTGGCCACACCTACAGTGAGTGGTCACACCTGTAATAAGTGGCCAACCTACACAATAAGTGGCCACACCTGCAGTGAGTAGCCAGACGTATAATGAATGGCCACACCTGCAGAGAGTAGCCAGACGTGTAATGAATGGCCACACCTGCAGAGAGTAGCCAGACGTGTAATGAATGGCCACACCTGCAGAGAGTAGCCAGACGTGTAATGAGTGGCCACACCTGCAGTGAGTAGCCAGACGTGTAATGAGTGGCCACACCTGCAGTGAGTAGCCAGACGTGTAATAAGTGGCCAACCTACACAATAAGTGGCCACACCTGCAGTGAGTAGCCACACCTGTAATGAATGGCCACACCTGCAGAGAGCCACTGGAACTTGTGGTTGTAATCTCCTTCACAAGTTGACGATGTATAAAAGAATATTCTCGGATGACTCTCTCTCTCTCTCTCTCTCTCTCTCTCTCTGTCTGTTCGAGCATCTCTACCCCCCCACCTACCCCTCCCTCCTCCTCACCCCACTCCAGCCCCCCCCCCCCCACCCACTCAACAACGCCACACTCAATATCGAATAAGTTGAAGAATGACGGAGAGAGTTATGTAACATGAATGATGGCCGCCATGTTGACAGTGTATCAGTGTTACAGACAGACAGACAGACAGACAGCCACAGATAGACAGACAGACAGACAGCCACAGACAGACAGACAGACAGACAGACTCTCTCTTTCTACCTGTGAGTTTTTAGGTAATTTTCACCTTATTGGGGCGATGTTGTTATGGGGTGGAGGTGTGGTGTAGTGTGTGGTGGTGTGGTGGTATAGTGTGGTGTGGTGTAGTGTATTGTTTGTATACTGCTGTGTACGTGTATAAAGTATAACCCAATTGGGCAGTTATATCATATTTTTACACGATGGTTAACTACCAGTTTACTTAATGATCAATTTGGTTGTTTTAATGTATAAGAATATTGGATAAAAAGAAGGAAACGGTTAAATCAGCGTCAAGGAGGAAGATAAGGAAGAAGGAAGTGAAGGAAGATAAGGAAGAAGGAAGTGAAGGAAGATAAAGAAGGAGGGAGTGAAGGAAGATAAGGATGAAGGAGGAGACAGGAAGGAGAAAGGAAGATAAGGAAGAAGGAAGTGGATGAAGATAAGAATGAAAGAAGTGAAGGAAGATAAAGAAGGAGGGAGTGAAGGAAGATAAGGATAAAGGAGGAAGAAAGATAAGGAAGTGACGCCTCCATCCGGCTAGTGTTGTTAAGGTCACCTCTCTCCTCCTGTAAGCAGCTAAGGTATCGACATTCTTTTAACCTTTTGGGTCCTTAAAGGGTTAAGCCATCGTCCTTAAAGGGTTAAGTCATCGTCCTCAAAGGGTTAAGCCATCGTCCTTAAAGGGTTAAATCATCGTCCTCAAAGGGTTAAGCCATCGTCCTTAAAGGGTTCTAAAGGGTAAGCCATCGTACTTAAAGGGTTCAATCATCGTCCTCAAAGGGTTTAAGCCATCGTCCTTAAAGGGTTAAATCATCGTCCTCAAAGGGTTAAGCCATCGTCCTTAAAGGGTTAAATCATCGTCCTCAAAGGGTTAAGCCATCGTCCTTAAAGGGTTAAATCATCGTCCTCAAAGGGTTAAGCCATCGTCCTTAAAGGGTTAAATCATCGTCCTCAAAGGGTTAAGCCATCGTCCTTAAAGGGTTAAATCATCGTCCTCAAAGGGTTAAGCCATCGTCCTTAAAGGGTTAAATCATCGTCCTCAAAGGGTTAAGCCATCGTCCTTAAAGGGTTAAATCATCGTCCTCAAAGGGTTAAGCCATCGTCCTTAAAGGGTTAAATCATCGTCCTCAAAGGGTTAAGCCATCGTCCTTAAAGGGTTAAATCATCGTCCTCAAAGGGTTAAGCCATCGTCCTTAAAGGGTTAAATCATCGTCCTCAAAGGGTTAAGCCATCGTCCTTAAAGGGTTAAATCATCGTCCTCAAAGGGTTAAGCCATCGTCCTTAAAGGGTTAAATCATCGTCCTCAAAGGGTTAAGCCATCGACCTTAAAGGGTTAAATCATCGTCCTCAAAGGGTTAAGCCATCGTCCTTAAAGGGTTAAATCATCGTCCTCAAAGGGTTAAACCAGACCTTAAAGGGTTAAATCATGGTCCTCAAAGGGTTAAACCAGACCTTAAAGGGTTAAATCATCGTCCTCAAAGGGTTAAACCAGACCTTAAAGGGTTAAATCATCATCCTCAAAGGGTTAAACCAGACCTTAAAGGGTTAAACTCAGGCATTACCAACAGCTACAAGTCAGCCATTTCCCTTAGCTGGTACGAGTACAGTAATGGCGTGACTATATCTTGAGGAAACAAAAGAAGTGAGAGATAGGAAAGACTTATGACTGCGGGGAAGAGAGAGAGAGAGAGAGAGAGAGAGAGGATCCACACTCCACTGAATTTAAAAGTTTTCAGGTTAATTAATTAACATCATTATGAATCTCATTTAAGTAAATCATTAACAGGAATATTTACTGAATAAGTAATGATGTCGTGTAATAAAACGAGAGGCAGGCATGGTAACCTAATCTAACCTAACCTAACCTAAACTAACCCTAACTTAACCTATTTTAACCTAACCCAAGTAGCATTAGGATGGTTAATCTTCAGGTGAAATTAGCTCAGGTATCTAAAATCTTGAGGTGATGCTAAAAATATCTACGAATTCATCTTCCTCACACAGACTCGACCCCACCACAGGGAGTCATGGGGGCGGTGGGGACAAGAACAGGGATGGCAGGGGACAATCTCTTCCTCACGCAGACAATTTGGGGGGAAACTATCCATCATGTGTGCGCGTGTGTGTGTGTGCTGGCCTGACACACGGGCCACAGGGAGAAAGACCCAATAGTTATGATAATGACTATCAGAGGGAAAGAATAGGAGAGAGAGAGAGAGAGAGAGAGAGAGAGAGAGAGAGAGAGAGAGAGAGACTGTGTTTCTCGTACCCCGGCCATCTGTCTCTCTCATGACCAAGGACACCATACACAACACTATACTCACTATCACACTATACCCGTACACAAGCACACACCATACCCATACACCACCACAATGCCACTATACACACACACACCATCGATAAACACTACCCCCCCCCCCCCACACACACACACACACCTTGATAATTACAGGTAAACGTGTACTTACATTATTACATCAACATTTTATAAGTAGATTAAACAAGTGAAATTTACTACCAAATTACTTTTTAATGAAGTAAAAACAATTATTTATGTATTTTCATAAATGTATTACCCAAAGTATTACAATGATAAAGTATAATGAATAAACTGCTTCCTGTTATAATGACAAATACAGTATAACTCGCATCATATAACATCAACAACTACCTGTATAATAACAACATACAACTGACAACAACACACACACTTCTCATTATACAAATCACTACACCTGACCTGACCTGACCTTGAAGAGCCTGTACTGTTGGGTCATTAGTCAAAGAGTTCGTTATATGATTGGCTTAGTTTAGGAATGTGTGTTAAGCTGCGTTAGTGAATTACTGAGGAGACGAGTTAGGCCACAGGAGTAGTGGTGATGATGTTGTTGTTGTTGTTGTTATAACTCCACACAGCACCACACTACATAACACCTAACACACCACACAACACAAACCCCTTCACCACACTACACTACACTACAATACACCACACTACGGGACTGCCCAGTATGGGTCAATAGGCCCGCTGCAGTTTCCTCCATTCTTATGTTCTTATGTACTACACCATAATACACCACACTACACCATAATACACCATAATACACCACAGTACACCATAATACACCACACTACACCACAATACACCACACTACACCACAATACACCACACTACACCACAATACACCATACTACACCACACTACACCACAATACACCACAATACACCGCACTACACCACAATACACCGCACTACACCACAATACACCACACTACACCATAATACACCACACTACACCACAATACACCGCACTACACCACACTACACCACAATACACCACACTACACCATAATACACCACACTACACCATAATACACCGCACTACACCATAATACACCACACTACACCACACTACACCATAATACACCGCACTACACCATAATACACCACACTACACCGCACTACACCATAATACACCACACTACACCATAATACACCGCACTACACCATAATACACCACACTACACCATAATACACCACACTACACCATAATACACCATAATACACCACAATACACCACACTACACCATAATACACCACACTACACCATAATACACCATAATACACCATAATACACCACACTACACCATAATACACCACACTACACCATAATACACCACACTACACCATAATACACCACACTACACCATAATACACCACACTACACCATAATACACCACAATACACCACACTACACCATAATACACCACACTACACCATAATACACCACAATACACCACACTACACCATAATACACCACACTACACCATAATACACCACACTACACCACAATACACCACACTACACCACAATACACCACACTACACCATAATACACCACACTACACCGCACTACACCATAATACACCACACTACACCATAATACACCACACTACACCATAATACACCGCACTACACCATAATACACCACACTACACCATAATACACCACACTACACCATAATACACCACACTACACCATAATACCCCACACTACACCATAATACACCACACTACACCATAACACACCACACTACACCATAATACACCACACTACACCATAATACACCACAATACACCACACTACACCATAATACACCACACTACACCATAATACACCACACTACACCATAATACACCACACTACACCATAATACACCATAATACACCACACTACACCATAATACACCACACTACACCATAATACACCATAATACACCACACTACACCATAATACACCACACTACACCATAATACACCACACTACACCACAATACACCACACTACACCATATACACCCACACACATTTGAGCCAACACTGGGCAGCTTAAGGCGACACAGACAACCTCCTTTACTCAACTTTGTTCATCCTGTACTAACAAATGAACTCGTTAACTGGCCTTTGTTACCCCTCCCCCTACCCCTCCCCTCCTCCTACCCCTCCCCTTCCTTCTGTTCTTTTTCCTTCCCTCCTCCTCCACCTCCTGCTCCCTCTTCCCCCCCCCCCCCCACGCCACCAGGAGCAGCATCCAGTAGCCTCAGGAACATCTCCATCAGGAAGGTGGTGAGAGTAATGTGGACAGCCTAGGGTAGGGGAGGTGATGGTGGGGGGGAGGGGAGGGGAGGGAGAGATAGGGATGGGGGGAGGAGAGGTGTGGGAGTCGAGAGGAGGTGGTGGTGGTGGTGGGGGAAGGGGAGGGGGGAGGGGGGTGGAGGGGAAGGGGAGGAGAGGGGGGCACTTAGCATCACCCTGAAATGGTCTCTGAGTCTGGACAGTGTGCATGGCGTGTGGCAGTTGTCTGGCTCCAGGGGAATGTTCACACACACACACACAGTTGCTTTTATCCACCGAGGCATGAACACACACGCCACTTGCTGCACCATGCATGCTGCTGCGCCTTGCCGCCCCCTGCACCATGCCGCCCTCTGCTGCACCATGCCGCCCTCTGCTGCACCATACTATCCACATGTTTCGCCGCCCATCACTTCCTCCCCAGAGTGCCGCCCACCAGTCGCCGCCCACGCGTAAGATGCTGCCTACCAGAGGCCTTCACTCCTAGCAAGCCGCCCACTTGTCTAAGGTGCCGCCAATTTCTCTTATTCACGAGTTCCGTCCAATTGTCTTTCTCTCCTTAGAATGCCACCCATCCAGTATGCCACCCATCCAGTATGCCACCTACAACTCTCTCTCTCTCTCTCTCTCTCTCTCTCTCTCTCTCTCTCTCTCTCTCCTTCTCTCACTACACTCTTCGTAATATGTTTTTAATTTTTATGATTATGTTTTCCTTTACGACCACTACGTATACTGCCTCTATGCTGTGCTGTGCTGTACTGTGCTGTGCTGTGTTGTTGTGTTGTGCTGTGCTGTGCTGTGCTGTGACCATTGAGGTGCGGGGGGGGGGGGAACAAGGGGGGAGGTGCCAGACTTATGACAACAATATGGAATGTGTGCATCACCGCCTCATACATACATACATACATACATACATACATACATAATCTTACATACATACAGGTGTGTGTGAGACAAAAACAAGTTTAAATGACTTATGTTAAAACCCCGAAGTTAGGAAATAGTTAATAAAATAATTGTAGTTCATCAACGGCGGAAAACTTTTAATTGAGGCAGAAAGTTTTAATAAGCTGAGTGAGCTGTACCTGGAGACGGAGTTACCTGCCGGCCACTAATTGGTCTGTAGAGGAAGGGCCACACCTGTCACTTACCACCACACGTAATTGACTAGAATTACCTTTAAACACAAAATTACAGGTGTCCGTGTTACTGTACCTTACCAGATACAACTACCGGGGTCTGTAACCATCTGTAACCGCCTGCAACTGTCTGTAACCTGAGCTGAGGTAATAAATTCTCCTCAGCACCATCTTGAGTGAAGAGAGAGAGGTGAGGTGAGGTGAGGTGAGAAAACATGTTGCTAGTCTCTCACCTACCGAGATGCCTCCAACTAAATAATTCTTCAAACTATCATTAAATCTTATAGGTGTGTGTGTGTGTGTGTGTGTGTGTGTGTTGAGGCACCTGATCAACACGTGATGCTGTCAAAGGCCTTTCAAGTCATTAGTTCTGACCCCACCACACTTGACATACTAACAGGACTTACCTTCAGTAGTAGGAAGTCCGGGTCCTTTCAACACTTAACCTTGGGTATTCAGGACTGTTTAACCCTTTGACGATGGTTTAACCCTTTGACGATGGTTTAACCCTTTGGCGATGATGATTTAACCCTTTGACGATGGTTTAACCCTTTGAATGCGATGGTTTAACCCTTTGATGATGGTTTAACCCCTCCAGGACACACATAACAGGCAGGTGAGGTAAGACAGACACACGTCGAACACAGTCATCACTCAGGCAGACAAACAGCGGTAACTCACCTGCAACACCTGACTTAATTAACTCCTCCAAAACATTACCTGAAGAATGGTTCCTTGAGGGAGTGTAAGGTTAGGGCTTCCCACACCCTGTCTGCCAATTGCTCGAGAGACCTCTAGTGTGTTGGTAATGGCGGCAGACGATATGTTACTGTTATTTATGATTCTTCATCTGTGTCTATTGTTTATGTTGTAGTCTCTCTCTCTCTCTCTCTCTCTCTCTCTCTCTCTCTCTCTCTCTCTCTCTCACAACATCATAACAGGGAGAGATACGGGGGGGGGGGGGGGATGGCGAGGCAAGAAAAGCAGAGGTGAGGCAAGTCGAGCAGAGGCGAGGCAAGGCGAGCAGAGGCGAAGCAAGGCGAGCAGAAGCGAAGCAAGGCGAGCAGTGGCGAGCAGAAGCGAAGCAAGGCGGGCAGAGGCGAGGCGGGGAGAGAAAGGACACAACCCACTGCTGCATAAACCAACTAGCGGCCTCCAAAACAATACCCTCACTCACTCTATGATTCATCTCTCATTATTCATGGAGAAAGGCTGCGGTGGCGGAGTGGTTACAGAGCTCGCCTCCTGTCTTAATGGTTCGATCCCTGGAGTAAATGGGTACTTAACGTTAAAGATGGGGAAGTGAAGTGAGGTCGAGTGTAGTGATGGCTTGCTGCTGACACACACACACACACAATCACAGGCGAGTCAGTAATTAGCGTCTCATATGTTGTGGCGCTGTGGGTGACTTGTAGCATGGCAAGTAACTGTGTTGTGGCGAGGCGAATGACTATTGTGGCGGCGAATGATTGTGTTGTGGCGCGGTGAATGATTGTATTGTGGCGCGGTGAATGATTGTGTTGTGGCGGTGAATGATTGTATTGTGGCGCGGTGAATGATTGTGTTGTGGCGCGGTGAATAATTGTGTTGTGGCGGTGAATGATTGTGTTGTGGCGGTGAATGATTGTGTTGTGGCGAGGCGAATGACTATTGTGGCGGCGAATGATTGTGTTGTGGCGGCGAATAATTGTGTTGTAGCGCGGCGAATAATTGTGTTGTGGCGCGGCGAATGATTGTATTGTGGCGCGGTGAATGATTGTGTTGTGGCGGTGAATGATTGTATTGTGGCGCGGTGAATGATTGTGTTGTGGCGCGGTGAATGATTGTGTTGTGGCGCGGTGAATGATTGTGTTGTGGCGCGGTGAATGATTGTGTTGTGGCGCGGTGAATGATTGTGTTGTGGCGCGGTGAATGATTGTGTTGTGGCGCGGTGAATGATTGTGTTGTGGCACGGTGAATGATTGTGTTGTGGCCCGGCAGAAGACTCCCTCACCTTTACTGCCATACCCTCGTGTTGTTCTACCTGCTCTAGTTCTCTCTCCCTGCCCCCCCCCCTCCTTCTTTCTCTCCCTCCCCCCTCATTCTCTCCCTCCCTCCACTCCCCTCTCCCCATCATGACGTCAAACGGGTAGTTCACACAAGATGGTAGTCAGCGGTGTGTGGTCGTCATGTGAGGGTGTTCGGGGCTATATCGCTTGTTCGTGTTATGGTGAACTCAGGACACACACACACACGCAGATTCGAGTTTTCATCATGTATGTATGTATGTATGTATGTATGTATGTATGCATGTATGTATGTATGTATGTATGTAAACGTGTTCAGATATCCATTTTCAGTGGTCATTCAATATTCCATTTTTCTCTTTTTATTAATAGTCTATTATTATCCTGCCAGCAACTGTGGGGGAGTGTAGTGTCAGTTAGTCAGTCACTTAGTCATTCACTTCGTCAGTCACTCCGGCAGTCACTCACTCAGTAACTCAGTCAGTCACTCCGGCAGTTTCTCAGTGACTCGTATTTTGAGATTATCACATGTCTGTATAGCGAAGGTTTGGACATAAGTGAATAAAACAAACTTTTTCATTACGAATAAAGTTAAAATTCTACCTAAAAATTAACACAACGCAAAAAAAAAAAAAAAATATTCTCAAAAATTAACTCGAACACAAAAATATTCCCATAAAAAAATATATACACAAGGAAAATTATCATAAAATAGTAGCAACCTCTCTGTCTACACCGCGAAAGTTACATAACAATACAGAAAAAGTTTACCTACAGACCTGGGCGGTGTATGTAAAGTTTAAAAGTATTAACACTGCAGTAAACTTTCTGTAATGTTATGCTCATGGGTCTTGACTCCTTGCTCTCTCTTCCTACCTCCTGTCTCTTCCTCCTGCTCTTCCTACCTCCTGTCTCTTCCTCCTGCTCTTCCTCCTGCTCTTCCTACCTCCTGTCTCTTCCTCCTGCTCTTCCTACCTCCTGTCTCTTCCTCCTGCTCTTCCTACCTCCTGTCTCTTCCTCCTGCTCTTCCTCCTGCTCTTCCTACCTCCTGCCTCTTCCTACCTCCTGTCTCTTCCTCCTGCTCTTCCTCCTGCTCTTCCTACCTCCTGTCTCTTCCTACCTCCTGCCCTTCCTACCTCCTGTCTCTTCCTCCTGCTCTTCCTCCTGCTCTTCCTACCTCCTGTCTCTTCCTCGTCCTCTTACTACCTCCTCTTCCTCCTTCCTCTTCTCATCTCTTCTTTCTTCCTCCTCTTCCCAACCAATAGCCTTTCTCTTTTTCCTTCTTCCCCTCTCCGCATTATGTCTTCCTTCCTTCTTTCACTTCCCCTTCCTTTCTTCTCTTCCTCTTCTATTCCCTCCCCTCCTCTCTTTATTTCCGTTTTCCTCCTCTCTCCTTCCCCTCATCTCCCCTACCCATCCTCCCCCCCTCCTCCATCTCCCTACATCAACAAAGCCATCACCATAACAACACAGTAGACGGAAGCAACACAACTTTAGCAAAACACAAGAAAAATAATCCTGATGTCTGTTGCTGTAGTGTTTCCAGGGACCAAACTGGCTGACTCTCTCAACACAATTTACCAGGATAAACAAAGTGTGTTTTGTCTAGTGTTTCCGTAGGTTAAAACTCTCACTCTGGTGTTAAATTTAATTTGTTAAAAGTTGGTTACAAATAGCATACTGTTGTAGAGTTTAAAGTTGAAAATTATTGTATTTTACATGGTTTAATATTTCAGTACGGTGGATCATATGAAGAGTTGCCCTAACCTAGCCTAACCTAACCTAACCCCCAGGTAATATTAGAGCATTTAATTATCAGGTGAAATAAATTGGGGTGTCTAATCTTCACGTATTCAAGAATGTTTTTTTTTTCGTCGTGGAATTGATGGGAAAAATATTTAAAGAAATATGTTAGGGAAGTCATCGCTCTAGCTTGACACCATGAGAATTGAAACGTCTTTGACGGCGCCTTATATAAGCAGCAGCACACACACACAGAGAGAGAGAGAGAGAGAGAGAGAGAGAGAGAGAGAGAGAGAGAGAGAGAGAGAGAGAGAGAGAGAGAGAGAGAGAGAGAGAGAGAGGACATCATAACGTACCAAAAAGATAACTTATTGAAATTCTAATACAAGATGTCAAAATTCAACAGTTTCTTCAGTAACTTGTATAAGGGCCTCGAGTCAGCCTCTGAATAACATATATATACATACCTGCTTTACATTCCTCTGTGTCATTACACAAGTTACCTAGAGTCTATTGTATGTGCGTCAGTTAAACCTACACATGCTATTCTTAAGTGACTCTTTGGGGGAAAGATTTCCGATCTCTCTCTCTCTCTCCTCACTGACGGGTGTATGGCATTACCTGACAACCCCCCCGACATGACTCACTAACACACACCGTTAGTGGTAATAATTTGAAGAGAAAACATATAAACCTAACCTAACCTAACCTGACCTGACCTGACCTGACCTAACCTAACCTGACCTAGACCCCACCACTCACCCCCCAGCCTGCCAGTGACGTCACACCACATACCTGCCAGGGAGGAAACAGTGTGTAAATGGCGGGTGGTAAATTGGAAAGTGATTTAGCGGCAAGGAAGAAATTTATCAGAATGGCGATTAATTCCTCTCTCTCTCCCTCTCTCTCTCTCTCTCTCTCTCTCTCTCTCTCTCTCACCTCAGTTTCAGGAGAGAATTATATTAATACACACAGGAAAAAGTTGACTGAAAGAACGACTGAATGAACTGATAGAGAAACACGGTGCAATATTGTCTCCCTGTGAGGTGAGGCGAGGCGAGGTGAGGCGAGGCGAGGTGAGGTGAGGCGAGGTGAGGTGAGGTGAGGCGAGGTGAGGCGAGGCGAGGTGAGGTGAGGCGAGGCGAGGCGAGGTGAGGCGAGGTGAGGTGAGGCGAGGTGAGGCGAGGTGAGGTGAGGCGAGGTGAGGCGAGGTGAGGTGAGGTGAGGCGAGGTGAGGCGAGGCGAGGCGAGGCGAGGCGAGGTGAGGCGAGGCGAGGCGAGGCGAGGCGAGGCGAGGTGAGGCGAGGTGAGGCGAGGCGAGGTGAGGTGAGGTGAGGCGAGGTGAGGCGAGGGGAGGTGAGGTGAGGCGAGGCGAGGCGAGGTGAGGCGAGGCGAGGTGAGGCGAGGCGAGGTGAGGCGAGGTGAGGCGAGAAAAGAACACCATGGACACTATTCATATATAAAGTTTGATTAGTTCTTCCCAGTCCAGCTTGAATCAATGTTCCTAGTCCAGCTTAAAGACACATTCCCCCGCTTATAGTCATAATGAAGCTGTCAGAGTCTCACCACAACCTAACCTAACCAAACCACCACCTACCCAGCATCACGAAATGACTCCAGGGCAAACTTCTCACGACCATTCTTCTCCCAGATCTGTCTCCCAGCTCACAAGTTCTCCTCTTACTTCTCCAGAATCCTTCCTCTGTGACCTCCATCCTAGACCAAAACTTCCTAAATGGGGTCTTGTTTTGAGTCTTTCTTTATAAGGTCTTTAAAATATGTCTTCTTCATCTGGGAGTAGTTGGGGTCCTGGGAGTAGTGAGGGTCCTGGGAGTAGTGGGGGTCCTGGGAGTAGTGGGGGTCCTGAGAGTAGTGGGGGTCCTGGGAGTAGTGGGGGTCCTGGGAGTAGTGGGGGTCCTGGGAGTAGTGAGGGTCCTGGGAGTAGTTGGGGGTCCTGGGAGTAGTTGGGGTCCTGGGAGTAGTGGGGGTCCTGGGAGTAGTTGGGGTCCTGGGAGTAGTGGGGGTCCTGGGAGTAGTGAGGGCCCTGGGAGTAGTTGGGGTCCTGAGAGTAGTGGGGGTCCTGGGAGTAGCTGGGGTCCTGAGAGTAGTGGGGGTCCTGGGAGTAGCTGGGGTCCTGGGAGTAGTAGGGGTCCTGGGAGTAGTGGGGGTCCTGGGAGTAGCTGGGGTCCTGGGAGTAGTGGGGGTCCTGGGAGTAGTGGGGGTCATGGGAGTAGTTGGATGTCCTGGGAGTAGTGGGATGTCCTGGGAGTAGTGGGATGTCCTGGGAGTAGTGGGATGTCCTGGGAGTAGTGGGGGTCCGGGGAGTAGTGGGGGTCCTGGGAGTAGTGGGGGTCCTGGGAGTAGTGGGGGTCATGGGAGTAGTTGGGGTCCTGGGAGTAGTGGGGGTCATGGGAGTAGTTGGGGTCCTGGGAGTAGTGGGGGTCATGGGAGTAGTTGGATGTCCTGGGAGTAGTGGGATGTCCTGGGAGTAGTGGGATGTCCTGGGAGTAGTGGGATGTCCTGGGAGTAGTGGGGGTCCTGGGAGTAGTGGGGGTCCGGGGAGTAGTGGGGGTCCTGGGAGTAGTGGGGGTCCTGGGAGTAACTGGGGTCCTGGGAGTAGTTGGGGTCCAGAAAGCAGCTGGTAACCTAGCAACAGCTGTGAATCTGGACCAGCTGTGACTCTCTCAGCGCTCGGCCAGTATCGACGTTCTCAGGCTTAAGTACGGAGTGATGGCTCAGCTGGGAATGAAACCAAGTGAAGCGAGAGATGAATCCAACTGAAGCTTGGGGAATGAAGCCAAGTGAAGCCTGAGGAATGAAGCCAAGTGAAGCCTGAGGAATGAAGCCTCCCTAATACATATAACGAAGTATTCAATGTCACTTTTTATCTCCGCAAGTAACTCAATTATCCTTCTACTTTCTCTACCTTAAGTCTTCCAAGAAAGTTGTAAAAGTTTATAATAGTTTGTTCCTTAAGTGAGACGGAAATTACCTCTACTTTCAAAGCTGGAATTTTCTTTAACGTTTTTTGTATTAGTTTTAACACAAGCGTCTCCAGCAGTGTTATGGTGAGGGTATTGTAATCACCACACCTCACACTCGAGGCTGGAGGGCGAGGAAGGAGGACAACACCTGACTGTAAAGACGCGTGCGTGATGGAAGCGTTTAGTCACTGGTGGTCCGTCGGCCTTAATGTTGGAGGGGAGGAAGTGATGCTACTCCAACACTGAGTCATTGAGTGTTGGAGAAAGACTCTACCTCTTCCTCCAACACTAAGTCACTCCCAGTGTTGGAGGGTCGAGTCTCTCCCTCACTGTTCCATTACTTACATTCCGTCACTCATGAAACTCACCTCAAGAGACAAAGTTGTGAGATCTAAACCAATGAGCTGCCACCTTGTTTTAATTCACCAAATAAGAATATAGTTCACTACACGACGACCAATAAGATTCGAGTTTAGGGCTAAGACGACCAATAGAATTACCGTATTAGTGTCCAGCCAATCACTTACCGCCTTCGTGTGTATTGACTCGGCCAATAACATCTTTAATTACATCAACAAAGCAAACAATTTCGGTGTTGTTGACCAATAAGATTACAGTTTCACTATGATTGGACCAATAGGAAGTAAGATAACACCATCAGTAGAGTTAGACCAATAAGACGATGGCAACAACAACAATAATAATAGTAATAATAATAATAACAACAATAATAACAAAATTAACAATAATAACAATAATAATAACAATAATAACGGCATCAAATGGAGGAGAGACCGTGATTTGATGACCTTGGGTGAGAACACACAGAGGTCAAGGTCACAGCCACACACACACACACACACACCCCCTAAATGCCACACAACGTAAACACCTAGAAAAAGTGCAAAAGAGGGCATGCAAGATTATTCTCTCCCCCTCCTACTCCACATATCAAGAAGCGCTCAACACACTGACCCTTTCGACTCTCACTGACCATCACCACGACCTCATCTGCAAATTTGGTAAGAAGCTTCTACACCATCCTCGACACCGGCTCCTACTACCACCTGAGATCCCTAGCCCGAGAATTGCTGTTCGACACCACAACCACATCCAGCCCATACGTGCACGAACTGATCGCTATAAGAACAGCCCAGTCCCAACCATTGTAAAAATTATCAATAACTTGTAATAAACCAGTGTATTCACTCCCAATAAATACTACTTCTTGCACTGTCACTATGTTGAAATGCACTGTAGTTTGAACTTTTCCCCATCTAGTTATTATATGTCTTATTTGTGTCACTTATGTTACTTGTATATTATTTGTAATTCGAAACCCATTCCCCAAATATGTAACTGTATATTTTCAGCCTTCTGGCTGCCAAGCTCTTTCAATAAACCGTTAATTATTATTATTATTATTATTATTATCATCACACACACACAGGTTACATATTGGACATGCATGTAAATCCAAATATTTGGTAGAAAAACACACACATGACTGTTTCTACCACACGTACACAGTTTGTCGATTCTCTTGGTGTTCTGTGAGCGTGGTGCATGACTGGGTTGATTCACCTACCTGAAAAATGAAAATAATTCACACACGCACATGTACACAAGCCTTCCCACACACATATATACACAACACCCACACACACACACACACCTACACACACACACCCACACATACCCAACATACACACACACCAACACACACACACACACACACACACACACCAACACACACACACACACACACCCCAACACCCACCCAGTCGACATATTAAGATTGTATCCACTTTTTTGCACTTAGTAACTATATCAGTTCTCATGTACAGAACCAAATACGCAATGTGCTTGAATACTTCTCACGTAAATGTGAATTACAAAGTGTGAGGCCAGACATACTGCCTCACACGCCTGTACTCACGCATTTGTGAATAAGTTACCCTTTATGAAAAGAACTAAACAAATAATGTAATTGAAATACTGTGTAACATTCAGTGCCATAATATCCTGACAACGGGGGTTAATTATTATGACCCGTTGTAAACTCAACTCTGTAATCCTTTTGCGCTATCGCTCACAGGATGAGTGTGGGGTGCACAATAAAGTAGCCGCTGTAAGCGGCAAAATCAAAATCAATCCCCCCCCCCCCCCACACACACACACCCATACAGACACACCAACACCCACACACACAAACACACACACACATACCCCACCACCCACACCCCACCAACCCTCCCACACACACCCCACCACCCACACCCCACCAACCCTCCCACACACAGGTAAATAAAGGTAACGATGGGAGGAAACAAAAAAGGCTTCAGGTAGATGCAACACAACAGACAGACAAAAAAAAAAGCGTTATGTCGGTACAACAATAATGCGGGGAATAAAACACAGACGGAGATACGGACACAGACAGACACACAGACAAACACACGGAAACAGACAGACAGACACAGACAATCACTTTGGGCTCAGAGTTGCTTTCATAAATATTGACACAAGTTTATGAAGGACAACAGGAAGAGAGGCAGCAAAGGTCAGGTGCAGTTACTCACTCACTCACTAGCACAGTCACTCACTCACTAGGTCACTCACTAGCACAGTCACTCACTCACTCCCTAGCACAGTCACTCACTAGGTCACTCACTAGCACACTCACTCACTCACTAGGTCACTCACTAGCACAGTCACTCACTCACTCCCTAGCACAGTCACTCACTAGGTCACTCACTAGCACACTCACTCACTCACTCACTCACTCTACATATTCCATTATGCGGTCAGAGTGATTTTGGCTGTGTGTGTGTGTGTGTGTGTGTGTGTGTGGCAGGTTGGATGACGGAGGAGAAGGAGGCGCCTTTATATAGAAGACCTGTGTTGTTTTGCTCTGTTTTCACCCCCACCCGCCCTTTCCCTCCCTACCTCCCTATCCTTCTCTCCCTTCCCCTCTCTACCGCCTTTTGTCCCTCTTCCCTTCCTTTACTCTCCCTCCACCTACTTCCTCACCACCACCTCCTTCTACTCTCTCTCTCTCTCTCTCTCTCTCTCTCTCTCACCACACCACCACCCGGTAATAATAAAAGTGCTAACCTCACCCAAGAGTTCAGTGGCCTGGCCTTTTCACCTCGCTAACCTAACCTAACCCACCTTACCTGTACCACACACATACCTACCCCTCCCCCCCCCCCCACACACACCTGTACCACACCTGAACTTGCACCTTTCACCTTGCCAAATTAAACGAGCTAATTATCTACCTGTCGTGAATAACAAGAAACAAGAGAGGAACTCCAGGTAAAATATCTCGCCAAATTACCAAGTTTTAGCATTACGACCAAAATAACACGAGAGGTTATTTATATAAAGGTCTTAAACAATTACGTGATTTAAGGGCTATAATAACAAGTAATAACATACAAAATAACAAATAATAATGATAAGAACAACAGCAATAATAATAATAATAATAATAATAATAATAATATAAATAATAACAACAACACCACCAGGTCACAGAGGCTCAGGTACAGGTGTTATTCTACATCATTAAAACACCTGCATCACCTACCTAGTAATTTATGACGAGACTAATTTACATAACACCTTGGCCTCTATCTCTCTTACATTCTCATTACCATAATTCCATTTTCCTCTCGTTCACTTTGTTCTGTTTCCTCACTAATTCCTGTTTATAGTGTCACTATTTTCCTTCTTCTGTTTCCTTACTAATTCCTGTTTTCATTATCGTTTGTTGGTTATTTTCTTTATTTTAGGTTACGTGAATATGGGAGTTAAGACGGAGGTTAATGGTAGTGTTATAATCTACCATACTGTAGTTATGGTATGGTGGGTGATGGTGCCATGCTGACCTACCATACTGTAGTTATGGTGTGGTGGGTGATGGTGCCATGCTGACCTACCATACTGTAGTTATGGTATGGTGAGTGATGGTGCCATGCTGACCTACCATACTGTAGTTATGGTATGGTGGGTGATGGTGCCATGCTGACCTACCATACTGTAGTTATGGTATGGTGGGTGATGGTGCCATGCTGACCTACCATACTGTAGTTATGGTATGGTGGGTGATGGTGCCATGCTGACCTACCATACTGTAGTTATGGTATGGTGAGTGATGGTGCCATGCTGACCTACCATACTGTAGTTATGGTATGGTGGGTGATGGTGCCATGCTGACCTACCATACTGTAGTTATGGTATGGTGGATGATGGTGCCATGCTGACCTACCATACTGTAGTTATGGTGTGGTGGGTGATGGTGCCATGCTGACCTACCATACTGTAGTTATGGTATGGTGGGTGATGGTGCCATGCTGACGTACCATACTGTAGTTATGGTATGGTGGGTGATGGTGCCATGCTGACGTACCATACTGTAGTTATGGTATGGTGGGTGATGGTGCCATGCTGACCTACCATACTACATTACTACAGTTATGGTATGGTGGGTGATGGTACCATACTGACCGACCATACTACAGTTATGGTATGGTGAGTGATGGTGCCATGCTGACCTACCATACTGTAGTTATGGTATGGTGGGTGATGGTGTCATGCTGACCCACCATACTGTAGTTATGGTATGGTGAGTGTCATACGTGAATAAGACAAGTGGTGACCGAGTACTGAACTCCAGAAATATCCTTGGAAAATTATTCACTCCTAAAAGCTTAAGAAAAAATCGGTCTCTCCAAAGCTGAGGTTATGCCTTGAGGAAAGCTTGACTCTCCAGGTTAAAAGAAAAGCTTGATTCTATCCACAGTTGTAGTGAATGTTGCTTAGGTGGGTAGGATGGGTGAGGTGATGGATGAAGAGATGGATGCAGTGGAAGAAGGATTGTGAAGAGGTTGGTGAGGAAGTGGATGAAGAGGTGGATGAGGAAGTGGATGAAGTGGCGGACAAAGACTTGGAAGAGATGGTGGGTGAGGTGATGGATGAGGAAGAAGTGGGTGATCCTTACATTGATGAGAAGGAGTGAAGGATTAGATGGTGAAGGAGCACTTGAGGGTCCAGTCTGGTTAATTATGTTGGGGAGGGCTGCTAGGAGGGAGGGAGGGAGGGAGGGAGGGAGACTCCACCAGCCCCTGCCAATATACTCTCTCTCTCTCTCTCTCTCTCTCTCTCTCTCTCTCCCCAGCCGCTCTACAGCTATCAGCCAGCCAGCCCCCCAAGACAGAAGCTCTCCTCTTAATCAGGACAGAATCCGTCCTTTCCTTCCCTCAGGACAGAAGTTATCGCCAGTAATCGAGGCGGAATCCGTCCAACCGCTTGATAGGGTCTGACCAGCCCCCTCCGCCTCACCCTCCCCTAACATATCTTAAGTTTACGGTGGCCAACGGACCCCACTGTCAGCTGGCCCAGCGGTCATCATGCTCGACTGTCAGCTGGCCCAGCGGTCATCATGCTCGACCAACAGTAGAATGGCTGGAAATTTTAAGTCTCGGAAAAATAAATAGTTGATGCGTGTGTTAAGAGTTGTGTCTGTCTGTCTGTCTGTCATTCAATTAAATTATTTGTGTCTGTATATTTGTCTGTCAGTTAATTCGTTAATCTCTCTCTCTCTCTCTCTCTCTCTCTCTCTCTCTTAAAGGGGTTGCCAGTACGTACATTTAATCAATAACTCGAAGAACTTCGCTATAAGGAATCAAGAAGTTAAAAGGCCCTCCTCGACTCCTCCCCACTCCACCACCACCTCCCCACTCCACCACCACCTTCCCACTCCACCACCACCTTCTCACTCCACCTCCCCACTCCACCACCACCCTCCCCATTCCACCACCCTCCCCACTCCACCACCACCTCCGCACTCCACCACCACCTCCCCACTCCACCACCACCTTCCCACTCCACCACCACCTCCCCACTCCACCACCACCTTCCCACTCCACCACCCTCCCACTCCACCACCCTCCCACTCCACCACCTCCCCACTCCACCTGCTCGAGTATCAACAACACACTCATCACTCCACCCCAAACAAGAAGCGTCAAGTATCTCCTCCACAATCAGCTCGAGGACCAGCAGCCACTTCAACCTTCGTAAATTAATCCACCTTAAATAACTCCTTCCAAGACGAGAGAGAGAGAGAGAGAGAGAGAGAGAGAGAGAGAGAGAGAGAGAGAGAGGTGTGTGTGTGTGTGTGTGTGTGTGTGTTAGGGTGTCCAATCTTCAGGTAATAATTAACAAAGACCTAACTGAGAAATAAATGTCTTTCCATTCTGCCTCAAGTTTAAATAAAAAAAAACTTGAGAGAGAAACTTTAAAACACAAGGTGAACTTAGGTTGAAACTTGTCCACAAACTAGGAAGGAGAAGAAACTTGGGACAGGTTGTAAACTACAGACAGTCCCCCATAAGTTCATTGAAAACCTGCTTTAAAATATTAGAAACTGAACGAAACTAAATGGTTAAAGTTTGTCCATTAACGAGGTGAGGTGGCGTGTCTATCTGTCTACCTGTCTGCTGCCACGATATATAGAAGTAAAGGCGTACAGACGGACGGAAAAAAACGGACGGACGGACGAGAGAAAACTGGACGAACAGAAAGAAGTAAGGATGAAAGAAAAACAGACAACGGACGAGAATAAGAACGGACGGAAGAAAAAAACGGACGGAAGGGAGTAAGGACGGACGAAAGAAGGAAAAACTGACAAACGAGAATAAGAAAGAAAGAACAACGGACAGACGGACTGACAGAGGGAGAGCTATATGGTCGTGTGATCTGAGTGTGTGTGAAAGAATGATGCCAGGTGAATAGGTGTCTCTCTGGCCCCTGTACCTCTAGCGTTGGTACAATATTCAATGGGCCTTTGTCTTCGCTTTCTCCTCCCCTTCTTCCTCTTTCTCCTCCCCTTCTTCCTCTTTCTCCTCCTCTTTGATCTATGTAAAGTACGACTGCCATATGGTGATAGTAATGGGGTGGGGGGGAACCTTACACCACTCACAACAACCTTACACCACTCACAACAACCTTACACCACTCACAACAACCTTACACCACTCACAACAACCTTACACCACTCACAACAACCTTACACCACTCACAACAACCTTACACCACTCACAACACCCTTACACCACTCACAACACCCTTACACCACTCACAACACCCTTACACCACTCACAACAACCTTACACCACTCACAACAACCTTACACCACTCACAACACCCTTACACCACTCACAACACCCTTACACCACTCACAACACCCTTACACCACTCACAACACCCTTACACCACTCACAACACCCTTACACCACTCACAACACTGATACACCACTCTGACACCACTCGCAACACTCTTACAACACCACTTACACCCCTCTTACACCAGCCACACTTAGCCAAATATTCCCACGTTTACCTGGCCTCTCTTTAATCAGGTGAGCATCCACTTAAGGAACTCCAAGTTAATATTCCAACACTCAACACTCATCAAACACCTGTCGAGTTATACCTGATAGTTTATTACCATTTTCCCACGGTTATTAAACTGTTCCCACGGTTAGCAAGATTTTCCCACGGTCATTAAACTGTTCCCACGGTTAGTAAAATTTTCCCACGGTTAGTAAAATTTTCCCACGGTTAGTAAAATTTTCCCACGGTTATTAAAAATTTCCCACGGTTATTAAAATTTTCCCACGGTTATTAAAATTTTCCCACGGTTAGTAAGATTTTCCACGGTTAGTAAAATTTTCCCACGGTTATTAAAATTTTCCCACGGTTAGTAAAATTTTCCCACGGTTAGTAAGATTTTCCCACGGTTAGTAAAATTTTCCCACGGTTAGTAAAATTTTCCCACGGTTAGTAAAAATTTCCCACACATTTCTTCTTCAGATCAGAGAGTCGGCAACTTCTCACCTCACTTCTCCTCACCACCTCTCCTCACCTCACCACACCTCACCTCACCTCACCTCACCTCAGTCCAACTATTGTCCTTCATCAAGCATTGCCAGGACGAAGGAAGGTGTTGTTGGTTGACCACAATCTAATTACCACAGTTCTTATGATGTTGTGGTGGGAAGTTTGGTGGTGCTACTGGAGGCGGTGGGAATGTGGGAATAAGAAGTGTGGGAATGTAGGAACCTAACCTAACCCTCAGATAGTGTCAGGGTGTTTAATCTTCAGGTGATATAAGCTGGGGGCTAGACTTCATGTGAAATAAGCTGGGGGCTAGACTTCATATGACAGAAAATTAGTGACGCGTGACTCCAAGATATTTTTCTCCAGGACGGACGACACCATTAAGAGGAAAAAAGTGGCATCCTTCATCCTGGGAATAAAAATAATGGAGACACCGAGAGGTTCAGCTTGCTTGAGGATTTTTAGTAGAGAGCCGGAGGGAGGTAGAGGTGAGGGGGGGAGGGAGAGGTGAGGGGGAGAGAGAGGTGAGGGAAGGGGGGGAGAGGTGAGGGAAGGGGAGGAGGGAGAGGAGTGAGAGGTAGGAAGGGAGAAAAGCAAAAAAAGAGGGAAGGGAGGGAGAGGAGACGGCAGGGATGAGAGAGAGAGAGAGAGAGAGAGAGAGAGAGAGAGAGAGAGAGAGAGAGAGAGAGAGAGAGAGAGGTAAAAGGTGAAGACATGTGAGAGACAAATCTGCAAAGTGGAAAGAAATGGAAGGGGAGAGTAGTGTGGAAAAGAGTGGGAGAGGAGAGGGATGTGACTGTAAAGGTGAGAGGAGGAGGAGGAGGGGAGAAGGACTCATTCACCTCCTCTCAACCATATATCCCTTGAGCAGGTCTCACATCAAACCTTCCTCCTCTCTCTCTCCTCTCCTCCCTTCCCACTACTCCTCACTCCCTCCCCTTCTCCTGTCCCCTCTTCCTCTCCTCTCCCCCCACTCCCCCACACCCATGTCGGTCAGTATCGTCACCATTCATAGTCTATCGTTGTTTTTTCATGTCCATCGTTCACGCATTGTTCAGTTTCATCATTTATCCAGGTGTGTAGTGGTGATCATTACTCCAGGTGTGTAGTGGTGATCATTACTCCAGGTGTGTAGTGGTGATCATTACTACAGGTGTGTAGTGGTGATCATTACTCCAGGTGTGTAGTGGTGATCATTACTACAGGTACCCTGACCTATACACCTGTACAGTATAGTCTACCTGAATGAATATCCAATTTTCTTGTTATACATTTATTGCTGACTGTTAATGTTTCCTCCCTGTAACCTCCCTGAATGGTGGTGCGTGGTCTGTAATCTCCCTGAATGGTGCTACGTGGTCTGTATTCTCCCTGAATGGGCTACGGTGTCTGTATCCTCCCTGAATGGTGGCAAGTGGTTTGTATCCTCCCTGTATCCTCCCTGAATGTTGGTACGTGGTCTGCATCCTCCCTGTATCCTCCCTGAATGTTGGTACGTGGTCTGCATCCTCCCTGTAATCTCCCTTAATGGTGCTACGTGGTCTGTATTCCCCCTGTAACCTCCCTGAATGGTGCTACGTGGTCTGTACAGTTCACCGTCACTGTACCTGTGTTCTGCAGCTCATCGATGAAGTACAGCTACACAATGTACAGTTCCCCTTTACTGTACATCTTGACTAACCTTTGACTTTATGTACAACTCATCTACCTCCGTGTACACCTCACCTGTACCTCCCTCACCTGTGTTACACCTCACCTGTGCTACACCTCTCCTGCACCTCCCTCACCTGTGCTACACCTCACCTGCACCTCCCTCACCTGTGCTACACCTCACCTGCACCTCCCTCACCTGTGCTACACCTCACCTGTACCTCCCTCACCTGTGCTACACCTCACCTGTACCTCCCTCACCTCACCTGTACCTCCCTCACCTGTGCTACACCTCTCCTGCACCTCCCTCACCTGCACCTCCCTCACCTGTGTTACACCTCACCTGTACCTCCCTCACCTCACCTGTACCTCCCTCACCTGTGCTACACCTCACCTGCACCTCCCTCACCTGTGCTACACCTCACCTGTACCTCCCTCACCTGTGCTACACCTCACCTGTACCTCCCTCACCTGTGCTACACCTCACCTGCACCTCCCTCACCTGCACCTCCCTCACCTGTGCTACACCTCACCTGTACCTCCCTCACCTGTGCTACACCTCACCTGTACCTCCCTCACCTCACCTGTGCTACACCTCACCTGCACCTCCCTCACCTGTGCTACACCTCACCTGTACCTCCCTCACCTGTGTAATACCTCACCTGCACCTCCCTCACCTGTGCTACACCTCACCTGTACCTCCCTCACCCGTGTAATACCTCACCTACTGATGGAGAGGTAGGGGCGGTGGGGGAAATGGTTCTATATCTGATGCAGGACGAAGGAACGATGGGGGAAGTAGAAGTAATGGGACAGGTGAACTACTGCCCGAGGGTGAGGGGGGGTGGGGGGAGGGGGAGGGGGTGAGGGGGGAGGGGACAACAGGAAGTAAAAGTTTAACCTGCATAGAAACCAAAACAAAAGGCTGACTGTACGGCCGGGGTTGTGGACGACACTGAGACACACTGAGCTTTAATGGGAAAGAAACTGATTTTTTTTATACATTTAGTGAAAAAAAAAGTGAGAAATATTCTAAGCTTCAACCACCATCTGCAACCATAGACACCACCATCAACCACTATCCCTGTCAACCATAGACACCACCATCAACCACTATCCCTGTCAACCATAGACACCACCATCAACCACTATCCCTGTCAACCATAGACACCAACATCAACCACTATCCCTGTCAACCATAGACACCACCATCAACCACTATCCCTGTCAACCATAGACACCACCATCAACCACTATCCCTGTCAACCATAGACACCAACATCAACCACTATCCCTGTCAACCATAGACACCACCATCAACCACTATCCCTGTCAACCATAGACACCACCATCAACCACTATCCCTGTCAACCATAGACACCAACATCAACCACTATCCCTGTCAACCATAAGCACCACCATCAACCACTATCCCTGTCAACCATAAACACCACCATCAACCACTATCCCTGTCAACCATAGTCTCTCACCACCACCATCAACCAAACCTAACCCTTGAACATAGCAGTTTGTTGAATTTATTATGGAAAATTGGTTTATGGTTTTAGGCCTAGTCAATATGGCGGATCTTCAACACACAACAGGAGTTACATAGTTAATATTGACGAACACACACACACACACACACACACACACACACACACACACACACACGCACGCACACACACACACACACACACAGCACCATGATTAGTTCACCAGCGGCCTCACCAAACACTCCGCCACGTCCAGCTGACAGTCGGCAAACTAGGAAATTGGTGAACCGGGCCCCATGGAGAGAGAGAGAGAGAGAGAGAGAGAGAGAGAGAGAGAGAGAGAGAGAGAGAGATTGTTATCCTATTAAAGAAAATGACACCTTCTCTTTTATCAGTGTCATATTCTAATGAAGGGCGACACAACAGGTGCTTCATCAGTGAAACATCCTATTAGAGGTGACACACCCGAGAGAGAGAGAGAGAGAGAGAGAGAGAGAGAGAGAGAGAGAGAGAGAGAGAGTTAATTAATAAAGGTGAGCTAATATGCGTCATGGGTCAGCCAAAATACCTGAATATTTTATACCTTTACATGTTGTCCCTCCCTCACCGTCAGCTGTATAGGTCGTCAGCTGTTTAGGTCGTCAGCTGTATAGGTCGTCAGCTGTTTAGGTCGTCAGCTGTTATGGTCACTAACTGTTAGCGTCGTCAGCTGTTTAGGTCGTCAGCTGTTTAGGTCGTCAGCTGTTAGGGTCGTCAGCTGTTTAGGTCGTCAGCTGTTTAGGTCGTCAGCTGTTAGGGTCGTCAGCTGTTTAGGTCGTCAGCTGTATAGGTCGTCAGCTGTATAGGTCGTCAGCTGTTATGGTCACTAACTGCTAGCGTCGTCAGCTGTTTAGGTCGTCAGCTGTTAGCGTCGTCAGCTGTTAGCGTCGTCAGCTGTTTAGGTCGTCAGCTGTTAGCGTCGTCAGCTGTTAGGGTCGTCAGCTGTTAGCGTCGTCAGCTGTTTAGGTCGTCAGCTGTTAGCGTCGTCAGCTGTTAGGGTCGTCAGCTGTTAGCGTCGTCAGCTGTTAGAGTCGTCAGCTGTTAGCGTCGTCAGCTGTTTAGGTCGTCAGCTGTTTAGGTCGTCAGCTGTTAGGGTCGTCAGCTGTTAGCGTCGTCAGCTGTTAGCGTCGTCAGCTGTTAGGGTCGTCAGCTGTTTAGGTCGTCAGCTGTTAGGGTCGTCAGCTGTTTAGGTCGTCAGCTGTTAGCGTCGTCAGCTGTTTAGGTCGTCAGCTGTTAGCGTCGTCAGCTGTTTAGGTCGTTAGCTGTTTAGATGGTCAGTTGTCAGGAGGCTTATCAGTTGCTAGGATTATCGAGCGAGCCGTCAGCCGTGAGGAGAACAAGAGTCCCTCCCCGTGTTTCCTCCCCTCCCTCCCCGTGTTCCCTCCTCCTCCCTCCTCTCGACGTATCCTCCCCTCCTACCGTTTACCCCTACCTCCCCTTCCCTTCCCTTTCCTTCCCCTGTCTCCCTATCTCCTTTCCCCCCCTCCTCTCCCCCTAGACGTACCCTTCCTCCCCCCCCCCCCCTTCTCTCAACGTACTATCCGTCCCCCTGCTCCCCTCCTTCCCTCACCCCCCTGTCCCCTTCCTCCCTCCCCCCTCCCCCTGTCTCCGGGTCACACCAAGAATCAATGGAACTCAATCAGAGGCCCTCACGCACCCACCCACCAAAACGACCTTCTCGCCTGCTTCCCTCAGTGACCCGTGAAATTGGCCTGGTGACCTGTAAATTGACTTAGTGACCTGTAAATTGACTTAGTGACCTGTAAATTGACCTGGTGACCTGTAAACTAACCTGGTGACTTAAAATTGTCCTGTTATCCTGTTAAACTGTCCTGGCTACTTGTTAAGCGGACCCAGTGACTCGCTCATTTGACCTGGTAACTTAAAACTGACCTGGTAACCTGTTAAACTGACCTGGTGATTCACATTGAGGACAATGACCCTAAGACAGTTAATACCTCACTACCAGGAGAGGAGGACACGTTACCTCACTACCAGGAGAGGAGGACACATTACCTCACTACCAGGAGAGGAGGACACATTACCTCACTACCAGGAGAGGAGGACACAGTACCTCACTACCAGGAGAGGAGGACACATTACCTCACTACCAGGAGAGGAGGACACATTACCTCACTACCAGGAGAGGAGGGCACATTACCTCACTACCAGGAGAGGAGGACACATTACCTCACTACCAGGAGAGGAGGACACATTACCTCACTACCAGGAGAGGAGGACACATTACCTCACTACCAGGAGAGGAGGACACGTTACCTCACTACCAGGAGAGGAGGACACATTACCTCACTACCATGGGAGGAGGACACATTACCTCACTACCAGGAGAGGAGGACACATTACCTCACTACCAGGAGAGGAGGACACATTACCTCACTACCAGGAGAGGAGGACACATTACCTCACTACCAGGAGAGGAGGACACGTTACCTCACTACCAGGAGAGGAGGACACATTACCTCACTACCAGGAGAGGAGGACACATTACCTCACTACCAGGAGAGGAGGACACATTACCTCACTACCAGGAGAGGAGGACACATTACCTCACTACCAGGAGAGGAGGACACGTTACCTCACTACCAGGAGAGGAGGACACATTACCTCACTACCAGGAGAGGAGGACACATTACCTCACTACCAGGAGAGGAGGACACGTTACCTCACTACCATGGGAGGAGGACACATTACCTCACTACCAGGAGAGGAGGACACGTTACCTCACTACCAGGAGAGGAGGACACGTTACCTCACTACCAGGAGAGGAGGACACATTACCTCACTACCAGGAGAGGAGGACACGTTACCTCACTACCATGGGAGGAGGACACATTACCTCACTACCAGGAGAGGAGGACACATTACCTCACTACCAGGAGAGGAGGACACATTACCTCACTACCATGGGAGGAGGACACATTACCTCACTACCAGGAGAGGAGGACACATTACCTCACTACCAGGAGAGGAGGACACGTTACCTCACTACCAGGAGAGGAGGACACATTACCTCACTACCAGGAGAGGAGGACACATTACCTCACTACCAGGAGAGGAGGACACGTTACCTCACTACCATGGGAGGAGGACACATTACCTCACTACCAGGAGAGGAGGACACATTACCTCACTACCAGGAGAGGAGGACACATTACCTCACTACCAGGAGAGGAGGACACGTTACCTCACTACCATGGGAGGAGGACACGTTACCTCACTACCAGGAGAGGAGGACACATTACCTCACTACCAGGAGAGGAGGACACATTACCTCACTACCATGGGAGGAGGACACATTACCTCACTACCAGGAGAGGAGGACACATTACCTCACTACTAGGAGAGGAGGACACATTACCTCACTACCATGGGAGGAGGACACATTACCTCACTACCAGGAGAGGAGGACACATTACCTCACTACCAGGAGAGGAGGACACATTACCTCACTACCAGGAGAGGAGGACACATTACCTCACTACCAGGAGAGGAGGACACGTTACCTCACTACCAGGAGAGGAGGACACATTACCTCACTACCAGGAGAGGAGGACACGTTACCTCACCACCAGGAGAGGAGGACACATTACCTCACTACCAGGAGAGGAGGACACATTACCTCACTACCATGGGAGGAGGACACATTACCTCACTACCAGGAGAGGAGGACACATTACCTCACTACCATGGGAGGAGGACACATTACCTCACTACCAGGAGAGGAGGACACGTTACCTCACTACCAGGAGAGGAGGACACATTACCTCACTACCAGGAGAGGAGGACACATTACCTCACTACCAGGAGAGGAGGACACGTTACCTCACTACCAGGAGAGGAGGACACATTACCTCACTACCAGGAGAGGAGGACACATTACCTCACTACCAGGAGAGGAGGACACATTACCTCACTACCAGGAGAGGAGGACACGCTACCTCACTACCAGGAGAGGAGGACACATTACCTCACTACCAGGAGAGGAGGACACGTTACCTCACTACCAGGAGAGGAGGACACGTTACCTCACTACCAGGAGAGGAGGACACATTACCTCACTACCAGGAGAGGAGGACACATTACCTCACTACCAGGAGAGGAGGACACATTACCTCACTACCAGGAGAGGAGGACACGTTACCTCACTACCAGGAGAGGAGGACACATTACCTCACTACCAGGAGAGGAGGACACATTACCTCACTACCATGGGAGGAGGACACATTACCTCACTACCAGGAGAGGAGGACACATTACCTCACTACCAGGAGAGGAGGACACATTACCTCACTACCATGGGAGGAGGACACATTACCTCACTACCAGGAGAGGAGGACACATTACCTCACTACCAGGAGAGGAGGACACATTACCTCACTACCAGGAGAGGAGGACACATTACCTCACTACCAGGAGAGGAGGACACGCTACCTCACTACCAGGAGAGGAGGACACATTACCTCACTACCAGGAGAGGAGGACACGTTACCTCACCACCAGGAGAGGAGGACACATTACCTCACTACCAGGAGAGGAGGACACATTACCTCACTACCAGGAGAGGAGGACACATTACCTCACTACCAGGAGAGGAGGACACGTTACCTCACTACCAGGAGAGGAGGACACATTACCTCACTACCAGGAGAGGAGGACACGTTACCTCACCACCAGGAGAGGAGGACACATTACCTCACTACCAGGAGAGGAGGACACATTACCTCACTACCATGGGAGGAGGACACATTACCTCACTACCAGGAGAGGAGGACACATTACCTCACTACCATGGGAGGAGGACACATTACCTCACTACCAGGAGAGGAGGACACATTACCTCACTACCAGGAGAGGAGGACACATTACCTCACTACCAGGAGAGAAGGACACATTACCTCACTACCATGGGAGGAGGACACATTACCTCACTACCAGGAGAGGAGGACACGTTACCTCACTACCATGGGAGGAGGACACGTTACCTCACTACCAGGAGAGGAGGACACATTACCTCACTACCAGGAGAGGAGGACACGTTACCTCACTACCAGGAGAGGAGGACACATTACCTCACTACCAGGAGAGGAGGACACATTACCTCACTACCAGGAGAGGAGGACACATTACCTCACTACCATGGGAGGAGGACACATTACCTCACTACCAGGAGAGGAGGACACATTACCTCACTACCAGGAGAGGAGGACACATTACCTCACTACCATGGGAGGAGGACACATTACCTCACTACCAGGAGAGGAGGACACGTTACCTCACTACCATGGGAGGAGGACACATTACCTCACTACCAGGAGAGGAGGACACATTACCTCACTACCAGGAGAGGAGGACACGTTACCTCACTACCATGGGAGGAGGGCACAATACCTCACTACCAGGAGAGGAGGACACATTACCTCACTACCATGGGAGGAGGACACATTACCTCACTACCAGGAGAGGAGGACACATTACCTCACTACCAGGAGAGGAGGACACATTACCTCACTACCAGGAGAGGAGGACACATTACCTCACTACCATGGGAGGAGGACACATTACCTCACTACCAGGGGAGGAGGACACATTACCTCACTACCAGGAGAGGAGGACACGTTACCTCACTACCAGGGGAGGAGGACACATTACCTCACTACCAGGAGAGGAGGACACATTACCTCACTACCATGGGAGGAGGACACATTACCTCACTACCAGGAGAGGAGGACACATTACCTCACTACCATGGGAGGAGGACACATTACCTCACTACCAGGAGAGGAGGACACATTACCTCACTACCAGGAGAGGAGGACACGTTACCTCACTACCAGGAGAGGAGGACACATTACCTCACTACCAGGAGAGGAGGACACATTACCTCACTACCAGGAGAGGAGGACACATTACCTCACTACCAGGAGAGGAGGACACGTTACCTCACTACCAGGAGAGGAGGACACATTACCTCACTACCATGGGAGGAGGACACATTACCTCACTACCAGGAGAGGAGGACACATTACCTCACTACCAGGAGAGGAGGACACATTACCTCACTACCATGGGAGGAGGACACATTACCTCACTACCAGGAGAGGAGGACACATTACCTCACTACCATGGGAGGAGGACACATTACCTCACTACCAGGAGAGGAGGACACATTACCTCACTACCAGGAGAGGAGGACACATTACCTCACTACCAGGAGAGGAGGACACATTACCTCACTACCAGGAGAGGAGGACACGTTACCTCACTACCAGGAGAGGAGGACACATTACCTCACTACCAGGAGAGGAGGACACGTTACCTCACCACCAGGAGAGGAGGACACATTACCTCACTACCAGGAGAGGAGGACACATTACCTCACTACCAGGAGAGGAGGACACATTACCTCACTACCAGGAGAGGAGGACACATTACCTCACTACCAGGAGAGGAGGACACATTACCTCACTACCAGGAGAGGAGGACACATTACCTCACTACCATGGGAGGAGGACACATTACCTCACTACCAGGAGAGGAGGACACGTTACCTCACTACCATGGGAGGAGGACACGTTACCTCACTACCAGGAGAGGAGGACACATTACCTCACTACCAGGAGAGGAGGACACG